>CM046832.1:38276226-38876226 GCA_025618425.1 Heliocidaris tuberculata
TGGAATAGTTACGCATGAAACTTATATTGTGTGGAAATGGAGAGGTCCACTAAAAAGCAGAGCTTGTAAATCGTGGACCCCCTCAGATAATAATAACTGAGAAAAAAAAGTGAAGTGCATATTTAAACAAGGGAACAAGGGTAGTGGTCAACAGAGACAACATTCAGAGAAACACATATGGAATGGAAGCAACGTAGTGGTACAGAAAATTATATGATGAAGAATGTCAACAAATCTAAAAGAGGAAAAAAAAAATTTTTCCGAATTTTCTTTTTAATTCGTCAGTAGATAGGAATACATGTATTGTAAATTTGTCCGGATGTAGTCATGTTAAAGCTCATAGACAGTCTCGGTAGCAAAAATCATACTGGCAAGAAACTTATCTAACATAGTCACATACTACTCTCCTTTTATCATAAGAAACATGTACGAGATTATTTAACATTCCATTCACGATTTCGAACAAATTTTAGTGTAAATATCTGTAAGAAACGCTTGGTAACGGCTTTTCACTGCCTCACGCTAATACCATGCATATCCACCCGAAGGTTCCCCGCACAATAAACCCAGCGCTTCGCACTATATGTGTAGCGTATTCTATACACACAGCAATCCTAATGTGAGTAGTGTGTGTGGCCGTTGTTTGAATTTATATCCCCTCTTTTTTGGGCCAGGGATTTTTATTACTTTTCACCTCTCATTCAGTAAATATTTCACTTGAGGAGGAAAAAACTTCACAGCATCTTAGTTATGTTAGTACCCTGCTTTTTATTAAGTAAAATCAAAGAAATCTCACGAAAAGTTTTTGAGGGCCTCCCAAAACTATCTGTTACCTTTAACATCACCTGAGAGCAAATATTTATGAATAGAAACGATATCTGAATACCAGTGCACATTCTGACGAATTTCTTTTTAACTTTGCACTTTCCATTACCGATATTGCAATTCAAGGCTCTATTCTAGGAACCCGTCGTGAATCACAGTTACCGCCAAAGGTATTTCATGCTAACATCTCAGAAACGTCAGTATATCTATCTCCTGAGAATATTGTGATATGAAGCAATATTTGCAGTACTCGTGTCATTGTTGCATTGTAAGTCATATATATTGTTTAGTATAAAAATGGAAAGACATCAGACGTGATTGTAAACGAATATAAGGTGGCACGGAGACCTCCAGGTATTTGTTTTTTTTTTTTAATTTTGTTTTTATATTTGTCTTTTTTTTTTTTTTTTTTTTTTTTTTTTTTTTTACTTACTAACGACGTAACGTTTGTCTATAGCACAATAGTATTACATCGGTGTTGTTTTATATGACGGATGCAGTGGCGGCACTAATTTGGCATATGGTGGGGGATATTTCACCCCCCCCCTTCCCTCTGTCAGCTCAAGTGGAAATATCTCTAGTAATATGTGAAGTGGATGTGGTTTATAAGTGTTTTACCTATTCATTTTCCTTGGCGTATCCAGACATTGAAATCAGGGGATGAGGAGGGGAATAACCTTGGCTGCAATATGTAGTTGTTGTTTTTTGGAGGGGGGGGGGGGGGGGGGCTTTAAACGGTGTATGTCTGCTCTGCCCATTACTCGATACCCTACTTTATTTTTTCCTGTTTGTTCAATGCGTAGAGGCTTCATTACTCCTTTCTAAAATGCTAAAAGCCTGGAGAATCTAAGGACATTTATACTACTAAACTTAACCCAATTAATCTTTCATTGGTAGGGGTAAAATATAACATGTGGTTTAAGCTTCTACGAACCCAATAGTTTAGTAAGGAAGTTTTCAGCCACTCCTGTGGATTTTCTCAAGCAAAGTGATTCTTCACACTAGATACACACAAGTAAAGTTGTCCTATGCAATCACATGACCAAACAAATAATTTGATATTCCCATATCTCAAGTTGTCTCAATTCCCATCCGCCCATTATAATTGTTTTCCATTAATTGATTTTGTTCAACTTTCACTAATAGATCTCTCTGATTTTTCTGCTTATGAAAAAAAAAATCTAGACGGACCGGATATTTAAAAGGGACGATGACGTTAACAAAGAAATGTAATTTGTACGACAATCATAATTCATGATTATAGACTCATCAGATATCACTGCTGGCGTGTACTATAGGTAGACGGCAGAGATTATATTCGTCACTTGTGATGATTCTGAGAGCTGTTTGGTCTGCCTTTTGCTTTCCGACTCTGAATGAAGACTCCCTGCATGACTGAGTACGGCATAACATGTTAGACGATTCCCACCTGCCCATACTCCTACACGTATCGATCGTTCCTACATAACGAGGGGCAGATCGGGGGGGGGGGTGGTCATGGGGTCCGGACCCTCTTTTTTTTTTTTCTTGCTTATCACTTGTCATAGGTTTTTTTTTGTTATAGGTGTTTGTGTATTAGACCCTCATTTTTTTTTTAGACTGGCCCCCTTTTACTAAATCCTTGAGGCGCCCCTTTAAAGTCTGAGATTTTTTTAAGGGGGAGTTGATTTTTGGTTTTAATAAAAGCTGAAAATTAGTGAAACAGATCAGTGAAATTTTGAGGACAATCCGATAAAGGATAAGAAAGTTAGTTAATTTCTGTAAAATATTCACTACAAAAAGATGTCAAAATTGTGCTCTCTCGTAAAAACTTAGAAAATGGAAAGTTGATATTCCGGCAAGAGGCGCCAGCCCCCCCCCCCCCCTCTTGAAAAATGTGCCAATACGCCTATGCTCTGTATTATACCTTGCAAGCACATCTTCCATTTGCTCTGTACAACAACAACAAAACTCAAGAATTTCTATCTTCTCGAGTTGCCCCAAGACTCCTCTGTGGAACAGATAAATTCTCAACAAACAAGAAAATGAAAAGCTATCGAATTTTTTAGTAAAACAAGGAGAGGTGTTTGCAATTTACAGTTTGCGTTTGATCGAAGACAATTTTTACAAATCATGGCTTTCTTATCCTTAATCGGATTTTCAACTTTCACTAATCTGTTTCTCCCATTTTCTGCTTTTATTAAAGCCAAGCTTACTCAAAGTCCGGACAGATCTCCCTTTCTTCTATTATTCCATTTTTTAATAACATTATTTACGGACCATATACATTTTTAAATTTGAATTAAGAAATCCTACTCAATTTTTTTCAAATTTTTAGCCCTTCATAGGATGTTTTATTGAGTAAAAAAAAAATAACACTGTAGAACTCAATGAAATTGATATATATATATATATATATATATCTTTAACTCATATACAACAAAATACTATTACATTTCTCTTTAATCATCGGAATTTTTCATTAAGCTTATCTACAAACAGCTGTTGCTAAATCAAAGTTACCATGCAATTTAGGGCATCATTTCTCTTTTCTTCAGAACCATTTTTGAAATTAAACTCAATCTGTACTCGAGAGCCTTCATATATCCAAATTGATTCACTGATATCACATTCATAAAAGAAATGTACAATGTCTCTATTAAAAAAAAAAAGAATATTTTTCGTTACTGACTATTTTCATATATTTACTATCTGAAAATATCTTAAACCAATATCCGGAGTAAAGCGAAATATAATGATATGATATTTCTGACTATTAAAACTTTCAGGGGTGTAATCTAACTGTCGTTCCCATTTCAAACAAATAAAGTATTATACACATTTTTTCCCCAAGAAGAATTTTATAAATTTATCTACATCCTTGAAGGTTATGTACAAGTATTTTGATATGTGAGGATATTAAGTGACGTATTATAATTTTTCACAATTTTCAATATACATACCATTCCCACATTTTATTGCTTGACTTATAGAACAATAAGACAAATAATTCAACTGCAAGCCGACCCTTTGATCACATTCTCCACAAGTCAACAAATTTATCTTTTCATAAATCAAGTCATTAATACGTCTGAGGCCTTTGTCATACCAAGATCTAAACACAATACAGATTTTTGGCCAATTTGGATAGAGCTATGTTTCCACCAAAGGTAAGTTAACAAATCATTTCCCTCTGCTCGACTCAACAATGACAAAGCGTAAAATAGATCTTTTAAAAATGGATTAGCAACTTCATGGGGAATATAGAAAAAAAAATACTCATCACTAAAGCCTATAGCAAAAGGCTTTGTTAAAAACAACCGCAATAAATGAACCTGACTTCTATCAATCGCCACATACCATTAACATGATTTTTATACTGATTTGTTCATTTAGCAACTGTAACTCTTCCAACAACCATTTGATCCAAGGAATCATCGGGCCTTTCACGTTGTCAAAAATTCTGTCATAATTATAATCTGGTATCTTATCAATAACAACAAGAAAGTCTGTACCAAGGTAACGAAAAAATCTGTATGTACAAAATTAACTTGTCTTCCTCCTAATTCTACATCTTCATTACATTTTGAGGCACCAGTCCAGATCGCATTTGTTTTTTATATATTTATCTTGAGCCCACTACAATTTCTGAATGAATCCAAAATATGTAGTACATTACGGAAACTAAGACCTATTCAGTTTTAATATGATTGCTTTTAAGCAATTCTTTTTATTTTGCGCAACTTTTTAATTTTCATAATTTAATCTATTCTATTCAACTACCATATTTTCTAACCAATACACATATTCAAAAGAGGCAAAAATATATCAGCAGAACCTGGCGTGTGGATGCCGTTTGAGGAGATAAGACATTTTCAATTTCAAAACTTCCATTGACATGATGATCGAATGATATTTTTAATATTTTACACAAAATTTTAAAAAGACGAAAAAGGCAATTACTTCACTACTGAGAAAAAATGTTATTCTCTGACGCAGTATCAATTTTCAAATTCAATGTATCCTGTATGTACTACTTTGATAGCACTGTTATTTCACTCTTTTGTGGATATTTCTATATCTGACATTTCTACCTTTGACATTTTTACCCGACATATTTAGCTTTAATATTTCACCCCTACCATTTTTACCTGTGACATTTCTACTTGTGACATGTTTGCCTCTGACCTTTTTACCTCTGATATTTCAACTCTTACATTTTTACTGATGGCTTTTCTACTTCAGACATTTCTCTCCCTTCTCTCTCTCTCTCTCTCTCTCTCTCTCTCTCTCTCTATTTTCTATTTTTTATCTTTCAATATCGCCCTCTATAAGGATAACATACATTTTCTTGATTTAATTGAGAAATCCTATTTCATTCTGTTATGACTGTTTAAAATATTTTTTTATCTTGCGGAACCTTTAATATATTCCTGTTTTAATCCTTTTCTGTCTACCACCAGATTTTCTGACCAATATTATGAAGACAGATATTAACAAACTGCAACAAATTATGTGAGCGCCGAACAACCTGCCAACTTTACTTTTATTTTTCCTTCACCCCACCCGACTCTCAATAAGGTTTTGATATTTCGAGTTTGTAACTTATATTCTTATAATATTAGCTCAAGAATAAAGAAAACAGTAACTTGTTTTCACCCTCCGTCACTCAGCTATTCGGCTATTCACTTTAATTAATTAGAAAAGTACAAATAAAGTCACATTATTTTACAAGTGATCCCAACGAATTATATGCTCGTATCATTTTAATACCTTGTTTTTGCTTATGAAAAAATGGGGAATGTGATTAAATCTAAGAAGAGGATCGTCCGAGTGGTATCTATGACTATATACAAACACATAGTCAGTAATATTACCTGTTAGATAAGCTTTCACTTGCTGTGAGGCAAGCATCTAACACGCAATTTTACTGATTGTGTCTATAAAGAGCATTTTCTCTTGGATTGTGATTAACTTAAATAGATATAAAATCTTCAAAGGCTAAAATAAATTTTAAAAAAGTCACACTTTCCACTAAGTCAATCATAGGCTTACACCAAACATGTATTCATCGCGTGGGATTCAGTTATCGGATTCAGACATTCGGGATGCTTATAGAAAGACTGCGCATACTCGGAAGTGGGGGCTTCCAGCGTGTGATTGGTCAATGAAGTGACGCTCCATCTGAACTCGCTGATCTCCCGTACTGGGAAGCTATAAAACCCATCATACATCTTACCCCCTAGTGAATTGAGCCAACTCTTCTGCAACATTTACTACCGGGAGGGTTCGGTGAAATAAATCACGAGCGGTAGAAGAGAGTGAATGGAGAGAAAAGCAAGTTGAGTTGCGAAGACCGAGTCAATCAATGTCGAAGCCAAAGCTTTGGCAGACACGGGCGCCAGTTTCAGCATTGAATCAAGCGATCGAAAAATTACATCTGGGTCTTCCATTTACAAACGCTCCCTCCGTTGCGCTGATTCAAACATTACATATCAAATTTGATTGCATGCTCGACCATCCTTTTCTTCTCCCTTCTCTATGTATCTCGTTCTCTATCTCTGCAAAGAAGGAGAGGGCCGTGCATCGAAGCATCTTTAATAATCGTATATTTTGTTTCTCGAGCCATTAGGATAATTGAAAGCCTGTCAAATTGCTCAGGGCAAACGAGGATTCCAACGATAAACTTGAGCAGCACAGAAGAGCATATCACCAGGGTTTAGGGTATCATATTTGAACATTATTTTGTTCTGTGACATTTCAGAACGAGAACGTTGCATTGATTCGAGAAAAAGAGGTGGAAGGCGTAACCAAAGAGACATATTAGCTCGTTGACAGCATACTGTGTTTTAAAGAGGGCACTCGACTGCTTCACAAAGGCAGATGATGCGACAGTGACTGCTGGCTTGTTGTAATTTATAGTGTACAACTCAACCATGGATGTTGAGGAATACCGCAGAAGAGGTGAGTTTGGCCTCCGGTTTAATGCATCATTCTGTTTTTACCACTAATCACCAAATATAAAACTGCAAGATACGTTAGTGAAAAAAAAAATCATATAGCATACTAGAATATGGAAGAGTCCAATGTATTTGGCCATTTTGATGTCCCATACCTTATCAAGACTATTATTCCGTTATGAACGTATACTGACATCAAATGTATTACATTACTTCATAGTTCTCGAAGAGCTTTTTTCTTACAATTTCGTCAGAAATAATCATTATCTTAGATGTGATTGGTATACGTACATGTATGTGACAAAACAGTTTGGACTTGCCTATATCTAAAGCCGTACGGGGGCTGGTGCCGCCGCCGCCGCCGTTCTGAGAAAATTGCCATTATTTGAGTTACTGTCACCTCATATTCGCTCAGCGATGTGGTCTATTTGTAATATTCATGTCTTATCTAATATATTTCATGATGAAATTCTACACCATCTCTCTAATAAAGTATAGAAGTGTCGTGTTCTAGTGGATACGTCACCTGACTGTGGATCACATGGTTCGCGGTTCGAGTCCCGTCCTTTGGCAAGACATTAATCTACATTGCCACTCTTACCCAGGAGATAATGGATACCTGTGAGGGTTGCCAAAAGTCATTGTGACTGTTTTTTGCCATTGCCTTACGTGCATACATGTGAATGGTGCACAATGGTAGGAATGCTCCCTAAGGAGTGGTTATGGTGCACACTTGTGTGCGGGCTTGAAATCCAATGACCAGGGGTAATAATAATTAACATTGTAAAGCGCACTGAAGTATTCACATAATGCGCTATATAAATTTAATTATCATATTATTATTTTCATTTTATTTTTAAAAAGATGCGGTCGCTCTCAAAATTTAGAACTTGGAAAGTTGATATTCGGGCAGGAGACATCACCCCTCCCCCTGGCGAACTTGTGCATGTACACCTTTGAGTATAAAAAATCCAAAGAGATTGTTATGGAAATCTGAATTGATGTACTGAACAAAAATCATTTGGAAACCCACTGAAAATGAATGCCGGTGGAATAACCATGTTCTCGAGAGCGCTACATTTTTAATGTTCACTGTACAAGGTTATTTCGCTCATAATTATGTATAATGACTCTGACCTGAATATTTTGATCACTAAATACAGGGGCGTATACATGATTTTGAAAAAAGGGGCACAATACCGCGAACTTTTAGACAAGTAATAAAAAAGTTGTCTACTTAAGGTTAGGCATATGCTACTTTGGTTTCAGGGGGGGGGGGGCACAGGCAGGTTGTGCCCCTAAATGCGCCTGTGATTGAATAGGCGGCCCTACACCCTTAAGGTGCATTCACACCGAACAATACAAACAACAAACGACACGACAATACGACATGAATGGTTTTCTAAAAAATTCGCTTTAAAGGCGGATTCACACAGAACACGACAAACGACACAACATGACATGAACTCTAATGCAAACACTATGGTACCGTGCAGACTGCCACGACATCTTTCGAAACGTCGTGCACGCCGTTTTTAGCCGTTTCAGAAAATCGTTCAGCGAGCGATTTTTCCAGCACGACAAAACGACATTTTGGCCATCAACCAATTAGCGTGGAGGATTTGTAGTGACGTCATATTTATCCACAGCTGCTAACTGATGGCAGAAACTTTTCATTTCTCTAGCTCAAATCTCTATGGGATTTTACGTGTAAATTATGTTATCGCACCTCACATAAAGTACAATAAAGCTACACAGAAAAAAATTTGGGTTGTGATTTTGTCGTGTCAAATCGAAAACTACATTGTCTGATTGTTTCTTTGGTTATAAAGATTGCTGAAAATTCATCTATGGTAAGTAAAACTATTAATTAGATAAGAGGGCTATAGGCTATATGAGGATTTAATGTTTGACCAACTCAATAAAGTCGGACGAAGGCTAAAACTAACGTTGTTACTTACCAAAGTAACAAACCAAACGGTTTCCCCCATGCATAAGGTCATGGATATCAGGAATCGGTGTCCATTCCAAGTCGTGTCAGTTAGTTTTCTTAGCAGGGGAATAATTTAAACCCTGATCTTCTAAATACTAACATAAGTGTTGTCATGGTCCTGAAAACGTATCATTTAATAATAATAATAATAATAGTGGATTCTTGTATAGCGCACAGAGTGGCGTGTCTTGGTATTCTGGCGCCCGGGGCAAACTATCAAATCTTCGCCCCCCCCCCCCTGCCCAAACTCAGATTAATGAGCGTTTTTTAATTTCGAAATGATGGAACTACATGAAAATGAGTTTTGATGCACATAACCCGGGGTTGTTAGCCCAAATTTGATGAGTTATTGTATAAGCGAGGGAGCAATACGACCAGACGGTAGATTTTTTTTTTCCTTTTCACCCCCTCAAATTGAAATCTTTTTTTTTTTTTACAAAAAAAATAATCTAAGGGAATACAGCGACCTAGCAATAGATTAAAAAAAATATTTTGAACATTCATAGTCAGGGGCGCAAAATGGATGAAAACCCTGAAGAAATATATTTGAGGTATTTAGTATAAGGCAATTGCAAGGCAAATTTATGATTTCTTTCGAATGTTCTATACTTTGAAAGTGCTTTTTATGCACTTACATCCCATCGGGGGGGGGGGGGGGCAAAATTTAACAAGCTCCTGCCTTATGCGGGGGGGGGGGGGGCAAAGCACCTAGAGTCAGTTAATGGTTAACACTTTAAAAACGTAATTGGGGGTGCAAAATAGCTAGGTCTTGAACATAATTATTCGAGGGAGCAAAGCGACCGAGCTTTAGAAAATTTTCGCATTTCAAACCCTATAAAAAACACCATTTCTTACGAATTTTGTCCTTGACTGGGGCGCAAATAACCCTCAAAAACCATAATTTTTCTTTTGTATTTCTCCCCCTTTTCTTTTTCTCTTTTGCGTTTATAGCGCCCCCTTCAAGTGCCGCCCGGGGCACGTGCCCCCTCTGCCCCCCCCCCCCCGTAGATACGCCACTGAGCGCACATGTCTGTCAGGCTTGACGCTCCTGGCGCTGATCATGCATGGTTGGGTTATAGTCCCTTGCTATGTTAGGTGCCATTTTCTCATCTTATAGTTCTGTTCTTTATAGTACATGTTTGGTAACATTGCTGTATGGTCTAAATATACAATGTAATTTATCTTAACTATGTTTTGTGGATTGTATCTCAGAAATGTTATACGACTGTACAAGTCACTTTGTAGCTATGATGTAATGCTTGTTCGCAAAGCTATATCATTATTTAATAATAGGACATGTACACATCAACTAGAGATTGTACCTGGTAGCTTATGCAAAAGGGTGTTCTGAAAAACAAGAGGGAGTCGAGGGGAATGAACTTAAAGCCCTTGCCTTATTCCCCTCCCCCCCCCCCCCCCGTCTATCCTCAAATAATGATCTCAAAATGGAGTGAGCAAGGACACACCAAAGGCATCACTATAGCTACGTTCACACTGGGTTTCGAAACTTTAAGTTAACGAAACTTTAAGTTAACGAAACTTTAAGTTAAACGAAACTACGACTCCCTAACCGCAACGAGGGTTCATACGAGCCTGAAACAAGGAGCTGTAACTACAAGCCGAGCGATCGTCGTGGTTGACCCAGGAAATAGGTACTACCGATTGTGTGTACAGTACACATACAGATCCTGTGTTCATATAGGCCGGAATTCACATAGGTGGTTTCAATTCAGACCATGGTTTATGCAGATTTCTTGGTATAAATACGCTTGATTTATCCTTGTAAACCCCTCAAAAAAGTTCCGCAATTCAAATTTGAGCTCGGGATGATATCTTTCTTGCTACTGATCTATGAAAAAACAAAAACAAACTGGTATCATTGAAAAGCTTGATTATTCCTCTTTACAATAAATTGCCATTCAGGGGCGGCTTAGCGTCCTTCAAAGTATGGGGGGCACCAGCACTTAAAATAAACCGATTTTTTTTTTTTTTTTTGTGACATTGGTATTACCTTGCAGTCTAACATGATTAATACATTATCAAGCATCATCATCTTCTTCCTTTTTATTGTGGTTCTGGACACTGTTTCAGCTTCCCTAATGAGCAGTTGCGTGTGATGGTCTAATGATCCATGTGCGAGCAAGCGAGCAAAAATTTTCAGACTTTTTTTTTTTAACACTAAAGTCCTTTTTTCTGCATTATTTACAGCGATATAATGAAAATGACAACAGCAAATTAATTTAGGGGAATGTCGAAAGATCTTTTAATTTGTACATTAACCCTGTCGTTTTTCTTTAGGATTACATCGATATCAACATACTCTATGAGATATGCTTGCTTTCATTATGTATTATAAGAGCTAGCGAGTGTAGAGAGCGAGTTTGGGGGAAATTTTCAGGAAACATTGCCCTTACTTTGTGTAAATTATGGGCACATTCGAGGGAGCGGAATGAGAAATCCTTCGCTTGGGGGAGGGGGGGGATAGGCTTTATGCCCCTCTTGCCTCCAGCTCCACTGCCTTACATTGTAGTTGTAGTAATATGGGTACCTTCTACTAAAGCCGCAGCGATTCTTTGAAGCTATAGATATGGCTCTTTTTGTAAGAAACAGTGGGAAATATAGGTAAAAGGGGCATTCATCAGAAGAGGAAAGGGCGCTTATCAGAAGTGGAAAGGGGCACTTATAAGAGGTGAAAAGAGGCACTTATGAGAAGAGGAAAAGGGCACATATTAGTTAGGGAAAGGGGCACTTATTAGAAGTAAAGAGGGGGCACTTATCACATTTGAAAAGAGGCACTTATCAGAAGTTAAAAGAGGCACTTATCAGAAGTTAAAAGTGGGCACTTATTAGAAGGGAAAAGGTGGCACCTATACGAATTAAAATTGCACTTATCAGAAGGAGAAAAGAGCACTTATTAGAAAGTAAAAGGGGCACTTTTAGTAGTAAAAAGGGCACTCATCAGAGAGAAAGGGGACATCTTTTTCAGAAAGAGAACTGGGTCATTTTTTCAGGAAAAGGGCACTTTTGGGGTACTTGAAAATGTGGGGGATGGGTATGGTGCCCCCCCCCCCCGGAGCGCCGCCTCTGGACTACTGATTATGCAATTAACATCAAGGAATGTGCAGTACTCCTGAATATAGGGCAAAGTCAGAAGTGAAATGCATTGTTTTCAACACCGAAGTTCTCCTCCAATTCTTTTGAAGATGCAATATGTTTTGAATAGTGCTGAGGTGACAGTGCATGTCTTGCATCAATGACAATCGTGTAATGCTCTTTTCTTTAAAGGATAAAATGTGTTTGAATGTTGTTTAGGTCGTCAATGATGAAGTCCAAAGTAATGAATGATGTTATCCCCTTTTGTTAGGAAGATGAAATTTGCTTTGAATAATGTTTGTGTGAGGTAGAGTTGCAGTTTACTTAGTGGTCGTTTGTAAAATGTAAAGACGCCAACGCTTATCGAATCTCCTAAAGGCCCAAGCGATTTGACAACTCCAAGAAGGTGTAGGCCTACCCCATAACGATGTTGTGGCCAGGGGAGCGTTTCATGAAAGGAAGTTGTCGGATATTTCATCCGACAACTGTTATAAGCTACTGAAATCCTTGCATCTGATTGGCTGAGAGCAAATTTGTCGGACAAAATATCTGACAAATCCTTTCCTGAAACGCCCCCCAGGTTTTGGGTGAGCGCAAGAACCGCTACTGACTTACTGAGATGTAACCATTTCTCATTAAAAGAAGCAGGAAGAGAGAGAGAGAGAGAGAGAGAGAGAGAAAACAACAATCTATGTGTCTTCATTTTTAATTTTTTTTTTTGTCATTAGTTTGGATGGAATGGTTTGTGTTTTTGTAGAGAAAGTGTGTTTACACTGTTTGTATGCGTCATTGAGGGTTTGTTTGAGGTGAAACCTGGGAAAGTTGAAAATCTCATATGAAAATAAACCCAAAATGAATAATTAGTCCCAAATTAGTGGATTTCAACTTTCATAAATTTAACAAGAAATGAAACCAACATTTAAAACTTTTTTATATCTTTTTAACCTTTTAAAATGACCAGGCTCAAAATGAATCCATGCAAATAGCTTTCATCCACGAATGCAGATGAGAATACACCATGAGTAGACTTTTGCACATCACCGCATCAACATCATTCAAACTCAATCCGTCCTCAAGAAAAGCGGGAATTCACTATTGAAAACAACGAATTTTTGCAACATTTCGTTTTTGACCTTGCTGCGTATTCAGAAAGCATTTCATGATTGCATAAGCATTACAAATAACACACCATTGTAAAGAGAAATAATTAAGCTTTCTAATGATACCACATTCACGTATGATGAAAAGGCAACAAAACTTTTTTAGAGAGTTTGTTTGTATGAAAGTTACATGTCAACAATCTTAATCAGTCGAATTCTAGGTACATAATGAACATTTTTGAATGTCTGTTTCTATAAGCGATGGCTCAGTGGTAGAGCAGCGGCCTCGTAACTGGGAGGACCCGCTTCGAGATCAAGTGGATGCGTTTGTGCCCTTTGGTATGGTATTAATCTTTGACCAAGTCCCTCGAAGAGGCGTTGGTCCCCTGCTTGCTCATTTACAAGCATAAGCAGTCAGGTAAAATAAACCAAACTAATCTGTTCAGGGGCGTAGATAGCGGGGGGGGGGGGGGATGGCGGGGTATGCATCTCCCAATTTTTCAGGTGGGGGATGGTGTGTACAAACATCCCTTCCCCCCAGGTAGGTTTCAACCCCGCAAAAAAAAAAAAAAAAAAAAAAATGGTGGAAAAATATACATTTCTATTATATGTTGTAGATAAATATAATTTGATATATCATATTCATTAATATTATTCAAATTTATATATTCTTTATTTCAATATAGATATCATTTATTTATATACAATATTTTATTCACGGCTGATAAATGAGAAATCGACAAACAGTTCGAATTGAGCATTTTCGTGGCTTTTATTTAACATTGGTTACTGTCATTTCCACATGTATCATTTTACCATGGCGGTACATGAATTCACACCAATATTATAATTGTATTACACACAGATTTGAGTATCCAAACCAAATACAGAACTAGTGCTGGAATCTATGCTGAAAAAATGAGGAATCATGTGAATAAATGTAATCTGCACCCCATACATAAACCTTAAAATCAAAATATGTGAAATCCAAGCGTGTAGCCAGAGAAGGGTTAAACCCACGGCTAGAAACCCCCTCTCGTAAACGAATGTCCCCTCTGCATTGCCACGAGCCCCCCTTGCTAGCCGTCAGGAATGCCCGATCAGACGGGGAAGTTTTTTATGTAACCCGGATGCACCACCCATTCCCAGCTCTCATCAACGATTCCAGCAAAAGTGTTGCCAACCGGGCCCCATCACTTCCCTCCAGGTATACCTCCCCGCATGTAAAATCGAGCGAGGCTCCTGAAATTACTTGTCTTACGAATGGTAATATAATTTCTTGCTAATATATGTAAGTGTGATGAAGGCCCAAATTGATAAATTCTGTCCAGGTCACCGACCAATAGCTTAAACAGTGATTTTCTTCATATAGCATGCACTAATTGCAATTATACAACACGTCACTACGTAAAATGTATACAGTATGCCTGTTTAGACCCCCCCCCCCCCCCCGAGGCCACTCCATGACCCCCTTTCGGATGAGGTGAGGGCAAAAACCCAATCTTCAGACCCTTGATCTGAGAAAACATGACTGGGACAAAATTCCCTCACGGCCCACGACTACGGAGCCACCTTTAAACCGCAGATGTTTGTGCGACCAAGCATTTTGCTCCACATCCGAGTAATTTTTTAATTTGTCAGCATTACCCTGCATTCCCTTGGGAAATACAATTCTCCTGTAAATCACAATACATTCACTGGATGCTTTTAAACCCACTGTATATACAGCGGAATAACTCCATGGTATAATGAAGTTCTCAGTACCATTAAAGTTACCATGCTACAGCAGGAATGCCGTTATATATAATCAAGTTAACAGCAAATAACAAAACGACATGGTATAAAGAGGTGGGATTCACACCAATATTATAATTCTACATGTAGTACACACAGATTTGAGTATCCACCCAATTACAGAACTAGTGCTGGAATCATGTGAATAAATGTAATCTGCATCCCATACATAAACCTTAAAATCAAAATATGTAAATTTCAAGCATCTAGCCAGAGAAGGGTTAAACCCACGGCTAGAAACCCCTTCTCGTAAATGAATGTCCCCTCTGCATTGCCACGAGCCTCCCTTGCCAGCCGTCAGGAATGCCCAATCAGACGGGGAAGTTTTATTTATGTAACCCGGATGCACCACCCATTCCCAGCTCTCATCAACGATTCCAGCAAAAGTGTTGCCAACCGGGCCCCATCACTTCCCTCCAGGTATACCTCCCCGCATGTAAAACAAGCGAGGCTCCTTAGTTACCCTGCTACGGCAAGAATATCGTTATACATATTCAAGTTAACAACATACAACAAAATGATATGGTACATGTATAAAGAGCTGGGATTCACACCAATATTATAATTCTAGTACACACAAATTTGAGCAACCAACCCAATTACAGAACTAGTGCTGGAATCTATGCTGAAAATGAGGAATCATGTGAATAAATGTAATCTGCATCCCATACATAAACCTTAAATTCAAATTATGTGAAAACCAGGCGTGTAGCCAGAGAAGAGTTAAACCCACGGCTAGAAACTCCCTCTCGTAAACGAATGTCCCCTCTGCCTTGCCACGAGCCCCCCTTGCTAGCCGTCAGGAATGCCCGATCAGACGGGGAAGTTTTTTATGTAACCCGGATGCACCACCCATTCCCAGCTCTCATCAACGATTCCAGCAAAAGTATTCCCAACCGGGCCCCATCACTTCCCACCAGGTATACCTCCCCGCATGTCAAAACGAGCGAGGCTCCTGAGTAACCATGTTTCAGCGGGAATGCCGTTTTATACATGTTTAATCAAGTTTACAACAAACAACAAAACGGTATGGTATAAAGAGCTGGGATTCACCCAGTATTATAATTGTAGTACACACAAAATTGAGTATCCAACCCAATTACAAAACTAGTGCTGGAATCTACATGTATGCTGAAAATGAGGAATCATGTGAATAAATGTAATCTGCATCCCATACATAAAACTTAAATTCAAATTTTGTGATATCCAAGCGTGTAGCCAGAGAAGGGTTAAACCCACGGCTAGAAACCCCTTCTCGTAAACGAATGTCCCCTCTGCATTGCCACGAGTCCCCCTTGCTAGCCGTCAGGAATGCCCGATCAGACGGGGCAGTTTGTTATGTAACCCAGATGCACCACCCATTCCCAGCTCTCATCGATGATTCCAGCAAAAGTGTTGCCAACCGGGCCCCATCACTTCCCTCCAGGTATACCACCCCGCATGTAAAATCGAGCGAGGCTCAGGACTGAGTTACCATGCTACAGCAGAAATGCCGTTATAAATAACCAAGTTAACAACAAATAACAAAAACGATATGGTATAAAGAGCTGGGTCCAGCGATATTATTCTGCTTTATCAAGAACATTGTTAAATCAGGGGCCTGCAACATAAAGAGACACAATCAATCCCACGGTCATTTGTAACTTCTTCAGTACATCATTTGCCTTAGACTTACGATTTGAGTCAATCGTAAGACCGATCGCATTTCCCATGTTACAGGGCACAGATCTCTTTAGCTGAGTTTCCACTGTACCCTATATATTCGATCGCTTGACCTACAAGCATTAAATCCAATCGACATGTATAATTGCCTTCGTATCGTATCGTGTCAATCATAACTTATACCGTAACCAACCAAAACCATTATTACAGAATCATTGCTTACAAAACAACTTAATACTACACAGGCGGTGACATTGGGGATGGTGGATGGGGATTTTGGATTGTCCAAATCAACAGGTCCTGCCTCTACCAAAAGCCTTGAGAGAATGACAAAATTTCCATGAGTACACGCTTCCACAATCGCGTGTTATGCGCTCCGTGTGCAAAAGGAAGCGCGCATCCGGAAACGCGCCACAAAAGCGCGCCTTGTCTAGAGGCGCCAAATTCGTGACAAAAATGTAAACAGTCTTATTGTTGCGTCACAATGACTAGCAAAACCAAAACAAGGAGCGAGTGGGCTACCAGCCGTGTATAAATATGTTTGAAAGCGTTTGGCAACTCTTTAAAATTTCTTATTCACGGCTGATTAATGAGAAATCGACAAACAGTTCGAATTGAGCATTTTCGTGGCTTTTATTTAACATTGGTTACTGTCATTTCCACATGTATCATTTTACCATGGCGGTACATGAATTCACACCAATATTATAATTGTATTACACACAGATTTGAGTATCCAAACCAAATACAGAACTAGTGCTGGAATCTATGCTGAAAAAATGAGGAATCATGTGAATAAATGTAATCTGCACCCCATACATAAACCTTAAAATCAAAATATGTGAAATCCAAGCGTGTAGCCAGAGAAGGGTTAAACCCACGGCTAGAAACCCCCTCTCGTAAACGAATGTCCCCTCTGCATTGCCACGAGCCCCCCTTGCTAGCCGTCAGGAATGCCCGATCAGACGGGGAAGTTTTTTATGTAACCCGGATGCACCACCCATTCCCAGCTCTCATCAACGATTCCAGCAAAAGTGTTGCCAACCGGGCCCCATCACTTCCCTCCAGGTATACCTCCCCGCATGTAAAATCGAGCGAGGCTCCTGAAATTACTTGTCTTACGAATGGTAATATAATTTCTTGCTAATATATGTAAGTGTGATGAAGGCCCAAATTGATAAATTCTGTCCAGGTCACCGACCAATAGCTTAAACAGTGATTTTCTTCATATAGCATGCACTAATTGCAATTATACAACACGTCACTACGTAAAATGTATACAGTATGCCTGTTTAGACCCCCCCCCCCCCCCCGAGGCCACTCCATGACCCCCTTTCGGATGAGGTGAGGGCAAAAACCCAATCTTCAGACCCTTGATCTGAGAAAACATGACTGGGACAAAATTCCCTCACGGCCCACGACTACGGAGCCACCTTTAAACCGCAGATGTTTGTGCGACCAAGCATTTTGCTCCACATCCGAGTAATTTTTTAATTTGTCAGCATTACCCTGCATTCCCTTGGGAAATACAATTCTCCTGTAAATCACAATACATTCACTGGATGCTTTTAAACCCACTGTATATACAGCGGAATAACTCCATGGTATAATGAAGTTCTCAGTACCATTAAAGTTACCATGCTACAGCAGGAATGCCGTTATATATAATCAAGTTAACAGCAAATAACAAAACGACATGGTATAAAGAGGTGGGATTCACACCAATATTATAATTCTACATGTAGTACACACAGATTTGAGTATCCACCCAATTACAGAACTAGTGCTGGAATCATGTGAATAAATGTAATCTGCATCCCATACATAAACCTTAAAATCAAAATATGTAAATTTCAAGCATCTAGCCAGAGAAGGGTTAAACCCACGGCTAGAAACCCCTTCTCGTAAATGAATGTCCCCTCTGCATTGCCACGAGCCTCCCTTGCCAGCCGTCAGGAATGCCCAATCAGACGGGGAAGTTTTATTTATGTAACCCGGATGCACCACCCATTCCCAGCTCTCATCAACGATTCCAGCAAAAGTGTTGCCAACCGGGCCCCATCACTTCCCTCCAGGTATACCTCCCCGCATGTAAAACAAGCGAGGCTCCTTAGTTACCCTGCTACGGCAAGAATATCGTTATACATATTCAAGTTAACAACATACAACAAAATGATATGGTACATGTATAAAGAGCTGGGATTCACACCAATATTATAATTCTAGTACACACAAATTTGAGCAACCAACCCAATTACAGAACTAGTGCTGGAATCTATGCTGAAAATGAGGAATCATGTGAATAAATGTAATCTGCATCCCATACATAAACCTTAAATTCAAATTATGTGAAAACCAGGCGTGTAGCCAGAGAAGAGTTAAACCCACGGCTAGAAACTCCCTCTCGTAAACGAATGTCCCCTCTGCCTTGCCACGAGCCCCCCTTGCTAGCCGTCAGGAATGCCCGATCAGACGGGGAAGTTTTTTATGTAACCCGGATGCACCACCCATTCCCAGCTCTCATCAACGATTCCAGCAAAAGTATTCCCAACCGGGCCCCATCACTTCCCACCAGGTATACCTCCCCGCATGTCAAAACGAGCGAGGCTCCTGAGTAACCATGTTTCAGCGGGAATGCCGTTTTATACATGTTTAATCAAGTTTACAACAAACAACAAAACGGTATGGTATAAAGAGCTGGGATTCACCCAGTATTATAATTGTAGTACACACAAAATTGAGTATCCAACCCAATTACAAAACTAGTGCTGGAATCTACATGTATGCTGAAAATGAGGAATCATGTGAATAAATGTAATCTGCATCCCATACATAAAACTTAAATTCAAATTTTGTGATATCCAAGCGTGTAGCCAGAGAAGGGTTAAACCCACGGCTAGAAACCCCTTCTCGTAAACGAATGTCCCCTCTGCATTGCCACGAGTCCCCCTTGCTAGCCGTCAGGAATGCCCGATCAGACGGGGCAGTTTGTTATGTAACCCAGATGCACCACCCATTCCCAGCTCTCATCGATGATTCCAGCAAAAGTGTTGCCAACCGGGCCCCATCACTTCCCTCCAGGTATACCACCCCGCATGTAAAATCGAGCGAGGCTCAGGACTGAGTTACCATGCTACAGCAGAAATGCCGTTATAAATAACCAAGTTAACAACAAATAACAAAAACGATATGGTATAAAGAGCTGGGTCCAGCGATATTATTCTGCTTTATCAAGAACATTGTTAAATCAGGGGCCTGCAACATAAAGAGACACAATCAATCCCACGGTCATTTGTAACTTCTTCAGTACATCATTTGCCTTAGACTTACGATTTGAGTCAATCGTAAGACCGATCGCATTTCCCATGTTACAGGGCACAGATCTCTTTAGCTGAGTTTCCACTGTACCCTATATATTCGATCGCTTGACCTACAAGCATTAAATCCAATCGACATGTATAATTGCCTTCGTATCGTATCGTGTCAATCATAACTTATACCGTAACCAACCAAAACCATTATTACAGAATCATTGCTTACAAAACAACTTAATACTACACAGGCGGTGACATTGGGGATGGTGGATGGGGATTTTGGATTGTCCAAATCAACAGGTCCTGCCTCTACCAAAAGCCTTGAGAGAATGACAAAATTTCCATGAGTACACGCTTCCACAATCGCGTGTTATGCGCTCCGTGTGCAAAAGGAAGCGCGCATCCGGAAACGCGCCACAAAAGCGCGCCTTGTCTAGAGGCGCCAAATTCGTGACAAAAATGTAAACAGTCTTATTGTTGCGTCACAATGACTAGCAAAACCAAAACAAGGAGCGAGTGGGCTACCAGCCGTGTATAAATATGTTTGAAAGCGTTTGGCAACTCTTTAAAATTTCTTATTCACGGCTGATTAATGAGAAATCGACAAACAGTTCGAATTGAGCATTTTCGTGGCTTTTATTTAACATTGGTTACTGTCATTTCCACATGTATCATTTTACCATGGCGGTACATGAATTCACACCAATATTATAATTGTATTACACACAGATTTGAGTATCCAAACCAAATACAGAACTAGTGCTGGAATCTATGCTGAAAAAATGAGGAATCATGTGAATAAATGTAATCTGCACCCCATACATAAACCTTAAAATCAAAATATGTGAAATCCAAGCGTGTAGCCAGAGAAGGGTTAAACCCACGGCTAGAAACCCCCTCTCGTAAACGAATGTCCCCTCTGCATTGCCACGAGCCCCCCTTGCTAGCCGTCAGGAATGCCCGATCAGACGGGGAAGTTTTTTATGTAACCCGGATGCACCACCCATTCCCAGCTCTCATCAACGATTCCAGCAAAAGTGTTGCCAACCGGGCCCCATCACTTCCCTCCAGGTATACCTCCCCGCATGTAAAATCGAGCGAGGCTCCTGAAATTACTTGTCTTACGAATGGTAATATAATTTCTTGCTAATATATGTAAGTGTGATGAAGGCCCAAATTGATAAATTCCGCCAAAGAGCAAATTAAATAGCTCGCCGCCAAAGAACACGGTTTCACTGGAAATTCAGCTCGAGGTGAAAATTCTCACCAATGGTTGAAGCCAACTAATTAGCAAGGACGAATGTTTAAACACCACGGAAACCATATATCCGGGTACCGCAGGCAGCCTTGCATTTATTTATTTATTTATTTTTTAATTTAATTTTTTTTTGGTTTGTTTATTACGAACGCCTAGGCGCAATAAACTGGAACACTGTAAGTTACCTAACACTGTCGAAATGCAATATCTTGCCATGCGGTACCTAACCGGAATCCGGACATAACTCCCTAAACTTGCATTACTCCAATATGATAAACCTTACTTTATAACCGCCACTAATTACCACCATAAAATGAGAGATCTCTGCATAAGTATAAACATTGTGAGGAGGCTATGACGCAAACGAGCCCTCAATAACTCTCATCTGACCCGTTGCATAACATATTAACAAGCCTGTTAACGGTAAAACTCATAAGGGCTCTAGGCTAAAGAGACCCCCTTTATGGACTATCTTCGACTCTGTTAATTCTTTGCTCATTCACCGAGTAAAAGACATAGACAATAAAACATTCGTATTTAACGTTTGCAGGTAAGACACAATAAACATCAAAGGGATGTATACAAATAGGAAGGGCAGCTGCTCGTTAACCCTTTCGAGACAATTGACCACATTTGGCGTCTCGGCTCAACAACTCCTGATCCAGAGCCGTAAAAATACACCAAACGCATAAGTAGAAAGAGCAAAACTTTATGCATATACTGTGTCCATTTTTGTTGCAGGACCATATTGCATTAGATGCCAGGAATTTTTAAAAAGGAGAGTAAGCGTTAAAATCCTTAAATTGGCAAAGCATTCAGAGGTTCAAAATCACTGTTTGTTGTTTGTTTGTTTTTTTTTATAGAAGTTGGCAATTTTCTCAACTTTTTGCCAAAGCTCTTAACCATGTATATTTTTCTAATATATTACATTTTAATAGTACCATGTAGCATTAAAAGAATAAAATGATTGTTGCCAATTTGAAGAACAAAACGTGATCGGTTTAGCCCTTAAATAATTCCTGTCCCGAAAGGGTTCAAAACCCTACTGACCGGAACTCGTTGTCCGTGCCGATCTGCTTGGGAGTGGGCGTGACCAATACTTAATTGTACGTCTGAACCTATTAGCGATGTCCAAGACGAAGAAATATGTCCCAGCATCTGGAAAACGTACCCCGTCCGAACGAAAAAGCTCACGAGAGGTATGTACGTACCATCTCCGGGTGCTCTATGTAGCTACCATTCAACCTCCCAACAAGGGACCTTGCATATCTGAAAAACGTACCCCGTCCGGACGAAAGCTCGCGAGAGATATGTACCATCTCCGGGTGCTCTATGTAGCTACCATTCAACCTCCCAACTAGGGACCTTTCATACCTGTTCAATGACCGCCGCTAGCGGTCGACGAGGCCCTGCTATTGACCACTTCTAGCTCTCTTGAAAAATCCCTCTTTCTCTTTGCCTCGATATCATTTTATTTGTCCTCACGTGAAGTTATATGACGGCGTCGAACCAGCGCCAAGAAAAAGTGACGATAGGAAAGCCATTGTCTCGCTTAGATGGAGTCCCCTTCAGCCGTGCCAGGTAATCGCCGCCCCACAGCCGAGCTCCCTGCTGCCCTTCTGCTGAACCCGCCGGGCCGTCTAATGGCGTCCCGCGCGATCCATACGGCAGGGGCTGCAAAATTAAGAAAAACTTTTGGGAGTATCTTGCACTAGGGACATGTAATCACAATCACTGAAAGATAAATTCTGTTCTGACCCTGTGATTTTCATGTAAAGAAACTGTTTCAAAGCAAGTGGGAAAGTTCCATTAGTTGAACATACACAGGTGCCTATATAGTGTGAGATTTTTAGGATTGTTGAATTGACAAAACATTCTCTCACTTTTCACAACAAGTAGTTTCGCTGCACACAGAAACAAGTATGCGGGACCACCCAAATCTGGCATGAATGTTCAGCCGAACAGTCCCATTTCGGGTAATACCTGTCATATTCCCAATATGAGGGCATTAGAAGAGTAATCCTCAGCAGTGGACCATTTTATTATGATAATTCAATGTAATTGACATGAAAAGAATGAGAAAGCCCGCAAATTATTTTTCACCTTTCCCAGAACTGAACCTTCCCTTTAACAATCATTAGAATGTGTCCTGGGCCCAGTTGCATAAAACCTGTCTTCAATGACAAGCTGCAAAAACTGTTAAAAGCTACTAAAATGCTTGCATCCGATTGGCTGAGAGCAAATTTGTCTGGAAAAAATTACCGACAAACGCTTGATAAAAGTACGCCCCACTGGCGTCTCTGTACAACTCTTTGGAACCTGCAAAAAATTTCCAGGCATCTTGAGCCTGTAATATAATCCCAGTACCTCAAGTGTTGAGTTGATGCATTATCACTTACGTTAATAGTGCCAATATACCATCTCGCAATTTGGAAAAACTCGTTGTACACGTATGTTATTTAGTAACTCAGTCTTAGCTCTGGGTGGCAATGTATTACTTAAAAACACTACAATAAAATGGTTGAGGAGGTAAAGTTTCTTGGTTTACTTATTGATAATACATGTAAGTTATCTTGGAAACCAGAGCCTGTGTATCTGAACAAATTGCTCTCTAGAAATGTTGGTATTATAAACACAACGAAATCCTTGTTTTCCTCACTGTTGTTGTTGTATTCCACTGGTTCTACCCGTCATAAATTACGGTGTTCTTGCTTGGGGCAACTCTGCTTTTAAAGTCTCAATTGGATAGACTCTCAATTGTACAAAATGGGTAATGAGAATGATTTTGAAAAAGCCTCGACTATGATGGAGTGCATAGGCATTGTACACGCCAGTCCTCTTTCTTTCATTTCTTCGTACTCACCTTGCCCAGAAAACATTAATTTACAATTGGCCCATTTATTGGAATCATCTTGATTCAACTCTAAAGCAAGCTTCCTCTCTTAAATCTTTTTGAAGTCTGAAACATTATCTAATCAACTCTTAGAGTAAAAGTTCATACCAATTGTATTTCTATTTGCTCTTCTGCTTTTGTCTAAACATAACAAAAACAAAACCCTTCCATCGAGACAACTTTTCGATCATACTTACACATACTATGATGTGTATCTGGATTTTCTACAAGAGCCCACTATAAACCCAATAGTCTGAAATTAACTACTCAGAAAATAAAAGCTCATTTTTATTTTCATGTTTTATGTGTGTTTCCTTTTTTTTTACGCACACCTAACATAACATAATTACATATGTTGTAATTCTCTTTAATCGGGGAACCTAGCTGTGCTTTTCCATAGGTTCTCCCATGATACTGCCTTTTCTATTGACTTATGTAACTTTCACTTTTGATTACCTTGAAATTGTTAGTGACTATGATATCCGTATTCAATATTCGAACTATGAATACTGTCAATTGTAGTGTTCATGGCAGATTTCTGCAGTATTATGAAATTCATTCATTCATTCATAGACATAGTGCACATAATGTAAGCTCCCTAATGAATTCATTTGCAAAGCATTATGCTATAGGCCACCAACGTACGAATATGATAATAATCGTGATCATCATAATAACAATCATAGTAGGCCTAATAATAATAATAACCATACTGATAGCAATAACGCAGAATAACGTTTGTATGGCAGTTAATAGCCTACTGTTGTAAAAAACGCACAACGTTCCGACTACAGGTCAATAACCGGACATAAATGTAGTCTACGAAAGGAAATTTAGAAATCTATACCGGTACTTAATTATGAACCGATAAGGAAATATTTAAAGGTTAACTCGGCCGTACAATAAATCCAAAGCACTATGTCTAACTAGTCTACATGTAGGCTAAGTACAAAGGCGCTGGAAATTTTTTGCAATTGAAATGGATGAACTTGGGCCAACTTCGATAAGCATGTTGCCAATATACCAATTCCCTACCGTTTATACCAATAGTCGGTAGGCCTGCAATGTAATGATATAAATGACTGGACGTGACAGAGATTAGGTAATATTAATAAACTGAATCCGATTAAATCAGGTCAGCCCCGACGACCATGTCATTTAGGCCTACTGCCTGGAAAGGCAGCTGTTCCTATTTTCTGCAGCAAAACAAGGCGATATAATCGCCCCGCCATGTATTTTCATTCAACCCTAAACTAAGGCTTACCAGGGGCTAAGGGAGAAAACTTCCAACATAAACTCGAATCCTGCTGTGTCTCAACCCATTTCATCTAGATCCAGACAGAGATATAAATCTACTTTCACCTCCCATGTTGATGTTACTTTGTTAGGTCAAGATCCTGTGCTTAATATTCCAGGCTCTAAGTTGAGCCAAGAGTAGATCTAGGTCTAGCATTAGAATCATCGTAACAATTCTCTCTAGTAATTGTTAAGGTTAACAATACTGCAGGATCCGACCTCCGTCAACAGGCCCTACCCTAAGTTAGGAGCCCCAGGCCTAAACTCGGCCCTGACTACATGTAGATGCGACGTTTGTTAACCCCAGAGCTTGATCTATCAATACCATTTCCCGACTCACCGGATACTTGTTGAGGTTCCGGTCCTTGGGCTTGGACGGTCCTTGGGGTTGGACTTGGCCTTGGGCTTGGTCTTGGTCGTACTGGTCCGCAAGATCCGAGCCCGCTGTCGGAGGTTATGATGTTTCACGGCCTGCAGAACCAGCTGATATAGAATTAGGCCTACTTCGCCTACGCCTACGGCACTATCGCTCACTTCGTCCGGACTCCTTCGCCTTGACAGTAGTACCGTACCCGTCTTCCTTCGCTTTCGGCATGCCGGTTGCTGATTCCAATTTACAGCACGGACTAAAGTAAGGTCTAGTCTAATCTATACGTACAAACGAAGTCACTGTGCAGCACCAAAATTAATCATCTCTCCACTGGAGTTAATAACAAAATTGATGTTAGCGAATTCCAAAAGTCGAACAATGTATTCAAGGAAATTGACGGGATTTCCACTGCCGATGCAAAAACAAAGTCAACGTTAGATAGTTCCGGTAAGGATCCAATTATATTTTGGATATTTTAATATGTGTCAACAATTTCTTGTCGTAAATTTTGGATTGTCCAAATCAACAGGTCCTGCCTCTACCAAAAGCCACGAGAGAATGACAAAATTTCCATGAGTACACGCTTCCACAATCGCGTGTTATGCGCTCCGTGTGCAAAAGGAAGCGCGCATCCGGAAACGCGCCACAAAAGCGCGCCTTGTCTAGAGGCGCCAAATTCGTGACAAAAATGTAAACAGTCTTATTGTTGCGTCACAATGACTAGCAAAACCAAAACAAGGAACGAGTGGGCTACCAGCCGTGTATAAATATGTTTGAAAGCGTTTGGCAACTCTTTAAAATTTCGTAGATTTATAAGAATTTTATTAATATTTATCTACAATTCTGTCGTTGCTTCTGATTTTCCCGATATATTTTTATACTACTAGAAAGTGAAAACCATGCATCTACTTCAAATTATACAAACATGGGTGTTGATCTGGGAGGGATATGGAGGTATAATTTTGTTTTTAATGAAGTGGGGGGGGGGGGGGTGGCCTGTGTTATCATCCCCCGATATATTTTGAGGTGATTTTTTTTCAAAGCCATATATGCATTATAATGCAGAAAAATAATTTAGATTAAAAGTACATGTAATTATTCTCGAGTTAGAGGGTTCAGTCGGTAACTTTCCTTTATAATGCGATTTTGCCACACTCATGTTATTGGTAATACTATTTTTTTTTTAAATTGAAATGAAAATATAGTCACAGGAATCGAATGTGGTAGGTAAAGAGGGAATACAGCATCCCCAATATTTATCGAGGTTGATGACCTGTGTCATCATCACCCAACTATACACAGAAGAATGATGAAATGACAATCATAACATGTAGACCCGGTCAGAAGCACCGCTCCGGGGGTTGCATGTGGGCACAGTGCCTCTACTTTTCCCTTTAACTTCAGATAAGTACCCCCAATTTTCTTTCCAATAAGTCCCCGTTCCATATTCCTATAAGTGCCCATTTTGATAATTACCCTCATCCCTCACCTTACCTTTGATAAATAATCCTATTTCAACAAGAGCATTTATCCCTTTTAATCCCTTTTATCCCTTTTAATGTAACAAGTCAGGTTTTTTTTCTTTGTAATATAGAGGCACTGATTTAATTTTTCTACTTTATAAGAACATTTTTCCGTTCTTATAAATGCCCCTTTTCACCTCTGATAACTGTCTTTCTTCCCAGATGCTCGCTCGCTACGCTCGCTCCTATTAAAGGTATAGCTTATCAAATAAATTTTCATTGTGAAATTTTGCAAATGAAACCCCATCAGAATTATGTTTCCTCGTCTTTATATTACAATGTAGTTGCGACCTCACAAATTTTAAATATTTTTTGCTCGCTCGCTCAATGTTCAAATCATATTACAAAAATGCAAAGCGTGATGCTAAAGTTGTATCTTGGACATGTATAGAGAAAAACCATGTAAAGGTTTACACACCCTCACCCCACCTGGCCTATATATATATATATATATATATATATATATATATATATATATATATATGTATATATATAATTTCCTTTCACATTGTATTTATTTCCACGAGAGTTGCCAAAGCTGTTGTATATGTTATTTCCCTACAAGTTTATATATATACATGTGTGGGTGTGTGTGTGTGTGTGTGTGTGTGATTGTGTGTGATTATATCTATAGTCCTCGATGGAAATCATACCCCCCACATATGAGGACCTGTCAATGAATCTGTTTCATGTCTAAAGCGTACTCAACAGCAAAATCTAAGAAATTTGCTCGGTGGTCCCACCAATGAGGAGGGCACAGGTCCTTCTTTTATTTATTTATTTATTTATTTATTTATTTATTTATTTATTTCTTTCTTTCTTTCTTTCTTTCTGCATGGTACATGACTGTCACACCTGGGTAGAACCAGAAGGACCTTGACATGTTATCTAGATATAGGTTGTTTGACCAACTCTCGCAAACAATAATGAATACTACGAAACAAGTTCTATAAAGTTTAAAGACTGTTTAATAAGACCATATCCCTATCTGGGAATATATAAATCTTTCAATGAACACAAAATAAAACAATATTACTTCAACAATTCATGGAACAATCAGACAGAAATTTAACAATTTCTGAATATAGTATGAGTATGTGCACACCTTAATTAATCCCCATTCAGTAAAGATAATTATATTCGTTTTATGAATAAGGCCTTTCAAACTATACTTAATTCAAGTCCGCGAAAGTTATCTCTCCTGTGTGTATTCTTGAAAAATAATCCCGCGAAGTTCACACCGACTAAAGCTTAAGTGAAAAGATTTCTACCTCATTAACGACGATTCCGCGAATATCAATGAAGTGGTGGTTGCTATCCTTCCCTGAAGGATCTCTGTCGTTTTGCAAGCTTGGTGTAGAACCAGATTGAATGAAGTTATTCGTCTCGGTCGAATCCAGAAAAACCGTTGAACTATCTGACCATCCGTCAGATCCATTATCCGTCAGTACATGTAGTAAACCGGATAATCACCAGGTAATTGGTAACCGTAATCGCCATTACCAGTATTCCACTATCTCAGTAATCTCAGTAAACTGTACTGCAATTAATGCCGTAATCTGTTGTAATCCGCCATCTAAAATATAATTTTTACCAAAAGAAGATGACGTAAAATCTATGGAGACTATAAGTTCAATCACATCAGAAAAGGGATAATCTATAATCCATAATAACTTGACATTCAAGTAATTAAGTTCCAAGATTAAACATTCCACCCTAGTCAAAATGCACTATACAAATAACGATTTATAAATGCAAAGTCTAGGATAAAGACTACCAAAATACCCATGTTCACATTCACAATACCTCAACTTGGTAAATTGCTAACAAGTAAACTATCCAGATTTTATATATAAAATACACATCCATATCCTGCCGTATACTCTTTTGAAATGACAAGAAAATATTACAAATTCAGTGTTCTATTATATTCATAATTAATTACTTTTGTTTCAAATAAATATAATAGAATCAGCTTTCAATCCTCTTAGACTTTTAAGAAGCTCATAATAACTATCAAAAGTCATTTCTGTCTGAAAATTACACCAGCACGTATATGGGTTTTAAAGATACTTAATCATAAAAGCTATCAAATTATCTACTTACAGTCTGTCTGGAAAAATGACTGCTTAACACAGGGTCCACAGGCTGTCTACCATGATGGCACCACGGGCGTGGCCCTCTGGCTTCACTGCTGCTGCCAACTCTTGCAGCAACCTGACACAGCTAACTCATGCAAGCAAATGGCGCCTCTAGCTGCATGCACACAATGCCCTAGCTTGCCTTGGCTTCCTACCTAGCAGAGATCACTCTACTGTGACCTAACAAAAGACTACTTGTATAGAAAACCCCAACTCCCATAAAAGCCTAGGAATGGTTATCACCTGCTCTAAGTGCCTATAGCAGTTAAAGTTGCCTGCAATAGAATAAAAATGCTATGTACTTTTGACAATGACATTACATAGTATTATCATTATGACAAACAAAAAATGAGAATAAGTATAAGTAAACAATTTTAACAGAATTAAAAGGCAAATATGATCATAATACAGGTACAATATATGGATAATGTAATAACATGCAGAGATATGACAATATAAGCTTAAAGCTTGAAGCATTGCGATACCTTTCCATTTTTTAAACGATACATATAAAAGGAAACTAAAAAAAAAAAAAAAAAAAACTAATCATGACACTAACAACAAACTTATTGATACATTACACTATTTACAAAAACTTGACAAATAACAAATAACTTGATAGATAGAATGTGACGTAATAAGACCAAGGGGAGGTGTGTGAGGGGTCCTATCATCTTATTTTCACGTTCCCTTTCACCCCCCTTTCTCTCCTCCCCCTCCCCATGTAGTTCCACCAGTGAGTTAAGTGATCGTATAAATATTTTTTAATTAGGGGGGGGGGGGGGGAAATGTGCATATTATGCCAGAGATCAGGTTAAATGAGAGACCATTAACTGTGTCATGGACTACCTACTCGTATTAAATGTGAAACAAAAATGTCCCTGATTTTCGTAAGTCCATCAAAGAAATGCAAGAAACTCTCCAAATGTCCGCATGTACCCATATTGCATGAAAAGTTATAACCCTGCATAATTATTTTCAATTTATAAGAAAATGTATTTTTCAGATCATTTTGTCTTTTGTCTATAAAACAAATAATAAGCAGTGAGTGTATAACACAAAACCGCTGGAATTATTCCGAAAAGACAACAACAAAGATCACGTATGTAATTCTTCAACATAGCCATATGACCAATTTAACAACTTTTAGAAAACCCAAATAAAAAATAATGATTCCAAAATTTAAAAATATAAAACTTCCGTCTTATATTTGCAATAGACCGGTTCTGTAATGTATACAAATTTATGCACATTTCTTCTCTGAGCACCTATATAGTGACGAGCTATTCCATTAACCTGCTTTTTATAATTGAGCCTCAATGATTGGAATCCAGTTTGCATACTTTACTCGTTACTATGTCCGGCAAGCCTTGGGCAAGCTTTCAGGTTGTCAAGAACAACCTTTGGTTGAAAGGTATGCATAAAATTTAAATACATTACAGAACCGGTCTATTATTTTGATGACTACTTGATGGATTCAAATGAATTCTATCACGACATTCTCATCATCAAAGACAACATTACCATCTCTCCAGCAAGATTTGTTCGGTGTTCGGTGTAAATCCGCCTTTAATTAGCAGCTTTTGATAAATATGACGTCACTGCAAATCCTCCACGCTAATTGGTTGATGACCAAAATTCGTTTTGTCGTGCTGGGAAAATCGTTCTCTGGGCGATTTTCTGCAACAGCTAACATGCTAAAAATGTCGCGACGTTTCGAAAGAAGTCGTGGCAGTGTGCCCGATGACATAGGGTTTGCATTAGAACGATTTTTTAGAAATTCGTTCATGTCGTGTTGTCGAGCCGTTTGTCGTTTGTCGTGTTCGGAGTGTAACAAGGTTAGTTTTAGCCTTTGTCTGACTTTTTCATTGGAACCAACTTTTGCTTGAGCTCACCCAAATATCACAATAATAATCTATTTTCTTCTTACAGGTACATAAAATAGTCTTTAACAGTGTATTCTAAGTTAACTAGTCTCATCTATATCTTTGGAATTGCATAGTCACTATAACTGGTTTTTTAAACTTTTAAATTGTCGATCATGCAATGTATGGGTTGTCTAGATAATGAATTGTAACAAATTAACGAAAAATTTGCTGAAATTGCATTCACCACAAAGCACAAGTCACATTTCCGCATATATGAGACCGCGTAAATGCATAAAAACAATGACGGGCCACTGGAACATAAAATGTTGGCACATTAGGGCTCATTTTTAAAATTAAAAATCAGTCGGCACTTGCAAATAGGAAAGAAAAAAAATCTTGCAGACGATTCTGCACAGCTTGTTATGAACTTGTGCTCGAATGCTCTTCAGTATGGTGTAAACTATTAATGTAAGTGAGGATGATGACACTAAATGAAGATACTTCATTACGAATGGATGATAAAGACGACGAATAGAGCAGCGAGGTATTCAATTCTAATGGGTCCTCTCATAGCTGCGGGGTTATGATACTTAAAAATTCCAAGCTTGATTTTGAAATAGTTTCCAAAAATATCTCAGAAGTGCGACAGGGGGACCCATTGTCCCCGCCATTATTTGTTTTAGCGATAGAAATGCTTGCTATCGATATTCGTAAAAATGAGGCAATACGTGGTTTGAAAATGATTATAGCGTATTGAATTGAAAACATCACTGATACGCGGATGACATAACGGTCTTCCTACCGGACAATTTTTCACTTAGCCATCTCTTAACTACGTTATCTATTAATATTATCAAAACAAAGACAATGTGGATAAGGACTGCATGCTAGACATAATCAACATTCACTAGAGAATATTCAGTTTGAGAAGTCCCTGACTCTTCTCGGCGTCGTCATATCTTACTCACCTAATGTCTTTTCTTTAAAATTGCTGAAAATTCTTGAGAAAATTAAAGGGCGATTGAATTTATGGAGACTTCGCAACTTATCTTTAATTGGTAAAGTACAAATTGTCAAAACGTTTACTTTCTCGCACTTATTATAGCTTGCAAGCATGTTGAAAATTCCTGATGGGTACATTAAGGAAGTAAATAAGTTAGTTTGGGGGTTAATCTGGAATGACCCAGACAGGATCTAACGGGAAGTAATGGTTAAACGGTATGAAGATGGGGGACTAAAATTGCTTAAAGTCTCTCAATTACAAGTCCAAAAAGTGAAGTGGATAAATAGAATTTTGACATCGAGGTCAAAAGGATGGAAAGCTATTCTTCTAACTTTGCTGCGAAATGTAGGGGGAGACTTGATTTTTTACTGTAACTATGACCTTAAAAGTCTAAACCTAGTAATCCCTGAACGGTATGAAGAAGTTATGACTACTTGGAGTAAAGTGTTTGTGAAAAAATAATTTGGAATAATAAATGTATATTACTTGGCGGAAAATCAATTTTTAAGTTCAGTGTAAAAGAAAAGGGATTTATAAAGGTGGTGCATATGTTAGACGAATTTAGAAGATCATTACGTTGGAAAGACGCCAAAGGAAAGGGATTAACATTTTGTAGAATGTTTTGTACTTCTTGATTGTTACAAGAAAATGCCACCGACATGGAAATCCTATTTTCTCCTTCAAAACTTTCATTCTCTTGTCAATTCAATAGGACTAATTCCAACCATTACTATCGATGGCATTCCTAGGGAAGCAGCGGATATACCAAATAAATTATATTACTCATTTTTTCTGAAGGAAAATGATCCATCAATATCAAATTTATTCATACGTCTAAATGAAACTTATGGTCTCTATCCTCAACAAATAACGGAACTACTAAAACTTCCTTCTCGTATTACTATAGATACAAATCTACGAGCTTTGCAATTAAAAATCATTAATGATTTGATCCCTACTAAAGTTTGGCTCTACTGTATTCACAAAGTAACAGATACAAAGTGTTCATTTTGCGAAAAGTCACCCGAAACTCTGGTAAACCTTTTCTTTTCCTGTCAAGTAGCACCCTATTTGCAGAATTTGATCTCCCAATTTTCTTATAAAAAATTATGTTCTTTGTGGTATTTATGAGCCCCAAAAGTCTAGAAATATCTACCTTTCAAATTTTTGCTATTGCTTGGTAAACAATATATTTTTAGATGTCAGTGCGGCGATACAAAGCCTACTCTCCCCCACTTGTGTAAATTTTTTGTCGTTTGAATCTGTTTAACATTATATTGCACAAATCAAAGGCAAATATGCTGTTCATGCTGGTAATGGACCAACATTCTGAATATCATTAAGGGTCGATAAGAACAGAAGTATGTTTTTTCAATTTTTTTTTATTTTCCCCGTTAGGTGCCTGCTCTCTCTATATTTGTGTTCTAGTAGACGTTGTTTATTTTCTTCTTCTTTTTTTGTTGGTAATCTTACATAATCTCTAGTACAGAAATTGACAGTCAGTCGTTTATTTTCTTTGTATGTTATAGACATGCGTACAACAACTTCATTTATATCTTATTATATGATCCGTAATACTGCTAATATTGTGTTATATTTCATTTGAAATGCAAAGGATCAATAAAGCACGAATTACAAAAAAACAACAACAACAACAACAGCAACAAAAAAAAAAACAACCCAAAAAACAATGACGATGAATGTGAATGAAGATATTTGTCTAAATCCAGTCACTAATCAGTAATGATTAATTGCATGTCATTCTTTCATAATGATCTATTCTATCATTATCATAATACACGCGATGTATAGTGATACGCATGTAGCTTTATCATCTGCTTAAAGCGAAATTAATGATAAGTCTATATAGCAAACGATCTAATCTTTCGTCTTCTTGTTATTTGAGAAAGAATATTTCTATTCTCATATCCATCTTTGTATGATAATCATTGACTCAAGCTGATTTAAGACGGTATCACACAAACATAAAAGTAATTTTTGCTCTTTGCTTTTGTTGATAAGGCTACATTTCTTTTACATTGGTATTCTTCTCCAGCTGGTCATAAGTATGTGTGGATGGTATATGGAATTAAAATAATCTTCTTTTTTTTTTGTAATCATGTATAAGAACGGTGTTACATATATTGCCACAGATATGATCTGGGGCCTTTATACTGTGTTCCGATGTGACTGCGATCGCATCGTGCATACAAATCAGAATATAAAATAGCTCAAATCTTACCAAAAATCAACAGAATTGTTACCTCATCAGCAGTGAGAAAATAATGCAGGAGAGAAAGAAAGAAAAAAAGGAAGTGGGGAGAGAAAGGGAGCGAGGGGAGGGAGTATGTGGGTGGTGTGAGTGAGAGAGGCATATATATATATATAGAGAGAGAGACAGAGAGAGAGACAGAGAGAGAGAGAGAGAGAGAGAAAGAGAACAATGAAAAAAAAAAGATTAGTGGGTGTAATGCTAATACACAGATATAGAAATTGAAATCAGAGAGAGAGAGAGAGAGAGAGACGGAAATAAGGAGGTTGGTATAGTCGTAAAGTAACATTTGTATTCCCGTGCTTACTTGTTTCGAAATTTACGTTTCCCTCTCTTTTCGAGAGTGGACGCTATTGAGTGGATTATTTTAAAGAAATTTAGCGAGAAAGCTTAAGTCGAAGCAATTGTGAAATGACGGTCGGCGCTAACTAAATTGTGTTTGTCACGTAAATATACAGAAGATACAATTACTTTCTGATGTCCATTCAACTTCCGAGAGCTCACGTATCATAGGTACTATGACATTTAAGATGAAACCTTGCATTATTATGCAGTTTGATTAAGTTTTCATGGACAGCTATTCGAACAATCATTAATTTTAGTTACGACAGCCAACTTCCATTACTTAATCGATATTAGAAGATATTAGGAGGCGTGATGGCTCGGGGGGGGGGGGTCGTTTTTCCGAAGGTTCGTAATTCCGAAACACAAATTTCACATTGCAGGGGGATTCATAATTCTGAAAATGAAATAGGGTTCATAATTCCGAACATTTGATGCATTACTCTGAATGTTCGTTATTCCGAAGGTTCGTAATCCAAAAATGAAATAGGGTTCATAATTCCGAAAATGGAAAAGGGTTCATAATTCCGAAGGTTCGTAATTCCGAAAATGCAATGGAGCCCTACATAACTTTTCGGAATTACGAATCTTCGGAAATATGAACCCTTTTTCATTTTCGGAATTATGAACACTATTTCATTTTCGGAATTACGAACCGTCGGAGCAACGAACCTTCGGAAATACGAACCGTCGGTAAAACGAACCTTTGGAATTATGAACCTTCGGCAAAACGACATGTAACCGAAGGCTCAGTGGAAGATCAGCAGTCTCCTATTAACCGGGAGGCCCCGGGTTCGAAGTCAAGTCGATGCCCTAAGTGACTTTAGTAAAGCATTAATCCTCATTACCAAATCCCTCGCGGATAGAACTCAGTGCCGTAGGTCCCCTGTTTTCTTACTCACAAGCATACCTGCTTTCTTAGCAGTCAGATTAAATAAATCATCATCGCATCACATGACTAGGTTTGGGATTCGAATTAGTTACCGTTTTGGTCATCAAACAGAGACAGAGCAATGAAGCCTTTCATATTTGTCAACTATAATCTCGAACTGGAGATTTTTAACCCGTTGCCTTCTGAATTATTTCGTTTTTATAGGCTTAACCCTTTCAAGACAATTGACCACATTTTGTGGTTTGGCTCAATAACTTTTGATCCAGAGCTCTAAAAAATATACCAGATGCATGAGTAGAAAGAGCAAAATTTTCTGCACACACTATGTCCATTTTTATTGCATGACCATATTGCATTTGATGCCAGGAATTTTAAAAACAAGAATAAGCTTTGAGATCCTTAAATTGGCAACACATTGAGAGGTTTAAAATCATTGTTTTTCATCAAAATTGGCAATTTCTTTCAACTATTCAACAAATTTCTAACCATGTATATTGTTTTCAAAGACATTACACCTTATTTGAACCATGTAGCACTAAAAGAAAAATATTATTGTTGCCAATTTGAAGAACAAAATGTGATCAATTTAGCCTTTAAATAATCCCTGTCCTGAAAGGGTTAATACAGGGACCCTGGGGTTCCTGTGGGCAATGGATTAAATACGATATTCATTAACAAAACAATTACACCGTATTAAATACATATAAATTCATTGTTCTTTGAAACTATAGGTAGTTGTTTACTATGATACCATGTTGAAATAAAAATGAACGAAATTGAGCTATGCGTACGTAAAATACCAGAGATTATTTTTTAAAAGTTATATTAGATAGTTTCCAGCCAAGGGATTATCGTTTAATGGATTTTAGAGAATGCCTTTTTTTTTTGTCTTCTACTATTTCTACATACAAACAATGTTACATGTCGTTTTACCAAAGGTTTATTGATCCGAAATTTTAGTTATACCGAAGGTTCGTAATTCCGAAAATGAAATAGGGTTCATAATTCCGAAAATGAAATAGGGTTCGTAATTCTGAAAATGAAATAGAATACAGAATTCCGAAGATTCAAAATGGAAGAGAGACCTACAACATTTTCGGAATATTTAACCTTAGGAATGATAAACCCTATTTCCTTTCGGAATTAAGAAATTTCTGATTAACAAAAAAAACCTACAGAATAACAAAAAATTCGAAATAATGAACCTTCAGAGTATGCAACAAATGTTCGTTACTGTGAATACGTAATACTGTCAGTATTACAAACCCCGTGGAATGGGAAAGTAATGTTTCGGAATTATGAACCTTTAGAATTACGAACCTTCGGCAAACGAGTGCCGCCCCAAGCTCCAGTAAAACAAATTTCATGCGGAGATAGTTTTCTTCATAATATATTGGTGTTGCACAACAAATCTATCTTTAAAACGCCTCTTCTGTATAGCATTCATAATTATGAACAAATCCATATCCTGAAATTTAACATTATCGGTTTGAAGTTAAACTTTGGTACCTTGTATCCAAATAATAACTATATCGCAGTTATTCTTAATCATATAAAAGGCAAAGGTGACTAATGATTAAAAAAAAATCATTGATCAGCTTTGTCTTTCGGGATTATCTTGCTGTCCATAACATAGGCCAAGAGCCTGTCCACCCCATGAAGTCAATAAGATTTGACCTATCAAAGTCACTGGCAAAAAGGTTGTTAGGCTAACCGTAGACGGATGGTTTAGCCTCCAGATCCTCCGAAACAGACCTCCGAGTCGGGCCGATTTCAACCTATCTAACCCAAACACTAAACTTTGTCAAAAGTAATATGAATGTACACATTGCGAAACACAAAAAAGTGCAAATGATTATGTCGGTCGGGATGGGGTCGACAGACGCTCCTTAAAAATGCGGGTATATTTTTCGCCTTAAAGTCCACGGACCAAATTTCATCAGGAGATTGTACATCACAAAAACTTTTTAAAAATACAAACTTTACATCAGAAAATTGTTGTCAGATCCCCCCCCCCCCTCCCTACCCAACAAAACGTCAAAGTGCCTCTTTATCCAACATTGCCCCCAAAATGGGGGATATCCTAAGAGCATTTTGTTGTCTTCCATTTTCAATTGCTCGAAAGTGCGTTGTTCAGCTCAAATTTACATAGTTTAATCTAGAGTATTGTCATTTTGGAGGGTACTATTTGGTGTCAAACGGTAATTTCTTTGAGCTAAGTGAAAATTGTATTGCTTTTTCAAAAGTAGGAAAAAGTTTAGGATTAAGTGTATAACAACACCTATTTTCACAACTATCTTCACATGTTTGACGACAGATATGAGACATGTTAGAGGGGCTTACTAGGTATCTGTTCTATTTTCCTGCCTTGTTGAAATCTTCTATCAACGTGTTGAATGCACAAACACCTTGCATTCCTCTCTATAATTTTTATTTTAAGTAGAGTCTATATGATGTGTTAGATTAATCAAATATACAGTGTATTTATAAGACTGTGGTGGTTAACCAATCAAGATAGAAATAGTTTCGATTCCAAACACAGTGTCAATTGCAAACGCATGCGCATTCGAAGTGAAGTTTTCTGTGAATTTGGAGGAAGAGAAGAAGAGACCACTTTACCATTTCATAGAGATCAGATGGACGGAGTTAATCAAATTGGAGTCATGATTTGCCGCAACAATAACCTAATCAATGTCTCACGTTTCTCCACTTGGGATATAAAGGCGATCGCACTTTACCATCGAAATTTGAAAAAAAATGCTTCACGAAATTCAAAACGGGGACGGTTTTATACTGATTACTTTGGAGAATATTAAGAGCCACTGTAAAGTTTCTTTTTAACCGGCTGGAAAATTTGACCACTTGAACATGTTGAAGTACAATAGGAAACTAATAAACTGATGAAATAGTATGTTAGTTTTTTTTCTCTATGATAGTACATATTACATAATAATAAACAGATCTACGGTATGAAAAAAGCTCTATAGTTACCATTCTGATTTTTTTTTTTGGGGGGGGGCACACTTTGCATTAGTGGCGTATAGATGCGGGGGCACGTTTCTCCAGTCAAATAGCGTATTAAAAAAAAAACACGGAGAAAGAGGAAAGAGGGAGAGAGGGATGGGGGAACTTTAAAAAGAAGACGCCCTCACACACCCTCCCCCTGACCTATAACCTGTCTAACCTGGGTTAAAAAAAAAAGACAAACAAATAAAGAAAAGAAAAATAACCTGGTTTATTTGCATTTCATCCACCGGGTAAGACTGGCACCGGCGCCCCTCATTGTCGGCACCCACTCTACGCCACTGCTTCCCATCTTACATGTACTTCAAAGGACTGATTGAGTCGCTGTAATGAGGCATTTTATTATTTAGCAGGGTCTCCTTCGTTATTACTTATATTAATTATTATTATAATTACCTCGTTATTAATTGTACTCATCGGAGCTGGTCTAACCAGGTTGTCGAGCAGTATGTACAATACCGAATCAGAGATTTCGTTTTATCACGTCGTTTTCATTTCAAGTTCATCATCTCGCTTCTCCCAATTTTTTAGTCTTTCAATGAAATAGGCGGGGAAACGGGGGCACGTATCCCCCAACCCGGCACTACCCCACTCATCGTACAATTAGATTGTCTCTCTGTGCTTGGTCGTAACGATCACATCTGTCATCGTCGTAATTCTGTAATAGGTAATTTCACATCTTAGTCAGATTCTAGCTATAATCCCATTTTGAAACCTATTACATCTCGACGCGGTCACTTGACAAGGAATTTCGAATGTGTCAGTGACTGAGGCCAGACAGAAGAGATATTACTTCCAACCTCTTCGGTCTCCTTATTCATCCCCATCTCATTAATACCAATCCTAGTCATTGCCTTTTCGCTTCTGAAAATGATAAATAGCCACATGCCTCCCCCTTCCCTATCACATTAGTACACTACATATTCTTAAATGTCCATATCTAAGAAACCAACTATAGTATAGCCTCGCTTTAGTACTAGACAATAAAAGTGTGATTGCTATTGCACAATCCCACGAATGTGCATAGCCATGTTATTAGGATTGGAATTAAGTCAACAGAGGTCTCTTTTAAGGGCTTAAGCTGAATGATTTATAGCTACATCTAATATTCCTCTAATTACGTCCCGTCGACTTTTTTACTCTTTAAACCCTCTCGAGGGACCTAAAAGCGAGAATCCAATTTATGAAAACAAACAAAGTAGTAATAGAAACCCAGTGATGCATTTGACGTGTCTGTGACCAAGCTTAAAAGCTAGTTTTAAGATGACCCATCTGCCATTTCCATATTTATAATATAAAAAAAAAACTTGAATGTCAATCATGCTGTAAGATTTCACCGTCATGGCAAGTATACTTCAACGTTTGAACGCTTTAATAGGAATGTAAAGGAAATCCTTGTAGTTAAAGATTTTTTATTGGTCTTTCCATGATGTAAAGAGAGAAAGTGAGAGAGAGAGAGAGAGAGAGAGAGAGAGAAAACTATGGGCTTCACAACTTACACCAAGACTTGTTTATTATAGTTGTCATTTGATATCTTTCAACCAATGATAATACACTGACTACTCAATAAATACGATTTCATAACCGTCATATAATTTAACTATAGAAAATGAGGTCCATGTCATGAATTTAGGACAAGATGGTTTCGAACTGCGTTGAATCCTTTGTATGGATTAACATAATAAGATTACATACGAATGAGTCGCATATCAAAAAGTACGAGAAAATGGTTTCTATACATGTACAATTCATTTCAGTCTTGAATTTCTCAGTTTTGTAACTTTCATATAGGGTCTAAATGCTTCCTCTATCATTCAGAAATATAATCACTAGCCTTTCACAATGTATATGTGTTCTATGTATTTATTATATGATTTATCAGGTTATTCATCTTTCTTTTATTTTCATAAACATAATCATATTGTCGTTATATCTGACTTATTTATGCAAAAATGGAATACGAACAAGATACATGGCCTACAAAACAACACCTTCTCCTACGGAGTTTTTGAAACCATTACAAAACCAAATGGCCAGAAATAAACTGAATATGAAAATGACCGAAGAGATTCATAAAAATAATTTACATTACAGCTGAGTCCTAAATAAGCCAAGAGGAACACTTAACATAATAACCTACAGATTGTATTGAACTATTAAAGAATTTTTTAAAAATGTGTCTGCTACAACCTTGCTTCTTGAGATGATTTAGTCTCGACGTCGGTAGAGACACCCCATGAGTATGCACGATCACGAGACATCTGCTCGTGAATTAAATCAAACTTGCAGGGCATGAAATGAGAACTTACACAAATGAAGGTTTTTTCCCCCTCTTGATTGACCCCGTCTTTTCCCCCTTACCAATTTATCAGAGACAATTTATTCCACATTGCTAATTTTCAGCTGATGATGCTACCGCATGTGTCACAAACCGGTGTAGTATATCACCGATTAATTTCCGTAAAAGCATGTTTGGAGTAATGAGTCCTCTTAATTACAAATACAAATAACTCGAAATTGGACACATATGGATATATTCTGAAAATGGCAACTCTCAATTAGTTGTAACTTGCTCAATGATAAATATATGGTAGCACTATGCTATGTGAGACCGAAATAGATCTCAGGCATAATCTTTTCTCGGTGGGATTTGATGCCATTTCAACCAATTTAAATGTATTAGTGAGGATTAAGTCTGTATAGAAATCGAAAGTGATATCATACCGACACAGAAAATACGAGGCCATTTAAAAAGTGCGCTTTATTGCGACATACGCCAGAGAAATGGAGATTCTGCCTGTACTAAATACATATGTTTTTCATATTTGTTTAAATGTGGTTGAAGAGGGTCATTAAAAATTATTCTTTAAAAAAGATTTTAGAAGATTATGACCAAAGTATTCTCATGATCACAGTGATAACTACTGTGATTTTTTTAAATGGTGTTATTTAACATTTGACAAAGATTTTTTGGGAAAATCATATTTGAAGTTTAAAACCCAATTGTTATCGTTGGTGAGCTTTTCAGTTCACCATGTGTTAAAGTCCTGAAGAAGACTGTTGGGTTGGAGAATAATAGTTGAGCAAGGAGAGAAGAGGGGATATAAAAGAGCTAGAGAGAGAATAGGAGTACAGAGAATCTTTCTAGAAAGGGTGAAGTCCTAAAAAGTACTAGTAAACCAGATGAAATGAGGTAAAGTTGCTCGACGTTCCCGACAGCTTGACTGTCCGTCTGCAGGAGTGAGGCGGTGCGGGGTATATAACTTCTTTTATAGTGTATAATGTGGCAGTGTGCACTGTAATTGCAGAATTGTAATTGAATTCGACGACTGAAGAACAATTAATAATACAATGCGAAGCGCTTTGATCATACTTTTGAATGAAAAAAAAAGTGCTAGGCATGGAAACAGTACTTTATATTACCATAGCCTTTACGAAATGTGGAATTCTACAGATGAATTTATGAATAATACCACTCATTGCAGCATGTCTGTTAATTTCCAGTACTTACGATATACGACCTGATACCATTGACGCTCTCACTGCACAATCATTGACGTGATCCGAAACACCTTGACAGTAGTGCATCAACTTAATATATTTTCTAACATGAAATAGCCTGTTACCATGGATTTTCCGTGGGCAGATATTCCACGCATTATAAAATCAATTAACCTGTATCTCTGGACTTGTTGCAAAGTGAGAGTTAAGATGAAATGTAACGCGATTAAGTTCAAGGGTAATCAAAGAGGCGCTAATGCTTCTAAAACGTCGATGGTTAAAAGTGTTAGAGAGCAGAGATAATTATCTCCATTATGTTGATACGCCCAAAATGACGTAGAAAGTGAATTTTGATCATTTTTACTATATACGATTAAATAGTGCTTTTGATATACTGTGAATGGCAGACTTTATTTATATCAACCACTGTCGTCTTTTATATTCATTAATTCCTTCCTACATATCATGGAAACTTTGATTTGTCATATGAACACGATGGACCCATATATTTTTTCGATATTATGGTGAATATAATTCATAAACATAATAGCTTGAAAACTTTATTTTCCATATAAAGAAATAAAATAGATGCACCAGTGTTTCCAACACAGAGGTTTCCTTTCTATTAAACACCGAATTAATTTTTGTTCATTTTATGTTGGATAATAGTTCACGATTTAGCATTAATTACAATAAACCCGTACGCCAATTTTAGCAATGAGCATGAAACCACGCAAAATGAATGTCAGTGAACATAATAAACCCATTTCCAAATAAATATTATGAATATGATATGTATAATACATGGTCAGGTTTTCGCTCTGAAGAAATTACTATTCATATTTTCATCTTAAGTGCGTGCAATAATATTATAGACACCCGATCAGAAACAAAATAATACTTTAATCACAAAAAGGGCTAAAAGGAGAACAAAGAGGCATATAGCATTTCACACATGTGAATATCAATTACAACTTCTCTGCAGCAAATAATTCAAATCAAGACATTGGTTTACTCTTTATTATGTATCTAGCTCCCACGTTTATGGAAACTTTGTCGATTGAATTATAGATAAATAATGTCGGCAAAGAAGAGATATAGAGACTACAGCGAAAAGGCAATGAATTTTCCTCAGACGAACACTGAGTAACTCAGTGATAAGTACAAGTGTGCGTGTGTGTGTGTGTGTGTGTGTGTGTGTGATAAAAAAAGTGTGTAAATAGATAAGAATGCATGTCAAGAAATTTTGCTCCTAGTCTCAAGAGATACGAAAAGGGATACAAATCAGCAAATACACTTAATTTATCTATGTGTCTTCGTTTGAATATCGAACGGAGATGCCTCATTTCTAGACACAAAACACACCAAAGGGGACAAGATGACTTTAATAATGGCACCTTATTATTCTAATGGTAATCGCCAGCAGTATATACGCCCATCTGCCTAATTATATGAACTGTTATAACGGTATCAACCAATGATGGGTGACGAGGCATTAATATTTCAAGACCTAATGGTCAATGGTGATAGCATGAAGCCTCATTACGTAATATTAGTCAGGGAAAAGACGGAATGGGGATAAAACCGCATGTAATTAAGATGGAAATATAAAGGAAGGTGAAAATAGGGATTCATAAAAACGGGGAAATAGATTAAAGGTCAAATGAACATTTAATTCCTTCTTCTTTGTTACATACATAAGATTACAAACGAATATCGTTATTTTACTTATGAAGGAGGCATGGTCCATGTAAAGCATAATAGGATACTTGTGCATGGGATGCCCGTTTACAACAACAAAAAAGTGATAGAGTAGGGAATAGAATTAAATAAACATAGGATGGAAAATGTTATGCCATGAAAACTGTTTAAAAACAATATGTTTGAAATTTCATAAACTAAAAATGTTCATTTATATAAACGTACTGTTCATTTGGAGCATACAGCATGAAAATGAATATTGACAACATAATACTCTACTTCAGAATGAAATAAGACTAATTTCTATATAATTTTTTTTTTAAAGACAAAGCATGAAAGTGTATTCGCTAATAACCAACTTTTTACGTATAAAGTCGTTATGTATAAAGACGTTACTTTCATAATCTAAAGCAAAACAGGTAACTATTTACAACGAGGATAACAATTGAAATTATAATATACCTTTATCCAGATGAATAGTTCGCAATACATTAATGTAAAAATACTGCATGGTCCGAAGTTAGGTGACAGAAAGGAGAAATAAGCGCATATGGTAAAATATGAAAAGATGAAAATCATTAGACTTAAGGTACTCAAAATCAGTACACGATGATGCTTTTATCGTTAGTCTTATTTTTCATTATTTTTGCAGGGAAGGAGATGGTGGATTATGTAGCAGACTACTTATCAACAATCCGTTCCCGCCGAACGCTACCAGACGTCCAGCCAGGGTACCTCAAACACCTCATCCCTGACCACGCCCCTGTCAATGGTGATAAATGGGAGGACATCATGGCGGACATCGAAAGGGTCATTATGCCAGGGGTAAGTCAATTACTATCAAGCACTAATCTCATCCTCAATACTGAAAGAAAGCTTTACATGATTATTATCAAACATTTCTTCATTTCAATCAATATTGAACAGTTTATAAATATCAAATCAGCATTAATGCATAGCCATTTTAAAATTATTTTGATAGGTTGGGGCTGTGCTACCCAAACTATTATGCTGATAAAATTTTTCAAAAATAAAAGATTTTTTTTGCCGACAGATTATTGAATTATTATTATTAAATTATTATTATTATTAAATTGATTACTGACAGAATATTTTAAGTGCAGAATGTTGAATGATGAATGTGCCATAATTTTGTCAACCACGGAAAACACAACAGACTAATAAGATTATCATTAAAAAATGTGAAAGGCTTTGTTCAGTAAGACATTTCTTTCCTCAATATTGATCAGTACATATGAAATCTTTATCATAGAGGGAGGGGCAGACAAAGCAGGTACATAGCGACAAATCCATTTTTTATCTACACAATATTGAATGTGACAACATAATCTCTATAACATTCTTAATTGGGGAGGCCCAATCACCCAAATTCCAAGCCTATACTCTCCCTTATTTATTTGACAGTGTTTCTATACTTAATTTTTTTCGTCTGCTTTTTATTTTTTCACCAAATTTGATTTCATCATAACACAGAACTAAGGGATACTGTACTGAAGTTGAAATCTACTTAAAAAGTGATTTTTTAACTAATCTTTTGATAAAATGTTTAATTTTATGTTTGACAAGAAAATAAAACCATATACACGCATTTCACATTGCAATGACACTTTCGTTTGTCATTGAGAACGAAATGGTGGAGCCAGCACTGTGTTAAATCACACCGCATTGCTGAGTGCTCCTGCCAATTACCCTACTCATATTCCACGCTCGCGGGAAGTAAGATGACTTTTCTCCATGTCATCAAATTCTGTTTAAGTGAAATACCCTATTCACCGGGATTATGGAGTCTATACTTCCGAATCTTCGCAAAATTGAAATATGAAATGACGTCAAGTTTTACCTAAGTTCTATGATACCATGTGTCTCACTGCGATGTAGGTTTATATCAAAATCGAAAGAGAATCTATGTGCGATGTTCGGTTGATTAAGTGGATCGCATATCATTTTTCTTCCTTGTATTTGGTTCGTAAGAATAGCTTTTCTCGAGATAGTCCTGTGAATTAAAGAATCGCAGTATAATCGTATTCTCTCCACACACTCAGACGGAAATATTATTGAAGAGGTCGTTTCAAATATTAGACTCGGCAAATCTGCAAACGGTGACCTTATCATCCTGATATATTTGAATCACTCAATGTACCTCTGAAAGCAATTACATCACTATTTTATCTTTCAATGAGGTTATAAAAAGCCTTCAATGTCTAACATTTTGCTCGAGGTAATACATAAACAAAATTTGCTGACAAAAACCGAATGCTGTTTCGCTTCAAATAAGTTTCTCTTCTTGATACATGGTATTTGAGTTTGGAATAATTCGTCCTGTTGTAAAGTTCAACGTCATGATGCTTCATTTCTCGATATCATATTTTCATTTTGGGAGAAACATTGCAATATACCACTCCAATCCAATCAATACATTAACGGATGACGTCACACGATTAGATTGAAATGCAGTTCTATTTAACAGTTGATAGCGTTCACATTCAGCTGCAGACGGATCTTCATTAGCTCCAAATGCTCCCCCGACGATTCCAGAATGAGAATAATTATGATTTCCGAGAGATCCAAAGATATTGCTTTAAAGATTTCCGCTCTCTTGATTCTTCCATCATCATCCTCATCCTCCCTAGAAAAAAAAAGTTTTTATTTCGATGGTATCTCAGGAAGCTTTTCAATCACGGTTATGTCGTCTGTCATGAAGCAGTGATTATAGAGCATATAGTATAATATTTTCTTTCTTAATACTGACAAGATGAAAAGCCCAAATAGTTTCGTTTGAGCAAAGTGCTTTGACCATGATAATATTGTTATAGCTATATCATAGTCATGATTCTGACACGTCTTCAAAAATATTTTATGAGTCAAAGCAAATTCAACAAAGAAGCAATTACCGTTTTCACGAAGTGGTCGCGTAGCGCGCGCAGCGACCAAAGTAAATTTCTAAAAGAACGCATTTTAAAAGTAATGTTATTCAAATTGTGATTTCGGGGGTTAAACGTACATCTTCCAGGATTCATTTTGACAACGACATAGAACAGAATCTAAGGAATCTGCCCATATACCTTTTTGTTTACAGTAAATAAATAACTGTGGGGACGGTTCGTGAAAACGACGTGTAAATGGTATACGCATATTTTCGTTTTCACGATTGCATAGCTTTTTCTCGAAATTTACTTCTGTAGCTGCGCGCGCTACGCGGCCACTTCGTGAAAACGGTAGCGCTATTTTCGAATGAAGTTTGATTTTCCCTGTAGCTCCAAGTATTATAGGCATAAGTATAAGATATGATTATAAGCAAAGAGCAATTTTGCTCTGCGAGAATCTGAGGACACTGAATTATTTCTACTTTACCCTCCCAATCCTTTTTCAAAGTCAAACATTTGTCTCAACTGGAACCTCATGTAAAGTTTGTCATACGAACATGGTTTAATACCAGGCCTATCACTAATGTCATTTGGCAAGACATTAATCTAATTATTTTACATACTCGGCCCAGGTAGGTTAAAGACAAATGGTAGGAAGAAATTCCTTGAAAGCTGGGTAATAGTTAAACCAAAGCTCTTTGGAAGCGCATCGAGAACGACCAGTATAGAAGCGCTATTACAAGAATAGCGCATATTATATCCCTCATTTAATGGATAATGCCGATGCCGATGAAGAAAAATGTGCTATACCGTGACGTCATACATGGTATAGTGCACTATACCATGAATTTTTTTTTAAAAGTAGTATTTATTGATTCATTTAGTTCAATCATACAAAATATAGTGTATCTCAACATTAACATTAACAATATAAGTCGAATCATGAACCTTGTAAAGTCATAACATATGATATAAATTCATAAGACATAATATGGTATTATATTGCTAATATAACCTAATAATAACTGTTGAATGGTCAACTTATATCACTCTGAATGAATCGGAGATTGATTTGTACTGACCCCGCTCCCGCCCCTCCCCAACAAAAGTCACAAGACAGACAGACAACGAAACAAATAAACATGATTAGAATAACCCCTCCCTCACACCCACACACACAACCACACCCAAACATGCACATACACACCTACAAACAGAGAAAAAGAAAGAAAGAAAGAAGAAAAGAAAACAAAAGAGAGAGAGAGAGAGAGAGAAAAAAAAAGAGGGCAGTCTACAGCGGCAAGGATCGGTCAAACCCCAGAATGCGCGAACCCGGCGGACCCCTCCCATCATCATCATCCTTCTTCTGGTTTTGATTTGTGCTTAAGGACGTTCCACAGTTAAAGTCAAATCCATGTCATTTTCACCAAACTTTGCATGCAGTTACTTTGGTCCATGAGAAGCCCAAATACGCATAGAAAATTATAGGTCAATGTGCTTACTTCTTTTCTATGGGACACTGAACTGTCCCATGATTGGGTGTCAGGTAGAATGACGTCATCGCAGGTTTTTGGCCATTGATAGGCCTCAGAATTCCCAATGTCATATACAAATCCCCATTATTCTGTCAAAATCCATGTCATATTCATCAAACTTTCCAGATTTGTAGAGAAAAGTATGCTGAAGGAGGAGAGAGTTTTTAAAATGGGGGTCAATGAACTCGTTGTTATGCTAGCAGCGCCCTCAGTTGGCGGAAAAAGTCAAAAATCGCAAAACTCGTAAGAACTGGCTGAGAACCTGTTTAGGAATGGGATGGGTTCGGCATAAAACTCTACTGTACATTCAAAATCCATGTCAGATTCGTAAATTTTTCCATATTTGTAGAGAATTAAATACTGCAGAAGGAGAAAGTTTTAAAAATGGGGGTCCATGCACTCGTTTTTTTTGCTAGCAGCGCCCTCAGGAGGCGGAAAAAGTCAAAAACTCGAAATACTCTTAAATACTGCGCATGGCTGGCTGGGAACCTGTCTGGGAATGGGATGGGTTAAAAAAAAAATTGTACTGTAAATTCAAAATCCATGTCAGATTCTTAAATTTCTCCATATTTGTAGAGAATTTTGTACTGCAGAAGAAGAACATTTTGAAAATGGGGGTCAATGCACTCGTTTTTATGCTAGCAGCGCCCTCAGTTGCCGGAAAAAGTCAAAAACTCGCAAAACTCGTAAGAACTGGCTGAGAACCTGTTTAGGAATGAGTTGGGTTCAAAAAAGCTCTACTGTACATTCAAAATCCATGTCAGATTCGTAATTTTTTTTCCATATTTGTAGAGAATTATATACTGCAGAAGGAGAAAGTTTTAAAAATGGGGGTCCATGCACTCGTTTTTTTGCTAGCAGCGCCCTCAGGAGGCGGAAAAAGTCAAAAACTCGAAATACTCTTAAATACTGCGCATGGCTGGCTGGGAACCTGTCTGGGAATGGGATGGGTTTAAAAAAAAATTGTACTGTACATTCAAAATCCATGTCAGATTCTTAAATTTCTCCATATTTGTAGAGAATTATGTACTGCAGAAGAAGAACATTTTGAAAATGGGGGTCAATGCACTCGTTTTTATGCTAGCAGCGCCCTCAGTTGCCGGAAAAAGTCAAAAACTCGCAAAACTCGTAAGAACTGGCTGAGAACCTGTTTAGGAATAAGTTGGGTTCAAAAAAGCTCTACTGTACATTCAAAATCCATGTCAGATTCGTAAATTTTTTCCATATTTGTAGAGAATTATATACTGCAGAAGGAGAAAGTTTTAAAAATGGGGGTCCATGCACTCGTTTTTGTGCTAGCAGCGCCCTTAATTGGCGGAAAAAGTCGAAAACTCGAAATACTTGCAAAAACTGCACATGGCTGGCTGGGAACCTGTCTGGGAATGGGATGGGTTCGAAAAAAACTCTACTGTACATTCAAAATCCATGTCAGATTCGTAAATTTTTCCATATTTGTAGAGAATTACATACTGCAAAAGGAGAAAGTTTAAAAAATGGGGGTCCATGCACTTGTTTTTGTGCTAGCAGCGCCCTCAGGTGGCGGAAAAATTCGAAAACTCGCAAAACTCGCAAAAACTACGCATGGCTGGCTGGGAACCTGTCTGGGAATGGGATGGGTGCAAAAAAACTGTTCTGAACATTCAAAATCCATGTCAGATTCGTAAAATTTTCAAGATATGTAGAGAATTATATACTGCAAAAGGAGAAACCCCGTGTGGCGGAGAGTCTTAAACTTACAAATTCTCGTCGGAAATATTGCTATTAATTTTACTCTCAAAATAAACTGACATTATTATTATTATTATTTTTTTTTTTATTTATTTTTTTTTTTAATTCCTTTTATTTTTTTTTATTTATTATCATTTTTTAAATTTTTTTGGGGGGAGGGGTACATTCACGACCACAGGCACCGGAGGCGGGGGGCAGAGGGAGAATTTCCCCAACCAATCATTCAAAAAAGGGGGCAACCCTCTCCCCCTGATCCCCTCGCAAGAAAATAATTACATCTTAATTGATTTCGCATTACTAAGCTGCCTTGTGAGTGATCTAATAATCGTGCAAACCTTCAGTATTCATTTTTTTTTAAATCGCACTCTGTCACTACGGTCCCTACTATAATTAATAGATGTTTCTTAACATTTAGAAACCCTGTCTATTGTATATTCTGCCCCCTACCCCCCCCCCCCCCACACACACACACACACACACTCAAGATAATAAAGCTTGAAGTATTGCGATCGGCTATCTAGTGCTCCAAAAGGCGAAGTATCGCAATCATGGTCGCTCCGCTCCCTTACATGCAGATAGGAGCAATCATCAATGTCTACCAGTGGCAACAGAAGCGAGATGGCAGATTTTTCCTACTATCAAAGGACTGGGCGGAAAGGGGTATAATGAATAATTTTCTAGTGATGTGAAATGCAAGGTTTCAAAACGCAATAATCTTAATTTTCTTGCTTACAATAAGCTGTTCTGTCCCTTCGGAGGGGCTTCTCGCAAGACAAGAAAAATGATTTCAATGTTAAACAATGTTTTAAAAAAAGCTTTATTTTGCCAACGTTTGTTCTATAAATTTAAAATGCCTCTACATTCCCTATTTTCTCTCGTTCACTACACTCCCAGTCATATCAATGGCAACATTGATTATTTGACTTTACAATATCTCTTCTACTACAAGGCCCTGAAGCGCATGGGTGTGGGTGTGGCAGGTGCTTCTCTGTGCCTAAAAAGAATAAAAAATGTCGTTTTTATGCTCCTCCTCACAAGTCCAGAAGATGTAATATGACATCAATCATTTTGCAGTTTAACAATTAGAATGTTTTATGTGCTCTAAAATACGTAGTTTCAACACTGAATAATCTAATTTTCTAAATCAATAGCTGAGATTCCTCGCATTTCAATAAATGCAGTGTTTATTAACACTGTATGTGTGGGGCAGGGCCCAGAGGCTTTCCTTGTTTGGTTCCCAACCCATCGATAGATTGTTATCTATACAATTATACATAATATATAACTATATCTTTAATTTTATGTAAGTCACAATTCTAAGTAAGCTGTGACCTGCCTGTGTGTGTAAAGTTTTTCTTGAATGCACATTTCAACATCGTGAAAGCAACTTTTTTTCTCTCGGTCTCTACGCCCCCTCACCAATTAATAGTCCTATGAAGCAAATTTTGTTCTATTAAAACTGTTCCGTCTTAAGAAAAAAAAAAGTTGAATGATTTTATAATATTCTTTAAAACATTCTCTAGGTGGATGTGTTCCAATAGTCTCCTATAAAGGATGTTTACCATGAATAGCCCCATATGCGTACTAGGCGGGGCTGCAGCGCCCCCGCATTTTTATAATAAATAATTTCGCAAGGTTCCTGAATATCCTCATATTTTGGTAGCGAGTCGCCTGAATATCCTCATATTCGGGCAGCGAGGTGCCGGTATACCAAAAAGTGTTTAAAATTTTGTACACAAATTGTAGATACAAAATAACCCTATTTCAGGTGTAAGGAGGGATATTGAAAAACAATGGATGATTACAGTGCTTCAGTTATTCCATTTTTTTAAAATGAAAAATTCTAAACCTCTCACTTTGAAAATATATCGGAATATAGAAGAAAAGGCGGCGCGGGGATGTGCTTCCATGGTCGGGGGGGGGGGGAGGGGTAGGGCTGTAAGCTGGTAGCAAGCGTGTGAGGTGGACCCATATTCTTGTGAGGTGGGGCACCTCAGAGTGTTTGCCCCCTCCCCCCCCCCCCTCAAGGAAAAAAAAAGTAAGGCACCCTTCTGCGCGCCTGTTCACGACTACTAGTATTTCAAACATAATAATCACGGTAACGACATAGGCTATAATTGTCTATATTTTACGCACACTTTCGAACCAGTGTATAAAAAAGAAGGAAATTGTACGTCGTTTTGAGTGACATTTTATTCATTATTCTATTTGCTCATGGCTTTGACTGTAGGGATAATGATCATTAGACAATCATATGGCATAGACAAATGATTCTTGGGCATATATTTGACTTTATTTCACCAGCTCTCTTTTTGTGTACTAAAAATGGGAGGTAGATGACCATGACTATGAATTCCAAATTACATCTATCTTTCATTTTTCCTATACGACTAACTTTGCCTATAGAAAATTCATGAGGGGCATTGAATGTTATCTTTCAGCTCAAGCTAGTTAATATTTGGTATATTTTTCACAGGTACAGAATTATTGATTTCATCTATTTTTACCGGGTTCTTGTTACTGCGCACACTTGCAAACCCATTATTAGGTGGTCTGTCGTAATCGACAGATCACCTCTTAATTCGTCAGAATTTTCTTTCATTATTTATGTATTAGGTGGTCTGTCGTAATCGACAGATCACCTCTTAATTTCGTCAGAATTTTCTTTCATTATTTATTTATTATTAGGTGGTCTGTCATTTGACAGACCACCTCTTAATTTCGTCAGAATTTTCTTTATTTATTTTTATTTTTCCGGCACTTTCTTGTTACCATGATTCCTCAAAATCTGCTCAGTCAATTTTCTTCAAATTTTCGTCAGTCATCAGGTCAAGCTCGGGCATCTTTTTCAAGGTCATCAGGTCATCGTGACGTCATCCAGGCGCCATTTTGTGAAATCACATTATCGATCATATCTTCATAATGAGTCGTCAAAAATAAACCATTTTTAATACACATGAACTTCAGGTCAAGGGTCAACATAAAATGTCATCAAAATCCGCGCGTGCATCATGACGCGCACGTACGCGCGCGTCAAAATTTAGAAATGCTCAAAATCACTTTTTAATCAAATTAGAGTACGGTTCAGAACATTACAAGCATATCAAAATTTTCCGTCCGTGCGCGTCCGTGCGCGCGTTATGTGCGCGTGCAGCACGTACAGAACGTAAAAACGCCGTTTTTTCGCATGGTTTGTATTCCTGACACTATTCTTGACAATTTCCAACGATTTACAGTCATTCTCGACATTCCATAATGCCACACGCGCGCGTCAATGGGCAATATAATTTAAAAAGTGGTAAAAACATGTCTCTCTTGAATCCGCCATAGCTCGTCAGAAAGACTGGGGACCCCCCAATTTTTATACATATTCTGAAAGTCTATAAGTTGTAAATTGGAATTCATGAAAAAAATTGGTGGGTCAAGCGGTCGGAACGTCATCATATTTGCATATGAACTCAAAACAATGTTTTCGAAAAAAATGACGTCATAATTTTTGTATTCATTTGACAATATTTCAGTAATGGGTCGTCGATTTTCTTCCAGATTTTGATATGTTGTAGCTGAGACAATTCTCTACAAGATCAATAACACCATTTTTCATTTTTTGACAAAGGAATCACACTGTATTTTTGCGATTAAAGGAGGCATGTCAATTTTTCACATTTTGCGTGGAATCTACGGGACATGGCTTTTTCTCAAATCTTGATTATTCATTCCTGTCTTCTTTGAGCAGTATCTCTTTTTTTTCTGCTCGATTTTCATCTAAATTTTAGTATGTTATAGCTGAGACTATAATCTTTCAGAAATGCGCGTTCCAAATTTTGATCAGATGTCGGGATCATGCCGATTTTTTAACTACAAAATGTCATTTGAGAATTCCGTTTTTTCTCTTACGTGTTATCTCTATTGCAATATCAACAATATCAAATCGTCCGATTTTCTGTGATGCAAGTCTCAGTCCATTATCAACATTATCAGATTTACTATCTTGCACAAATATTATCATATCTTACTAAGCAATTTGCCGAATGGACAGACCACCTAATTCGTCTTCAGTGACGAATTAAATGTCTAGTTTATAATTTAATCTACTATACCACAATAACATCTCCCCAATGTCCTCTTACTCAGCATTATCACAGAATGAAGAAAGTGGTTTGATTTCAATATCAATTTTACACACAAGATGGTTTTAAAAAAAAGAATTTATCGATAAATTTCGTGAAACACGCGACTTCCAATTTGTTGGGAAAAAATATTGAAAACGAACACTTTGCATAAACACACACAGTAAAGCAAGCATCATGTGAGCCCTGCAGAAAGTACATTCCTATCGACATTAATTTTTTTTTTTTTTTTTTTTTTGGTCCATGTTATGTCAGAATTATTCCATACGTATTATAAAATATGGCATTAGTATATATGTCTTTGTTTTATTTGCAAGCATTTTGAAAAATAGCAAAGTGTAGACAGGCGTTCTCATCCTTACGGTACGGTAATATATGGGTCTGGATTATGTCATTTGAGAGCTTGAACTGCACAGTACATCGCCCATATGGTCTCGGAAAAGGGTGGGGACTGTAGCCTTCCACCTTAGATGACAGTACATCATTTTTTATTTGAGTTATTTTGAGTTTTCATATGCAAAGTTGCATACCATTTAATTATACATATACTACCCAAAAGCTATTATTCAAGTGTGAGAAAAAAGGAAAAAAATATTAGGTGGCCTGTCGTAGACAGATCACCTCTTAATTTCGTCAGAATTTTCTTTCTTTATTTATTATTATTTATTTCCACCACTTTCTTGTTGGTGTGATTACTCGAGTTCGGCTCACTCAATTTTCATCAAATTTCAGTCAGTCATTAGGCCTATCATGGTCAAGTGGTCGTCAGAAAAATGGTCGTCAGAAAGGCTGGGAACCCCCCCCCAATTTTTTTACATATTTTGAAAGCCTATGAGTTGTAGATTGGAATTCATGAATAAGATTGGGGGTCGAGTGGTATAGGAACGTCATCATATTTAAATATGAACTCAAAAAAACGATTTTGAAAAAATGACGTCATAATTTCTGTATTCATTTGACAGTATTTCAGTAATATGTCGTTGATTTTCTTCCAAATTTGTTGTAGCTGAGGCAATTCTCTAAAAGGTCCGTTTCACTATTATTCATTTTGACAAAGGCGTCATGGCGTACTTTTACGATTAAAAGAGGCATGTCAATTTTTCACATTTTGCGTGTATTCTCTATGGGACATGACTTTTTCTCAAATCTTGATTCTACACTCCAGTCTTCTTTGAGCGGTATCTCTGTTATTTCTGCTCGACTTTCTTCCAAATCCATATTCTGAAAGTCTATAAGTTGTAAATTGGAATTCATGAAAAAAATTGGTGGGTCAAGCGGTCGGAACGTCATCATATTTGCATATGAACTCAAAACAATATTTTCGAAAAAATGACGAAATAATTTTTGTATTCATTTGACAATATTTCAGTAATGGGCTGTCGATTTTCTTCCAAATTTTGATATGTTGTAGCTGAGACACTTCTCTACAAAATTATTTACATCATTTTTCATTTTGACAAAGGAATCACACCGTATTTTTGCGATTAAAGGAGGCATGTCAATTTTTCACATTTTGCGTGTATTCTCTACGGGACATAACTTTTTCTCAAATCTTGATTATGCATTCCTGTCTTCTTTGAGCTGTATCTCTGTTTTTGCTGCTCGATTGTCATCTAAATTTTAGTATGTTATAGCTGAGACTATAAGCTTTCACAAATGCGCCCTCCAAATTTTGATCAGATGTCGGGATCATGCCCATTTTTTAACTACAAAATGTAATTTGAGAATTCCGTTTTTCGCTTACGTGTTATCTCTACTGCAATATCAACAATATCAAATCGTCCGATTTTCTTTGATGCAAGTCTCAGTCCATAATCAACATTATCAGAATTATTATCTTGCACAAATATTATCACATCTTACTTATGTAACGCGACCAATTCAGCCTAATGATTCGTATCAGGATAGCTCACCAGTCAGACACATTCACAAACTGAAACACGGGTCAAATATGTATATTTTAGATGATATTTAATGACTTATAAAATGAGAACTAACACAACAGTTACACATAGAACTTGATTATACATCATATGAACAAAGCAAGGCAATTAGAAGCCCGATTCCCGAAACGACCCCAGTATTAGGTAAAAAGTTAGAGACTACGGAAAGTACATTGGAAGGCGGCATTCCTCTTATCCACTAACATCCCTGCAAGACAAATGTATCGAACCAGGGATTCATAAGCATACCTACATGTAAACCACTTAACTACAAAAGCTACCACTAACCCTTGTTTTTATCGGCACTACTTAAACATGTCCTGAATCAGAGGAAATATTAACAACAGCATTATATCTACTACATTCCTAACATAATGATAAGAATCTGAACTAGTGGGCATCCCCACGATTGTGACAACAAAATAAAGAATTATCCGGACGGGGAAATGACGACAGGTGCGTCTTCATCAGAACGAAGTTCTGCTCTAGCCCGCTATTGCTGATCCGGTAAATTAGCCCGATCAGAGAATAGCCAGCTAATTCTCTGCTCCAGCCCGCTATTTCGCTCGAAAAGTCAACCCACATCATCTTGGACTTATCTTCAGAATAGCCCGCTTAACCGAAAATCAGCCTGCTCTAGCCCGCTATTCCTCGAGCGTCTTCATCAGCCCGAAGTTAAGCCCGATCCCATCATGCACCTGTGCTCCAACTATCGAAGCACGATTTCCGGTTTCATGGTGTTGTTTGTATGTATCAGCTGTGCGCTAGCGCTAGCGCTGTGTGCATGAGCTGTACACAGTGCACGTACGTACGTTGCGCACCAACTTCGGGCTTAAGCTCGAAGTGGGGGTACTTCGGTCTGATGAAGACGCGATTGCAAACTGAAGCTAGCTTCAAGAAAATATCCCTGATCCACCTTGAAGCGGGCTAGTGTAGAACTTCGTTCTGATGAAGACACACCTGACGTAAATCATCTACTCACTACAAGTCCATGTTGACGCGAGATGAGCCCCGGGCGTTTATACATACATGGGTGATGCAAGGTTTTGACATTGATGGATCCAGCTAGTGCACATTAGAAGAGTTGAAAAGGTCCACTTGGGATGAAAGAGGCGAGAGAGTAAAGTTGCAGAAATCCACGTTGGAAAGATAATACATGAATACATTACAGCAAAGCGTCCTTTTTAAACATATAAATTCTGATGTTGCTACCAGCCTTAACTGCGAAGCGTTCCTTGCGTAGCATGTTCCATGAGCATTGAAGATTTGAGAGATTAGAAAACGTATAAAGTGTTACTGCAAAGCGTCCATTATTAATGATATGTATATCACATCCTGATTCCCAGCAATATAACAGGTATATATAAGAATATATGTTACAGATCAGAAAACCCCTCTAGCCTTAGTCTAGTTCTGGACGTTTGTAATTATTTTGTCCGTAAAACCCCATGTACGTGCACCCAGCGTATAACCAGGGAGGTGGAAGGGAGACGGCGCGAAGTCCTCTGATTCACTCTTTGGGAGAGTGAATCAGAGGACTTCGCGCCGTCTCCCTTCCACCTCCCTGGTTATACCAAGGAGTTATCACAGAACTCCTTGGTTATACGCTGGGTGCACGTACATGGGGTTCTACGGACAAAATAATTACAAACGTCCAGAACTAGACTACTCTAGCCTGTGTGATGGTCGCAGAACAAGTGTCCTCCTTCTCTCCCTATTTTTCCCTACCAAGCATTCACATACCCTACATTAGAGGAGAGAAGAGGGGAGCAGAACATAAGGAATCATTTACATTAATGGCAGCGCGGATGACCCACCCAGAAGGTGCGTCTTCATCAGAACGAAGTTCTGCTCTAGCCCGCTATTGCTGATCCGGTAAATTAGCCCGATCAGAGAATAGCCAGCTAATTCTCTGCTCTAGCCCGCTATTTCGCTCGAAAAGTCAACCCACATCATCTTGGACTTATCTTCAGAATAGCCCGCTTAACCGAAAATCAGCCTGCTCTAGCCCGCTATTCCTCGAGCGTCTTCATCAGCCCGAAGTTAAGCCCGATCCCATCATGCACCTGTGCTCCAACTATCGAAGCACGATTTCCGGTTTCATGGTGTTGTTTGTAAACAGCTGCTGTGCGCTAGCGCTAGCGCTGTGTGCATGAGCTGTACACAGTGCACGTACGCCTCTCGACGTCTCCTTCTCCTTATTATGCTGAGGACCACTGTAGTTTCCGGAAGAATCATACTGCAAAATGAAATTACACCTATTTTTGTTCAACATACACTTCCGTAAGTACATTAATGATTAAGGCAGCGTAGTCGAGAGATACCGTATATATTTTGGGTTTGTATAGCTGGTCGGGCGAGCGCGGGTAAGATTTTAAAACCGCGCTTGTTCACTTAAAGTGCGCATGCGCACCAACTTCGGGCTTAAGCTCGAAGTGGGGGTACTTCGGTCTGATGAAGACGCGATTGCAAACTGAAGCTAGCTTCAAGAAAATATCCCTGATCCACCTTGAAGCGGGCTAGAGTAGAACTTCGTTCTGATGAAGACACACCTAGAAGAGAAAGGAATGTAGACAGTAGGGTCAAGAGGGCAAGGTCTGGATAATGTTTCACATATCCATGTCCACTTGAGGGTCAGCAGACTCCATAGTACTGTACAATATTTACAACATTAACATATGACACACACAGTGACAAGAAATATACTGGAAGTATATAGAGATGGAAAGAGGGCAAGAAGATAAACACAAGAAAACTGTAAGAAGTGTGATAAATGTAATAAGTACAGAGTTGTATCATATTGTTGTGTAGGGATCGGTTGAATTACAGTTTACTTTCTTGAGTACAGAGAGAGAACATCATTAACGCTTGGCACACAGTCAATTACAGTTGGAAACTATATTTATTCAGATGCAGTATAACATGAGGATAAAGATGAATATAACAATGAAGCCAAGAGTAAGTCTGATGGTGACTATACTCTCATGATGTCTGGAATCTACTCTGAAGTAAATCTTGAAGTCTATTATGATTTATATTCTATTCTGCTCTGATTCCTGGAGTCCCGAAGTGAACCCCTTTTATAATGGGTAAACCCCCTATTGGGAGTTGGTCAACCTTGAGTCCTTGACCAAATGACCATAAGTACGTCATAACTTTTACTCAGTATTGGGGAGTGGGGCTGTTATCTGGAAGGAGTGAATATGAAGACCATAAAGTGACCATTGCGTCATAGCTTTAGTTGGAAGTTGTATGAGTAATACTTTCTGAAGAAAGTGTGAAGTTTGTAAACAGCATTTAAACTTCCTGTTCACTTCCTGTTTAGGTATTGATAAAGTATTGATAAATGTAAAATTGGTCTTATTATCACATAACAATATTACACCCCACATGCGTTACACTAAGCAATTTGCCGAATGGACAGACAGACCACCTAATTCGTCTTCAGTGACGAATTAAATGTCTAGTTTATTTTTATTTTTCCACCACTTTCTTGTTACCATGGAATCTCAAAATCGGCTCAGCCAATTTTTATCAAATTTTTGTCAGATATCAGGTCATATCAGATCAAGCTCGGGCATCTTTTTCAAGGTCATCAGGTCATCGCGACATCATCCAAGCGCCATTTTGTGAAATCATATTATCGATCATATCTTCATAACGAGTCATCAAAAATGAACCATATTTGACACACATGAATTTCAGGTCAAGGGTCAACATAACATGTCAACAAAATCCGCGCACGCATGACACGCACGTACGCGTGCGTCAAAATTTAGAAATGTTCAAAATCACTCTTTAATCAAATTAGAGTACGGTTCAGGACATTTTAAGCATTTCAAAAATTTTCGCCCGTGCGCGTCCGCGAGCGCGTTATGCGCGCGTGCAGCGCGTACAGAACGTAAAAACGCCGTTTTTTCGCATGGTTTGTCTTCCTGACACTATTCTTGACAATTTCCAACTATTTACAGTCATTCTCGACATTCCATAATGCCACACGCGCGCGTCAAACTTTCAAATTCGTGCGCGCGTCATTGGGCAATATAATGTAAAAAGTGGTAAAAACATGCCTATAATATGGAATCCGCCATAGCTCGTCAGAATGCGTGGAAACCCCCCAATTTTTTTACATATTATGAAAGCCTATGAGTTGTAGATTGTAATTCATGAAAAAGATTGGGGGGGGGGGGGTCAATCGATCGAAACGTCGTCATATTTGCATATGAACTCAAAAATTCGATTTTGAAAAAATGACGTCATAATTTTTGTATTCATTTGACAATATTTCAGTAATTTTCATTTTGACAAAGGCATCATGGCGTATTTTTGCGATTAAAGGAGGCATGTCAATTTTTCTCATTTTGCGTGTATTCGCTATAGGAGATGACTTTTTCTCAAATCTTGATTCTACATTCCCGTCTTCTTTGAGCAGTATCTTTGTAATTTCTGCTCGATTTTCTTCCAAATTTTAGTATGTTATTGCTGAGACTATAAGCTTTTATAAATGTGCCCTCCAATTTTTGATCAGATGTCGGGATCATGCCCATTTTTTAACTACAAAATATGATTTCAGAATCCCGTATTTCGTTTACGTGTTATCTCTATTGGAAATATTTTGGTCCATTGGTAAAGCACTTGCCTCTCATTCCGGCGACCCCGGATCGATTTCCGGGTAGGACCATTTTTTTTTTTTTTTTTTGCCTTTCATTTTACCATCTTCTTCGATTATTATAACATATACCATCACAAACAATGTAATAAACTGCCTAATTTTGCGTGTTATGTCTATTGGAAAGTAGTGTGCAGTAGTTTGTGTACAATCTCATTCCCTGTCGTGTATTAAAGCTAAGGGGATAATCTCCCACATGTCCTGCAATATCAAATCGTCCAGTTCGTTATCACGATTTCTCAAAATCGGCTGAGTCAATTTTCTTCATATTTTCGTCAGTCATCAGTCCTAATAAGGTCAAGTTCCCACATCTTTTTCAAGGTCATCAGGTTATCGTGACGTCATCCAGGCGCCATTTTGTGAAAATCAAGTTCTGGTCATATCTTCATAACGAAATGTCATTTCTCTTTCATGTTTGGCATGGTTAAGGTCACTGTCATTCCAGTCAAGGTCTTTTCGTTAAACGCGCGCGTACGCGTCCGTACGCGCGTCCGTGCGAGCGCAAAATTTAGAAATGATCCAAATCCTCCCAAATTCATTTTGCACACGTTTTATGCCATTTCAAGCACTTTTCAAAAAATCGCCCCTAAAAGTGAACCTGAATGGGCGCTATGCGACTTCGGTTATCGTGGTTATTATCATTTGTTGACATTATGATCATCATTATCAATATATCATTATCGTCATTGTTATCACTTATATGACCATCTTATCATCATTTTCGTCAACATTATCATGATTATTATCTTGCAGAAATATTATCACATCTGACAAAGCAATTTGCCAGAGGGACAGACCACCTAATTCGTCTTCAGTGACGAATTAAATTTCTAGTTAAGCATTGTGTTTAATGTGCGTATCCATTGTCTTAACTGCGCGCAATACTCTCCCGGTGTTGTGATGACGTAACACAACCAGCCAGGATGCGCAGCTGAGGTGCGCACAAACATAACTGATGAACGTCCTTAATACTTTTAGATGTTCCCATTTTTTATAGTGTCTGTTAATGTGTTTCGCTCGAATGCAATCTTCTTTTCTTCTTCTTTACTCTTAAGTAGCTTTTCTCGTATCTCTTCAGCAATCGGTGGCTTATTTTTTTCCTCTCCCAAAGTACATTAAATATTTAATTAGTAAAACAATATGATTAAGTAATTGTCTATTTTCAGCTCTCTCATCTACCCCAATATGGATTTCCTTCCAGCTTAATTCTTTAAGAATTGGAAGATTAAACAGAACACTGCATGATTTCCACAATGTCCCTACTGTCTCACAATCCAGAAATATATGTCTATATGTTTCCTCATCTTTACCGCAAAAAGAACATTTATTACTTGCTATAAATTGAAACCTGTGTAAATGATAATTTACGAAGACAATGTTATATAGTAATTTAAATTGAAATTCTCTCAATTTGTTGTCCAATGTACTTAATCTAGGACGATAAAAGGCTTTTTCAATTTCTTTTACCGACATATTGTATGATGATTCTAAATTGTGAAAACTAATTGGAATGTCGGCCATCTTATTTATACAAGCCCTATACAAATTCTTCGAACATACCGATTCATATTGAAAAACTCTTTTACAGAACATAAATTCAATTTTTAACCCATCAACTGAAGTATGCCTTTTAAATTCACTTTTCCATTCTTCAGGGGTGTTTGCAAATATGTCTTTGATCACTGATATTTCTTCTTCATCTAGTCCCATACATCTGAAATAAGTGTCTGACTTAAGTGCACCTTCTTCATCTGTAATATGATGCAATTTAAATGTATTTTTAAGGAAAAGATTTTCATGAAAATATGGTTTTCCTTTCTTCTGAATATATCTGTTGTAAAAGAAAATTTCGTTTCTTTTATTACTTATATCCTTTTTAATAAACACATTCATATCAAACCAAATACTAAGCATTTCCTGATAATATTTTGGTAGTTTTATATTGATCGTATCAGGCGAAAAGTTGCAATAAAAAATTAAATTACCACCGAATGGTCTGAGGAAAAATTTTAAGTATTTTTTCCATTTTACCTTCTGATCTCCAGTTACGAGTCTTTTGATCCACATTACCCCTCTGTACCATATCAACAAATTTAAAATTAAGCATCTTTAGCCCCCCCCCCCCCCCTGTTCGTAATCAAGATATAAGGTGCTTCTTTTTATTTTGTCCCTCCCTCGCCATAAAAAAATCGAAACAGATATCATCAATTTCTTTAAAAACCCATTCAGGCACCGGAGTCAGAGAGCTAACATAAATTAATTTTGAGTACGCATATGTTTTTAAGAAGTGGATCTTTCCAATCAAAGTGAGATCGCTTTGTTTCCACCAATTTAGTAGCTTTTTAATTTTACTCAAGATCTCTTTATAATTCATTTCTTCAGCAACATCAGGATCTAATGAAAAATGTATGCCTAATATTTTAACTATATCAACTTCCTTCCCAAAGGGAAAAACAACTCCAGACGACCCAGAGGGCAAAATGAATGTTTTATTCTTATTAATCTTAAGTCCAGATATTTTTCTAAAATTCTCTAGGATGACTTCCAGTCTATGTATCGAGTCTAAATCTTGGACAAATATTGTCATATCATCAGCGTAAAGAATTTTCTTTATTTCCGTTTCGCCAAAGTGAATACCCTTTACCAAATTATCGTTTCGAATGCAATGAGTAAGGCACTCTATACACAATATAAAGAGGTATGGAGACAGGGGGTCTCCTTGCCTTAGCCCCCGTTCGACTTTGAAATAACCGGTTGATGACCCTCCATTAAAGACACATCTTTGTGCATTAATATAAAGTATTTTAACCCATTCGCTGAATATCGGTCCAAAACCAAATGAGTTTAATACCTTTTGAATAAAAACATGTGACACTGAATCGAAAGCCTTTTCGAAGTCAATTGCTAATAAATATCCTGGTTTACTAAAATTTGATGTGTGAAAAATCATGTCATTAATGTCGTCACAGATATGCGATCGATCAGTGGTTTTTTATCGATAACGTGTGAAAAGTGCTATCGATATTGGCCTCATAGACCACTGTGTAAACCGCGGTACATTTTTATCATTATTTTTTCAAGATTCGTTGGAGGGATATAAAACAAATATATCATGCACTCTTTCGAGCCACTAATGAATTTATGGATTCCTCGGTGACAGAAATAGCACTATTTTCTTCGGGGCTACGCCCCTCAGAAAATAGTGCTTTCCCTGCCACCTCGGAATCCATAATTTCAACTAGAGCCTCTCAGTACATGGTATATTTGTTTATTATCATTATCATTATTAAGGTTTTAGTTTCTTCGTGTAATTCCACTTCCATTTTTTTTTTCTTCAAATTTTCAATCCAGATCACCCATTGGCAGAGCCCTCACATGCACGCTTACTTTCCTGCTCTTACCTCCTATCCGTCCATGTTGGGAGACATGTTGGCTGATGGTATTAGCTGCTTGGGATTCACATGGGTAAGTACTGGTTGACCACACCCATCTTATGCACCCTTATTTTGCGCTTCTTTTAGACAGATATTGTGTTGATCGGGTAGGCAAAACTAACTTAATTTTGAGCATTTCTATAATTATTATGTAGCATCCATATCGTGCAAAGTTTAGTACGAAAATCCTCTTTATGAACCCCTTCTCTCTATTTCTGTTTGACATGGTAGTGTTGAGCTTACCAAGAGCGCGAAAAGTTCATGTACCATTACGATGTATATAGGCAACCTTAAGTCCTGGGCCCCGTATACACATAGCTTAGCGACTGATTTTTGCGATTAATTGTTCATAGTGATCAATGCAATTATTCGCAAACATCAATCGTACAAGCTATTGCTTCGCTTCGTGTTATGGGCTCCAGGTAATGATGGGAAAACATTTCACAGAATCAAACAAAATTTGCATAAAATGTTCAAAGTATATAAAAAAAAAAAAGATGTTATCTGCACTACAATTTTTGTTGGAACTGTGTAATAGTTGTATTTCCAGCAAGTTTTTGATCAAGATTTGTTATTTTGCTTGTCCAAATACCCCATCTATTGCATAAAAACTATTTCAGCATCAGTTCATGAAATGCAATTCCATTGCCAAAACTCAAGATAAGCTGTAATATAGTGTGAGTCAATAAAAATGGAACCCGTATTCAACGGTTTAAGCCTCACTATCTTTTAAAAACCAAGTGAAATGGCTGAAATCTGTCATAATAATATGATAGTTGATAATACTTCTTTAATATGCTCACAAAAATGCGATCATGGATGACTGAGCAATGGCCTTTAAAAAAAAATTAAAGTATGTAAGAATCATCCTTGCCTATTAACGTTTGGGATGAATGGTGGTCAGGATGCTTGCATTACGTGTGATTGCATTCAGTTGGAATGGAGATCATTCAACCAACCCTGGGTTGACCATTCATTTCATTCAAAACTTGGGCAGAGGCAAATTTGACATGAATCTGGAAAAATGTTACTGTTCAGCTGTCCATGGTTGGATTTTATTGATCAAGGTGTCAAATTAAAGAAAACATGATAGGCTTTAATGTGAGTATCTTGAAACCAAAACCCAAAGAGAGAATCAATGTTATTGGAAAGTGAGAATTCAGAGAAGCACTTTACAAAAAGTTTCATTAAAATTGGTTAAAAAATGAGAGAGTTATGGAAGTTTGAAAAGTCTCGTTTTACTTTCTATGGGGATCCTCAAATTGGCAAAATTGCTTCTCCATTTGTTTTGTACACAGATTCTCAGATTTTCCCCATTATCTTTCAAGGTGCAGTTAATCTCCTTCTGAGCTCAACATATATAATGGGAAAATGTATTTTACACCACATATGTCGAGTTCAGGAGGAGACAAGGAGCACCCTGAGAGATAATGGGGAAAATCTGTGTACAAAACAAATGGAGAGTTGTTCACAAAATCAGCCATTTTGAAGCAATTTTGCCAATTTGAGGATCCCCATAGAATGTAAAACGAGACTTTTCAAACTTCCATAACTCTCATTTTTTAACCTATTTTAATGAAACTTTTTGTAAAGTGCTTCTCTGCATTTTCACTTTCCAATAACATTGATTCTCTCCTTGGGTTTTGGTTTCCTTTAAATACTGATTGCTACGATATTTAGGGTTGAATATGGGTTTTCTTTTTATTGACTCACATGCACACTGTACTCTTGTAGTAGAAGATATATTTAGGAAAGCAGTAGATCTTGCGAAAGTATAAAGCAGTATAATTGTAATTAAATGAGTTTAAAAGTTGAATAATTTGTTGAATTTCCCGGTATTATAATCTAACATCTGTCATCGTACGTTCTAGTCTTTCAAATTTAGTGTCAAGGTGATTACAATAGCATAATTACTGCATAATTACAATTTGGCGTGATTACTACAGCGCCTAACCTGAAAATAAGATGGCACCTTAACGTCACCCCTTTGAATACAAGGTAGAAATCAGCAGGTGTTTTACGACCAGATCTCTTGTTAGATCCAGCAAAACCCGAGATGATCTCCGTGGGGCCAGGGTTGTCTGTAATCTTGTCCTCGCTGCCAATTACAGTTCAATGCGTTTCCGACGTGAAGATGGATGGATAGGACTAACGGAAAGGATAAACTTGATGAATAACTAATGAAACGTAGTGAAATACGTCGCCTGTTGCGATATTTAGCAGCACTGATAGTGCCCTTGGTGGTTCTGCGTGTCACTCATTCATAAACACCTTTTATATCAGATTTCTTAAGGAGGAAAATTGACTTCTCAATGGCTATCTTTAGTTTACTGGTATCTCCTGTGTAAATAGAATGACGGAAATTGAAAGTTCTGGTTCCTGTGGGCTTGATCTGCACTGTATACCCGTTTCAATTTTAAATTAGTATGAATTGAATTTTACTTAAATAAAACTTCGCATAGCAGATTTATGATGTAATATCCATTCAACAAACTAGGAGGCATCATATCCCCTTTTGCATATATGTTTGCATATAAAAGATAGGACAAATAATCGCACCGATAGAGAGAGAAATATTGCTCTACAAATATGATCGCATTAAGGTCGAACTTATCAAAATGATTGTAGATCATTAAACCTTGATGATCTTGGGGATTCAATTGCTTTATTCCATATTATGTGAGTCTCCAAAGAATAGAATTAAGAATGGGGAAAATCAATGTTCATTTATGAACACTTTTGCTACCACCATTGTTCATGAATATATTACGGGTTGACATTAATGGTTCTCTTAGAAATGTCAGTTTTACCCATTTGCACGTAATTCACTTTTGATTTGACTTCTTTATTCAAATTTACATCTAAGTGCAACTTAATATTCAAATGGCCAGTGGCGAATAATGTTTTAAAAAAAACGTCCTTCAACTTGCTTTAACCAATGTTAACCAATTCAGTTGTATCAGATGCAAAATCTACTTTCATTCCCCCAAGTATACTAATTGACATGTTTATAAGAGCTCAAATATCATGTGCTATTCCTTGTATTCCGTCTTACAGCACAATTTATTGGATTTAAGTCTGATAACAAAATAATGTTATGGCTTCATTCTATTTTCCTAGCCTGTTTTCCTGTTTGCAATACATGACTTTTCGTTCAACGCTATTTCGTTTTATCATTGTACTTCTAGGCCTCAAGTCCCGCGTGTACCGAGCTCGAGAAAATTGTGATGGACTGGCTGGGTAAGTTTAGCTTTGTGGATCAGTTTCAAAACCTGAGACTATTTGGATAAATAATACAAAGAAATGTACATGATTGTTGTCAAGGTGTTATCACACACTGGGCATGATGTAATAAGAATATGAATTCACATTGATAGAAAATACAGACGGCCCCCATAACTGGGCGTTGCATGTGGCGTGCGCCTGTAATCCAGCTAACAGTGGAAGTTATAAACTGATTCAGCGAACCCAGGTTCGAAACTGAGTCGTCTTTCGGATGGTGACGTTAAAGGTCGGTCCCCAGACGTAAATAATCATATTTGATTGATACACGTCTGTAAAAACCCAATTACACACACACACCCAGCAGCAAAAGAAGGTAAAATGAACTATCCGAGAGCAAGAAGAATAAATTCCACGATTATAACCTCTATCACTTTCCATGTTGCTTGGATTATGAAAACGGAGAAATGTCATTTTATTTTGACTTTTTACACTTCAGTTCAATAAAAATGCCTCTCTCTATACTGTTTTCAGTAACAAAGTTGACACTGAAGAAACTATAATTTCAGATTAGATACTTTCAATCTATTTAGTTGGAATTTAGGTATAATTTTTCAGTACATTCAAAATAGAAAAATGTGCTTGCCAACTTCGACCAGAAAAAACCCCCAACAACCTGCCTATAAGTTCATGCTTTGATATTGTTTTTATTCCTGGTGAGTGTTGGCTTTATTCGAATTAGTTACCAATGTACTAGTCATCGATTTATTTCTATCTTTATACATTCACAAAGTAACTGAAATATTTACCACAACAGATAAAATGGCATTAGATGTCTTTAATGCCGTGAATTATAACATCCCCGGTGGCAATGCCGATGTAATGCGTGTGTGGGTGAGGACCATGTGAGTGCGTGCGTTCTTAGCGACCTTTTCTCCTTGCTTCATCTGCCTCCTTCCCTCGAGGGACTTTAATTGAGGGAAAATGGCAGTTCTGAGCCGAATTTGACTCCATCAGCACTGAAGTATGAAATAACATGTCGGGGGTCGCAATGCATCATGGGGGAAAGATGACGGATGTGTTTGTAGGATGATGGACGGGATGGGAGAATCACGTGACATGGGTAAATAGAAAAGTGCTGGATTGACCATTAACGTCAGGACAGAACATAAAATTAAGTTTGAGATTTACATTTTTTTTTCATGAATGAGTATCTTCAAGTTAGAGAATTCGCTGATGGGATTAAGATAACATTCTAAATGGTCAATGAAGCTTCCTCCGAAAGGAATGTGTACTATATCATTTTTTGTTGTTGAAAATGTAGTGGTACAGTCGTAGTGACATGGGATTGGTCAGAACTCTATACTTTTTTTTTTAAATCATGATTTGATAGTTAAGAACCCCAAAATCTTTAAAATGTTCTAAAAGGGAAAATGCAAGCGTAACTTTTTCAACATTTCAAGTTCAAGTTCGCTTTATTTCATATTCACATTTCACACTTCATTTTTTAAAATACATATTGACAATTTTGCTTACAAGAAATGATAGTGATAAAAATAATACAGAGTGTTTATTTAATAAACATAAAAGTAAATAAAAATATATTATATCATTTTGGATTACCTGTTGTTACTTGTTAATAATGATTAATAAAATTGGAAATGAGGATGAAGGAGTCTAAGGTAAAAGCAAAGCTTGTTGGTTATAGACTCCAGAGAGTAATAAAATATAAGTCTTACAAGGTTGTGAGAATGAACAAGAAACAGTTGAAGTTAAATGTAAATAAAACAACTACACGTATTATTAAAATTTACATCGAATGTGAATGAATAATCAGCAAAGGATACTTAAATGCAAATCAATAAAGTATGGATTTTATGCATTTTGTTTATTAATCTTTTTCCTGGCGGGGAAAATTTTTCAAAGTGTTGATTAAGCTCTCATGTAAATTTCTCATGTTTTTTTTTTTTTTTCATAAATTTGTACGTGGACGAATGGAGCTTGGTAAACAACACTAAACTGCTTTTTTATGTCTGATAAATCTATCATCTACATGTCTCAAGATATCGTCACTTTGAAAGAAATACTTATCTGCTGCTTGAAACAATGAACGTGATTGCTGTCATTATTCAAACCAGCTTCCATATATGATTTTACAATACCTTTTTAAAGCGAATAAAATCATCGAAAGTTTTGAAATATTATGACATATTTCTATTTGTACACTACTTCTAGGTCGGGACCATAAAAGCAAGATATAATTTATCATTCCTCCTGAACAAGCATATCCACGACATATATCTTTCTTGTAATGTTGTTTTTTTTATTGTGGAAGAAAAAAGGATGGGTATTGCGTTTACATAATCAATCCAGGTATAAATCGATATGTTGAATATCTAGAAAGCAATAGGCACTAGAATTAGCAATAAGAAAACCGAAAGAACTAAAACACACGTACGCATATTCGCACATTGCGATGCAGAATTCAAGAATTTTCTACCTGACCACACATCCACCTGCCCCTCAATTCGAAATTCGAAGGAACGGAAAGAAAGGAATTTCAGACATTTCTACTTTATCAATACGGGGAAAGGAATTGTATTAGCGGCTAAATTCACCTGTTGCATTCAATTTATCTAGACGTACAGTGGCGCAATGCCGATGGCGACAGTATTTTTTTTTTCGGGGGGGGGGGGGGTTCGCTTGAGCCGAAAAATATTAGCTCTTAAGTTCTACAAGGATGGGTACTTTTCTTGGCTTTGAAAACGTGGTCGCATCAGGTCCCACGCCCCCCCCCCCCCATTCCCTCACCGCCTGAACACATGTATATGTGCCTATATACTGTAGTGAATTATGATTCATAATGAAGAGCTTTCGTGAAACTGTTCAATATTTGTTATATCTTTTACCGCACGACAATAAAATTACATTATCAGGTATATTCTAAGATACACCTGAAAATTATGATAACATTGCAAGGATATAGAAATTGACTAATGAAGTAATGAGGTTGGGGAATGTTATTGAAAAATGATTCCCTAGAATTGTGCCCTCATATTAAGATTTTATTTGAATGTTTTCAATCATATTAACATATAATACATAACATAAAATGAATACAATGAATACAATAACAATAACAATACAATAACAACAATATATAACAATGATGTTTTTTCCATAGATGTGGGCACATAATCAGATATCAATAAGTAAAAAATATAATGGACAGATATTGACCTATTAAGTGATGTTGAAAATCAGCCTATAAAAGAGAAAATCTGTTGCTTTTTATTTGGATAATTTGGATGTAAATGTGAATACTAGATATGTCATTTCATAGCATAATATCGGTTCCTGAAAACTTTCTACAATATTTATATGCCTTATTTGACACGATTATGATCTAAAACTCTCAGAAATTAATGAGCTTATGCATGACCGACATATTCGATAGAATATGGAGTGTGAAAAAGATTATTTCTGGACACCATTTAAGCCTCTTTATTACGAATTAGCTTTATCACATGGTTATAAACTGCATCTTCATTTTTTCATCTCCCCACTTGACCTTTACATTTTGACACCAAAAAACTAAAGACGAAGAAAGCCTTTTGTCACCGTTCAGTGTAAATTGAATAATAACCATAAAAAATATTCTCGTATCTTCCTCCAAAGTGCTCTAAATATAACGCATACTGAGTTTAAATCATATTCCCACACACACAAATTAACGAATTGCCCTCTCGACTGGTCCCACTGAGACCGTTAAAATGAGGCCCCATGCGGAAAGAAAATAGAGATCAAACGATGTGGTTATAGAGAGAGCTCACGAATATTACACTTTGGCACACTTTGGAAAACTAATATGTCTGACGATATCATTGACCCGACATTGCACAATATCATATCGCCTTGTTGTCATTGCAGACCGAATGCAGCTTCTCAATACATAATATTTTAAAGTTTTCCTTTGTATCGGGTGAGGAAGAAGATTCTTCCAAAGATACAGACTCACGGTGGAATTTGTCCGGGGGGTTCTCGCTCCTTTGTACTCGTTAATTTGATATCGATTTACGGCAGAGGAACAATTTCCGTCAATAAATAAAGCGTATTCCTATTTTTGGCGGGAGCGCAGCTGAAACTGGGCGAGTCCCATTCGGAATAGGGTCGGCGGGATAATGGGCGAAACGTGGCCCTGAAATGAGACAGAAGACACGTGATTCGGTTTGACTGCTTTAAGATCTTCCATCGCTGGTTCTCCCCGGTCTCTCCTGCATGCATGTGCATGCTCTGGTTCTTCTTGGGATGTCATTAATGAATCTCTTATCAATTTCTCTTCCTTTATGGATAAAACAAATGACTTTTGATATTTCAATTGAGAAGGATTCCCGGAAACATTTAACTCTGAGTAAGCCGGAAAAAAAGTAAATCTTTAAGGTGCATATTCAGCCAAAATATCCTTCGGAATGGTGATTAAAGATGGACTTCGTAGTTATCCTCAGTCATTGTGACGTATTTTATTCTAATAAATAGAAAAAAAAATACGTATAGCACCGTATGACCTTCAATTTTAATGTGCGTTCTACCTTATTACGTATTCCAGCTAATCTTACTCTGCCTACAAAAAAACAACAACAACAAAAATCATTTGTTTTCTTTGCTTGTGTGGGAACTATATTAATATCAATGCGTTTGTTTGTTTGTTTTACTTCAGGGAGCTGAAAAATGACGAGTATAGGTATAACATATTATCCTTCATTCTTAAAGATGCTATAATTTAACTTTTTTTTTTCTTCACAAAACATTCCAAATGTAATAGGAAGCAGTAATACATGAATGGTAAGAGTAACACGACATTTTGTTGATATTGCTCTTGTAGTCTCGTAGATATGATATCTATGAGTTTAAAGTTCTTCCTTTCGCAGTAGATATAAAGAGTCGGAACTCTTACTATTCTTAGTGAAAATAAACTTTGACCTTTCCCCCCTAATAAACGTTGTTCATCATAATACGAATCATGTCTAAACAGACTTATCGCCATTAGAACACACAAACACACATCCAGCTTTAATATGCGTTTACCTTTTTTTCAGAATATTACTATTCTTACTGAAAATCAATCTGATTTTCCCCCTAATAAACGTTGTTCACTTAGCTGAAAACTATATGTCATATACGAATTCTAGAAGCAGACTCTTCGGCATTTAAACACGCAAACGAACATGCAGCTTCTCTGTTTTACTCTTTTCACAATATTTTAAGAGGATTACACAGACTTCGTTCATTGACATCATTGTACCTCGTGTATGAAATTGCACATTAATTGACCAAATAAATCGCCACTCGTGTTACGACAATATTAATGAATGACGAACTGTTACAAGTGGATTAATTCGAACGGCGATTCAATTCTAATCCGCGCTGGCACAGGAATAAATTATTTATACCCTTCCTGATCTCGGTCGTCAAATTGAATTTTAGTTGCTTAATGAATCTAAACGGAACCGCTGAATTTCCGTAAATTAGATTTTATTGCAAATTCTGATTATGTTTTAGGTGAATGTAATTTACAGTTTTCGTTTTTAAAAAAAGGTGATGCAAACGAGCACATTTTGAGGCCTGATGTCTAAATCTAATAAGGAATTGCCAGTAGTTGTGGAATTTATTCAGTTTCATTAGCTATTACCATGTGATTAACATTCCATGGGCGAATGTGCTACTTTTCTACCATGTCTACACACATTCTTGTACTTTCCCACACATAATCGACTTGGTAATTAAGACAATGGAAAATGTATAACCACATGATACGACAAGCTACGATCGATGAACAGGCATTCGTCCTATATCATCGTGGGATTAAAGTAAAGTAAAGTAAAGTAAAGTAAGTAAAGTTTTCTAATGAGCACCGCTCACCTGACCAGTTCCCATTCTCCCACGTATCGCACCAACCCACGTATTACATGCACCCACACTGAAACCATGCTTCGCAACGGATTTGAAAATCATCAGTATGACGTCAAACATTATCTCTACCGCATACTCATAAAAAGAGAGAATGAAATACACTTATAAAACACATTCCGCTCAAAATATGATATCGGTATATTGGCATGAATATACCTTCCAAGATAGAGGGGAAGAGAGAGAGAGAGAGAGAGAGAGAGAGAGAGAGAATGATGTACCAAAGGACGGTTAAGAGAAAGGCAGATGGGGATTATGCGGGAAGGAGTGATAAAAAGAGCAAGGGAGACACAGAGAGAAGGAGACAGGGGATGTGGATTCCTCTCCGGAGAGAGAGGAAGAGAAAGGGGAGGAAAGAGAATGAAAGAAAAAAATACTATAAAAAAAAAACGGAGATAAAAGAAAGTGAAAGAGGTGAAGATAAAATAAAGAGATCAATATATGAGAAAGATTGATAAAGAGAGAAATGGGGGAGGAAATAGAGAGAAAGAGAAAAGGAGGAAGAGAGAGAGATAGAGGGTACAAGATAGAGTGATGGAAATTACAGGAAGAGAGGAAAATGAACATTGAGAAAGACCGAAAGAGAGGGAGAGAGTTAGAAATGGGAAGTAAAGAGAGAGAGAGAGCGAGAGGAATGGAGGTAAAAGGAAGAGTGATAGAAAGAGAAGAAAGGCTGATAGAAATATGGATGTGTGTGTGTGTGTGTGCGTGTGTGTGGGTGTGTTTGTGTGTGTGTGGGCGTGTGTGTGTGTGTGCGTATGAGAGTGAGAGAGAGAGAGAGAGAGAGAGAGAGAGAAGAAAAGGAAAAGACAGGGTGGTAGACAACAGTTATTTTCTGTCATTTGGTGATGCTTTGGGTCTTTATGGTATTGGGTAACAGACGTTGAAGTGAGTTTAAATTTATTGTCGTATCTGAGCGGGAAAGTCCAGGCATGTCTGTAATGGCGGTATATCCAAAAGAAGAAATTGATATATTTCATGTGTCGTATTGCTATAATGAATGGATTTGATATTCAGAGTATCAACCCGCTTCAAATAGAAGGGCGATATACTGATCTTCTCGATATATGCAATCTGCAGCATGATGTCATGTTTATTACATTTACATTATTTTTATGTCGTGATCAGTTATTTGCAGGTCACTAAAATGATATATGGAATGAATGGCAAAAAAGTTTGACATTATTTCCTCATATGATTATTTTTACATTTATATATGTATTTCACAATTGGAGATGACACAAAAATTTAAAGACATATTCCATGAAAAAGCATAAAAATGAAACAAAGGCAATACTTACCCATCTGCTATATAAGTTTTAACAGTATTATAAACAAACCCAACTTCGTGAAGTTATCTTCATTCATTCATTGTCGTTCAGGGTAGTCCGGATACTCTTGATTGCTTATTCGAACTTGTCTGAGGCTTGTTCAGCATAGCAATACATCGTGTAAAATGCTATACTTGATATGAATCCAATTATGTGGTACAGCACAATAAAATGAAAAAGATACAATAAAAGAAAAATGCAAATTTTTGCAGTATAACATGTGATCACATTACCAAATCTATACTAATTAAAAGAATACATTGATGATATAGATAATGATGAAATTGTAAAAATAGGACTGATATTTAAAGAAAGCCTCAAAAATCGTTTGAATTCTTTCCTTGTTGGAATATTCTGTACTTGCATCTATGGTATATTCGTCCCAATAAAAATGATGACCATTTTGGAGACTTCAATAAATCAAAATATACCTTTATGTTATGAATGAAAGTCGAACCGTGCCTTTAACAAATATCACTGTGATGCACAAACACGCACGCAAAAAAAAAAAATAATAATAATAATCGAATCCAGTCGACCTTCACCAGACAGAATACCGGATAACTTGTCAATGCGTTAAATTATCAATCATAATCAAATTCCCTTATTGTGCTAAATCCATGTTAAATTAAATCGTGGGCATTTATAAAGGGAAGGAGCCTATGACATCATTTTCAAAAGCTTAGTTGACGAATGACCTTCAAAATCTTGACACTGACATTAGGAAAACTGCCAAGCAAATTTAAGTGAAAACGGAAGCCATAATGAATTCGGTAAGAAATAGCAATTATCTTTAAAAATGATGAACGTTGTCCCTGAATGCTTGTGAAATTCATTATTTCATTAGATAACAGCGAATCTAAGCGGGATGTTATACACATTTCATCCTTTTCTATGCTACACATGCACACGTACAATATGATTGGGAGCTGGGGGTCAGGCGCAGTCGGGCACTCACCATTCATTTCAGTATGTCCAATTATTATTTTTTTATAAGCAGTTAGCTTACCTTCAAATTCATGATCCTTGTCTACTGTATTAATTTGCCTACGGTGGACACTACTACTATGTGCAGTTAAGTGATTTCTCTTCGTTCAGTCTTTTTTGAAAGTCACATGAAAGACAAAACAAAAATACGGCATTCAAATTAATGTTGACAAAACCCACCAATATCGTACAATGTGACTGCTTTCCCCAATTTTGATAATGATATTTTAATGATTGATCTAATAATCACTTCGAATTATTTTTTTTACTTCTATAAGCTCTTGATCATGTCGTAGTTTCATAACCTATCATATTAAACATGATCACTAGGCGAAAAAAACTTAGAAAAAAAGCTAAAAATGTCCCAATAGCAGCACCTGTATTGTTGCAATATTAACTTAAGAGGGAGTTTTTACATCCTTGCAAGAGCGCTAATGAAGATAACGAGAGAAAGAGAGGGAGAGGGGGGGGGGGGAGGGTAGAAAGAGAGATGGCTATACACATGTATGTAAAGAGAGAATGAAATACTACGAAAAACTGACGATTAGCGAATGCCTTCAGAAAAAAATAATTTTGACAATATAGAAATGTCTTCTTTTTGTGTCTTAGACTGTATAAAACTGATGTTCGTATAAGAATTTTTTTAATCACAAACGGTCAAGACTGATTAATATATTACTTGCTAATCTATTGTTGGTTAATCTATTTATTATCATAAACGGTCAAGACACATTAATACTGATTAATATTGTGTTATTTAACATGATAACCCATCAAGACCATGTTAGTTTAAAAATACGTCATTCCTTGTTTTTTGTTGTTACTTTTTGACCCTCTCATCTTCTATTACCCAGCTGACTTGATTGGACTTCCAAGTATATTCACACACCGTGACACAACCAGCACTGGAGGGGGCGTGCTTCAGGTAAGATAAAACAGGTGTTTTTCTTTTTGTTTGTTTATTAATTAATTATTTATTTATTTATTCATTCATTTATTTATTTTCTACAGTTTTCTTACTGTATTCATGTGTTATTAATTAGAGATGTGTTATCAATAAAAGATCTGAAATCAAGATGAATTAAAAATAAATTGAAGTATTACTTATTCATTTATTTATCTATTCATTCATAAAATCAAAATCATTCAGATATCATGATAGATCAGCAAACCACACATTTTTCGTATAATATTAACATATTACACACATGTATGTTCATCCCCAATGAGGCAATCAAGAGAAGGGTTTGTCTTACTTCATGCATACCTACCGATTGGGACAATGGAAACAAATGCGTTTGAAGTCTATAACCCTGGCTTTGTCCGTTTTTTCCAAAGAGGTGATTTGTGTTTGTTTTTACAAAGCTGTTAATGTATTGTGGGGCCTTGAGCTTAATAAGAAATATCTGGTATTCCCCACAATTTACCCGAGATCTAAACGAAAGCATTCTTACATTTCTGATTAAGATATCGGTACCTGGAAAACAAGAATAATATGTGGATGAAAAGAAGAAACCTCGTAAAGAATCTTTTTTTTATTATTATTAGAATCTTTATAGGTATACAATACCAAACTGATTTGATAGAGGACACAATTACTTTTTTCTGATGTCTCTTTAGATAACAATATTCTAAACAATATTTGTTGTAATGAACATGGTGAAAAATAGAAGATACAATAGGAAGAATACATTATATTCTTCATGCTCTCAATTGTTTGAAAAGAATATACAAAATTAAAAATTCACCTCCGTTTTAGATTGGGTTCCAACATGTCCATCAGAGAGAGAAGGGATTAGCTGACGGTATGTACAATTGGATGTTAACGGATATAAACATGCATATTGATGCCAGTTTGGGCTTTGGGCTGACATGCTATGTTCACGTCAACAGCTATTACCGTCACTGTATCCTTCCTCAACGTACATGTTATCCCATCTGTGACGTCATCATGCCAAGCAGTTTTTCTGCCACATGCTTGAAATCAGCTGCTTTGCCCACAATCCATTCAATAAACCCAGTCAAGAAAAGCAGGCAACAAACAGGAACACATATTCTTTCCCTTCTTCTTTCCCCTCGTCCCCCAGCGGAAATTAAACCCGCCCGTAGAGGACACAGGTGAGCTTCCCAAGACGTCTAGCGCGCAGCTCGTTAACTCTTCGTCTTCCGCGAGGAGTCCTTCCACGCTCCACCGCCATGCGATCCTCCGAAGATAGGCCTGGAAGGGATCCTGAAGCCGATGAGTTTCTGGAAGACTACTCGGGTGTGTAAATCAACCCAGGTGACTGGGACAGATCGCCCAAAGGTCGCTTTGCCCCAGGCTCGGCGGGGATGACGCCTTTAATGATGCACGTTCGATACAGCGCCGGCAACCCATCCCATTTCCCGCTAACCCTATACCTGTCCCACCATTGTCTACATATACATATCATCTTCTCTTGGCATGAAAAGGGTTAGCTTAGAGAGAGAATGCGCAATGTTAAATTGATGACGAAACCATGCCCTAAAAAAAGATTCGCGAGGCAATCAGCCGAGCAGATGATTTCCTGGAGATCATCTTGTAGAGACATGTGTTTTAAATCCAAAGTGTTGTTGCTTGAATTTGTAATGAACCATGCTGGTTTTCTCAGCATAGATCCTTGTTGTTATGTCCTAAGGAATGCAAATGAAATTGTAATTTAAACGTCAGGTCTAATACAATCATCTCACTTTGTCATATGTTCGACATGAAAAGTTTATAAAGAGCCGGAGGGAATGTCAGTGTGCCTTAAAAACCTTTTTGATCCATATGCATTTATCACGAGTGATTTGTTTCAAGATTTGTTTTGATCGCCAAAGTACACAAATTAGATATCAGTCAATATGATGTAAGATTTCGAAGAGTAAAAGAAAATGTTATTTAACTTTCGCTTGTGATTTCAACTTTATAAATTTACATTCAGTAGGACTCGTGATATTGGGTTTTTACATACAAGATTTGGTGGAACTTTGGATACATACTTAGATTCGTGCAAGTACTTAAGACAGAATAGAAATCCAGATGAATGAATTTAGGCAATTACGAGAACGAAAAAAGTTAAAAGTTTCATATTTGGATCATCACAGAGAAAATAGTATAGCTTTTAATAGTTTTACAGTGATCCCAATAAAAAAGAAACGAGACTGGTTGACAAAAGTCATTTAAAATTGAAAGCGCGCTCGCTCCTCTTACTCTTTTCTCTCATGTTATTCTAGTGTCGACGATGAGACAGGAAAATTGAAATAATTTATATCAATTATGATTTTGATATAATTTTTCTTTTGTTTGAGCTTGCAAGTAAATCAGGCTTCTGTCATCAGCTTGTCTGAGTGGCCCTGTTTCTTAAAACTTGTTATCAGTAATAAGTTACAATAATGGAAATGAACTGCTGCATATTTGTCGTAAATAATTATGTGGCAGTTGTTATTGATGGTCAGCTGGGCTGTGATGCTCGTGGGATGCTGCTCGTGGGCGTATAGTCTCACACGAAACATGTAGCAGTTCAGGGTGACCTACTCCTTGCTAGGCAGCTCTTAGCTGGGTTGGGCGCTCGTCTGGAGGCAGTTATTGGTCAGGTCGGGCAGTCTCCTCCCAGTTAGTCTCCGCGCACTTTGTATAGATAATGGAGCTTCAGAGAGCTGCATCATGACCCGAGAAGGGCAGCAAGAGGGTAGGCAGTGAAGTCTTTTCTGCATCTGACGCAGAGGCCATCTGGCGTTTGCTTAAGCCTTGAACACTGTTGAGCCACTCTCTGTTGAGCTTTTCAGGCGCGATGTCTTCTCAAGACGGCGTAGGTTGCCAGTAATAAAGCGTTACGAGTATACCGCCCCAGTAGCCAAGATGCTTGGCGTAGACACCTCTGCGACGCCATGTGGATCATCACTTACGTTTATGAGACATGGGAACTGATATTCATCTCGCCTCAGTCATTCATGTTTACTAAGTAATCTTGGTCGGATGATTATGTGGTGCTACAATGTACATAAATACGTGTAAATCATCACCCGGGTCTTCTCATCACTATACTCAGTCTCTTTATTTTTATGTCGTTTTAATATTTCCGCTTTCATTAGCACTCTTTATCTCATTCTTTTTTTTTTCATATTGTTTCCCAGTGTCATTCGAAATTTTCTTTAATCTAAATGGTTCAATTTGCTTTTTAAATTCGCTACATTGTACCTCTCTATCAACCCCACTGTCTTTTCTTGCATTCTTTCAGGGGACCATGAGTGAGGCAACTTTGGTCTCCATGTTTGCAGCTCGAAGAGATGCTATCATGCGTCTCCAGGAAAAACCGGAATACGAGGGCATGGAAGAAGCCACGATATGCTCCAAGCTTGTTGCTTACTGTTCTGACCAGGTAACCGCATCTACACCCCTTCTCTGTTACCCTTCTCAGCTCTCCTTATGTGCTCGTTTGAAGTAAACGAAATGTGATCATATTTTGCAATGTTTTCATTGATTGAAGAGTATATCCTAACGTTGTGATAACAACCAAGGCAATGATGATGGCCAAAATGGGATGCAAAATATTTTATATGTACTGTATGGATCGTGCTGCATGTTTATTTTTAATGGATGACATAACTTCTGTATCATATTTGGCAAGACCTTTTTCATAGGAAACTGAGGCTAACAAATGATTTTCACTTTTTACTTTTGCCATTTATTTTATGTAAAAAGAGGGTAATTTTTATATGTACAAAATTACTTGAAGTGGTTACTACTTTGTTACTTATTGTAGCTTTCATTGATATTTTTAAAAAGGTAAATATTTGCATATTCATAATTTCTAGGCCCACTCATCTTTAGAGAAGAATGCAGTGATAGCCATGGTGAAGCTAAGGCACGTACCATCGGATAAGAAACTCAGCCTACGAGGAGAAGCGCTTCATGCTGCAATGGAACAAGACAGGCAGAGAGGCCTGGTCCCTTTCTACGTGAGTTCACATCTACCACAGATGAATCAGTGAACTTCAGTGATAAAAAATATTTATCGATAATCAAATATGTAGAAGGATAAATAGAACAACATCCTGCTTTGTATCAGAGAAATCACTTGTCCTGCATGCTGCGTTCAAGTGATCCCTTAAAAACGTATTAATTCTAGCGGTATTTTAATGTAATTTAACCCATTTCATATTTTGTTTTTTGCTTATTTCCCCACTTCAGTGAGCTCTGTGAATGGTACCTGTTTTGTCTGACGCCCCTAAATATCCATTATTATATAGTGAAGAGATGGATGATAAATATCTAAAAGGACAATCCAAGATAATCAGCGTGATGCATGTATGACGATATTAGATATCCCTGGCCGGGCACCATTGACTCCCTGATAAACTAGTAATTTCCTACCCTTTCTGGGGTATATGATTGTGTTTTCAAAAGTGTGATATAAATACTAATAATACTATTTATATTTACGTAGTATATTGAATATATAAAGGTTTTATTGATAATATCGTTGTCTTTTCAAGCGTTTATGTATTATTTACACCAAAAAAAATGTTTCTTCTCAGGTTTGCGCCACTTTGGGAACAACCGGGGCATGCGCATTCGATAACCTTGATGAATTAAGCAGAATATGTGAGTATGAAAACGGGAATCTGGGCCCAAGAAAATAACATCGAATGTTAATCATAAAGTAAAGAAATTTAAACATTGACTTCCTGTATTATACTATATCTAATCTAACTCTTCTCCCCCTTGTTTGCCCGTAGTTCAAGCTCTATATTCATGCTGGAGCTGTTCCATATTTACAATTTGGCTTATCGTTAAAGTATGTTCCTAACTACTTCAATGATTTTTACGTATTCACACCCATAATCTCTTTATGAATTTTTGTGTTATTATCATGAAATGGTATTCTTAAATAATGATACAGAAAATCACTAGACCCAATTAAACTTCTGTTATACAAATTCAACCCATACTAGGTGAAAGGGACAGCTTGTGGTTGCACGTGGACGCGGCCTACGCCGGGACAGCATTCTTGTGTCCGGAATTCCGGGGCCTTCTCCACGGGGTAGAAAGGGTTCAATCCTTCGCCTTCAATCCCAGTAAATGGCTCATGGTTCACTTCGACTGCACTGCAATGTGGTAAGCTCCTAAAATTTTATAGAAAGAGCGGAGCCGAAATTTTCAAAAGGGGGTGCAATTATGGAAAAAGCAAAAAATGATATTAGGTAATTCTAGGTGCTAATTACGGGGCCAATTTCTGCGGGCTTTAGTTCTTCAAAGAATTATGGTTTGGGTTGCGATTGGCATGTAGGTTAGGTTTTCGGTTTGTTTTAAGGTTAAGTACAGAGTTGGATCCAGTATTGCAGTTAGGAATTCGCCTAGAGTAGGAAATTAAAGCCAAAGAACCATTGTGGCCATTGCAAGTGTCGTACAACTTTACAAATTAACGCTTTACTTCTCCCTAACAACTAATTTGCCTGCTTCATTTCACCTAAGGTCTTTCTGTTCATGTCAATGTTTATGTATTCGAATGGCCCCTTCTACAAAAAAAAATAATTATTTTCTTCGTTTGAATGTTGTTTTTTTTTCTAGGATACGTGACAGCAAGACTCTCGAGAAGGCTTTCTGTGTCAAGCCGCTTTACCTCCGCCATGATAAACAAGGTGCAGCTGTTGATTTCATGGTAATTACTGAGATGCAATGTTCGAATCCCTAAGACACCTTAAACGACCAGAAAAAGAATTTGCCACTCTCGACCCAGATGATGTTATTGGGTAAACGTTATAGGAAGAAATGCCTTGAATGCTTGAGCGCCTCCTCTTAGAGTTCGGTTAAAGCAAGGATAATAATAATTCTTTAGAAAGAAAAATGCACTGGAAGCCCCGCTATCATTATAATTATCATTATTATTGTGATGATGATGATTAATATTATTATTTTTTTTTTTTTTTTTACTATCATTTTTACTATTATCATCATTGTTAACATTATTGTTGCTGTTATCATCATCTCCTTCTTCTTCTCCTTTTTCATTACCATTATTATTGTTTTTTTGTTACTGTACTTGTATTATACTTATATCAACACTTATATCGAAACATTTAAAACGTTTTTAACAAAATAATTCGTGATCATTGTATATTCATTAACATGATCAGATGATTGTCTTTCGAAAGATTTCTTTTCTTCTGCATCTTTAATATTATTTTCGGCATTAAAAGCATGACATTCGTATTCCTTCACAATAACCAACAATGCTCACAAGACAGGTTGAAGATATCCTTGAGTAAAGTGGCGTTTGATATTCAATGCTAATATTCAATTTGCATGATAAGTTTATAATCGATCATTGCATCTCTGTCCCCTTTGCCTTCCACAGCACTGGCAGATTCCCCTCAGTCGACGCTTCCGCTCCCTAAAGCTGTGGTTTGTGCTACGCTCATTCGGTGTTAAGAAACTTCAGGAGCATGTCCGTCGGGTAAGTTTTATATAGATAAAATGGACTTATTGTGAAATGGAATAGAGAATAACGTTATCACGAACTCCCTTTCACGTGTAAGAGTACGAGGTACGAGGCGGGGGAGGGGGATGGGCTAGGAGCTGTATCCTTCCTCTCAATTGAGAAGTTTTAAAATTGTCAGTATTCGGGAAGCCATCACCTCATACTGGGACAGCGAGGAGGTTTCTTTGTCATTTTATGTCTCTTCTAGTATACTTTAAAGAAGATTTAAAATGCTATATAAAGTGAATACGCAATGTGCCAATTGTGGATGTCACTACCGAGTGTCAAAAAGAAAGAAAAAAAAAACCAAACGATACACTTTTAAAATGGCCCCCAAATAAAAACTTTTTATCGAAGTTTGGGAATTTTTTTAATATTTGGATAGCTGAAAGTCTCTTCTATTATATCATATAACACTAAAAATTCCGAAAATGTTTTATGCTTGAGTGAGCACTGCCCACTTTTGTAAAGGACATGAAAATTAGATTGCGCAGAAAAATGGCTATCCCCTTTCATTGGGTGAAGTGAAAAGATATCCAGTTTAGAAATTGCTGATTGTCTGATGAGTTTATGATAAATCATGATGAATTGGGTTTGTGCAGTGAATGAAATGGCCTATGAATTCAAAAGTTTATGCATTAGTGATCATGTATTGTCTTTTTAATCACAATTTGATTAAGGAAGTTGTTTTGACAGTATCTGTCTATATGTCTGTGGTAATTGTAGCTGTGCTCCTGGTAGTTCGTGTTGGGGGGGGGGGGTAGGTTGTGTGTGTGGTTGTGTGTGTGGTGGTGTGCGTGTGTGTGTGACGTGTCACAATTCCGGGAGGTGTTTTTCATTGTTATAGGTATCTCTTTCTTAACTAAGCTGACATGATTGATTGATTGATTACTGTTGAATGATTGATTGGTTGTTGTGGACTATGACTGATTGATTGACTGAATGACTGGTTGGCTGGTTGATTGATTGGTTGTTTCATTGTTTTGGGGGTTGATTGATTGATTGAGTGATTGAATCAGTGTTTGATTTATCGATAGATTGATTGAATCAGTGTTTGATTGATTGATTGATTTATTGAATCAGTATTTGATTGATTGACTGAATCACTGTTTGATTGATAGATTGATTAGATTAGTGTTTGATTCTGAATTATCAAATTTCTGTTCCTGAATAATGGTGACATAAACCATGCCATACCCAGTACAAATCCCAACCCTAATAATTTATTATCAATTACCGCATATCAACAACGGATAATGCTTTTAAAAGTTCCACGGTCAAATTATGATCACTGATGCATAAACTTTTGATTACATAACACCATGTCATACAAACCCATAGCCATCATAATCTATCATAAACTCATCATACCATAAGCAATTTCTAAGCTGGAGAACTTCTCATCTCAGCCAAAATGGATAGTGAATTCCTGCGCAACCTAATTTTCACGTCCTTTACAAAGTGCTCACCCAAGCATGAAATATTTTTGGACTTTTTCGGTGTCATATAATAGAAGAGACCTTCAGCTATCCCAAATATTAACTGAATTTTTTTTATTTTGGTGGCCGTTTTAAAAGTGTATCGTTTTTTTTTGTGTTTTGTTTTGTTGTTTGTTTGTTGTTGTTGTTTTTTTTTTTGGGGGGGAGGGGACACTTGGTATAAGAAAGTGTCAAAAATTTTGCCCTCCTGCTTCGCTCGATTTTAAAATTTAGAAACGACTAAATCCGATTTTCTCGCAAGAGTCACCCCCAACCTTGTTGTACACAAATCTGACACATTATGTTCTGCGGTTAGATTTTTGGAAGTCAAGAAAACGATGATTTCAGTAATGTGTAAGGGTTGAGGCATAATACCTTTTTTATCACATTGCAAAAACCTTCATATGCAGGGCGTTCGCCTCGGCCGCTACTTTGAGCAACTAGTTTACAACGATGCTGCATTTGAAATACCAGCCGAGAGAATCTTGGGCCTGATTGTCTTCAGATTGAAGGTACGTGAACTCATTAAAACAAAGCTCGAAAGCGAGCGAAATTACAGCCCAAATTGTAGCACAAGTGGTATATTTTTTATTTTCTTGACTCATGATGATCTTATAACAAATTGCATTTAACGCAGTGGTCTCTTGGATAATTATGCCATCTGGTAATTGTTGCAGAATGTCTAACATTTTCAAAGCCAACTTTTCTCATTATAACGCAAAGACTAAAAAGCGAGCGAAATTACAGCCCAAATTGTAGCACAAGTGGTATATTTCTTATTTTCTTGACTCATAAAGATCTTATAACAAAATTGCATTTGAGGGCAATGGTCTCTTGGATAATTATGCCATCTGGTAATTGTTGCAGAATGTCTAACATTTTCAGAGCCAACTTCTCTCATTAAAACACAAAGATCGAAAGCGAACGAAATCGCATCCAAAATAGTAGCACATGTGGTAATTTTCTTTTTCTTGACTCATGATGATCTCAGAACAAAATTGCATTGAACGCAATGGTCTCTTGGATAACTGGTCATCTGCTATTTGCTGCAGGATGTCCAACATTTTCAGAGCCAACTTCTTCCTGATAATCCCCAACAAAAGATAAAAATTCAGTGCCAATAACGCAGTGCAACTATTCTCAAACAGGGACCGAATGAATTGACCCAAGAGCTTCTACGCCGTCTGAATTATTCTGGCAAGATCTACTGTGTACCTGCCTCCATCAAGGGGCTTTACGTCATCCGATTCACTGTGACGTCAACAGAGACCACGGAAGACGACATCTTGGGGGACTGGCGTCTCATCCAATCCTTGGCGCGCGAAATCTTCGTCTCCACAGACATCGTGGCCAACGTCCCCACGCGTATGGCATCCTGGCCGGGAGCACTCAACCTGACGGGTGCACCGGGTGCCATCCACGTCCTGAAGAACCGCAAGGAGATGTACATCGAAAACAACAACGAGGACAGGAAGGAGAATGAAGAAGAGAAGGAAAACCTAGCGAAGAAGATGGGAGGGATGAAGGGAGAAGAGAAGGAGAATGGACCACTCATATACAAACCAGGCAAGCTGGAAGCTGTGCTTGCATGATAGTTGCTGTACATGTGAGACCCCGCCCGCATGGCAATTTCCTTTTTCTTACACCATTTTGATTTTATTTTTCTTTCAACAAGTTTCCCTGTAGAATTGTTTTATTTCTTAGCATCTGTCTAATTTAGCTCCGCCAAAACTGTGCTCAATGTATTGTGTAAAATAAAAGCTTGAAGGGCATATTCTTATTATGTCTTCCTTATTTTACTAATAGTTTCGTGAATGTTAGCCTTCTGCTTTTATAGTTAGTTTTACTCTACAATGCTTTTCTCCTTAATGAAAAATGGAAAAAAAACTATGTATTTTCCTAATAATAACTATATAGCTATTTGATTTGATTTATTTTCAGTTTCAAAATAAGCATACATGATATATATTGACTCAATGATTAAACATAAAACAATGTAATAACTTTGTATATATATCAAACCAAAAATACAAAGATGAGGGTATTGAGAAGAGTACAAAAAATAATTTACACAAACGGATCATTATTGATCTAACATATTCATTGAAAAAGGGGGCATGCTGAGAAAGCGATGCTTGTATGAAAGACTTATTTACATAATACAATTTTGGTCATACAAATTATAACAATTGAATAAATAGTGGCGAAAATTACAGATAAATATACGGTATGCCTACATAGGTATATAGGAATAGAAAGAGGGAGGGAGTTGTAAAATAAGAGACAGGAAATAGACGGGAAGAGAAAGCTTTATAGACCGCAGTGTTGTTGACCCTGTCATTATTTTTCCTTAAATTTGCTCATCCACATTAACATGTTTAATACTAAAAAATAATATCATTTGTAGATTTCAGACAAATTTTGTCTAAAATATATGCATAAAAGTCATTGTTTGTAGGACCCGAGATCGGGATTTGCCCAACATGGACTTGCCCAGCATGGACTTGGAGTTGGCAAATGTAATTTGGGTTCATTTCAAAATTTATTTAATTAATTTATTCTATTAATCTAATTTATCAATGTACTATAGTGCTTGTGCTGAAGTACCTTATGATGTTTTTTTTTTCTTTTGATTAATCATTTCAACGATGATAGATTTGATTTCATTTGACGTTAACATTTAGCCAAAGGACAATACACTTTGGATGAAATACTGCCAAAACGCAAACACTACACGTCCTGAAATTGTACAAAAATTGCAATTTGAAACAGGATTGAATGTGTTTAATAGATCATGTAGTAAAAGACATTACTTTGTTCTTAGTCACGATTTAAGACTTTAATATTTAAATAAGCATAACTTGGTTCGTGCATCCTGCCCAATTGAAAAACATTTCTTTTCTTTCGCTAATAAAATCTTCTTAAGATTGAATAACAAACTGTGCATTGGTTAGTTATCAAATCTATAAAAGCATGTAAATATCTTACACAGTCACGACAGTCACTACATCTTGGTGTTGCTAATAGAGACCTCATTAGAACAGTATTGGTGATATTGTGTCACTTATTGTCATTAAGGAAGCCATCGAATCATGCGATGACTTAATTTGCAAAATATCGAATCATGCATTGACTTAATTTGCAAAATATGACATAATAGTTAATGTTAGGTATTTTTTTATGATACTGTTTGACTTATTGTCATAAAGGAAACTATTTCAGTATACGATGAAGCATGCAAAGGCTTACTTCTAAAATCTTACAGTAATTACCAGCAACCTCTTTATATCTGCCATGAGATGATTATTTCACAGAGGGTCATTTTGTTTCATTTGAAACCATTTCTGAATCCTCCCTATCTCCAATTCAGGACGAGAAAGAAAGACATGCCTGAAAAAGCTGATGAACTACCGGAAAAAGATGGGTCGCCGAGCGATGTCAGAGGAGGCCGAGGGCTACGGTTATCCTTTCAACGCATTCTACAGCTTCGAGGATACCTCTAGTGAGTTACCCTCACCATGCGAAGACCTGGACGATCAGGAGTTCGTTGGTGAGGATGAGGTCTTCGGCAGCAACGACCAAATCGCGAATGGATACTCCAACGACGAGGTGCTCGAGCAGGTGGATAATGATGATGATGATGACAAAGAAACAGCAACACCGACCGACAGCCCCAAAGCAGACGATGAGAATATTAGCTTCCCGCCAACACCGAAGCACGAGGTCACCAAGGTTGATGATGCCATCGCCCCGACCAATACCACATCCAACAACATCACTAAGCTGGAGTTCGCGGCCAATGGGCAAGCACAGCCGGTCATCATGGGTACAGAAAAACCAGTGAATGTAGGGGTGGCCAGCAAGGGGCGATTTGGTGCTCTCAGTCAGACCAAAGAAAGCACCTACAACGGAGTGGTCAACATCTGTCACTATCGTTCCACAAAGGGCTCCACCGAGAGCAACGGGGAGGAGGAGAAGAACGAGTAGTGCTGTGACCAAGACCAGATTCCTTGCCCAAATATCATCAATAGTACTAGAACCAAGTGTCATGTGTGTCCAATGAATATCTCAATTGTTTGAACAAGAAATAAACAAAATGATGTCAATTTACATTGTCTGAATATCTGTGTCAATTTACCTTTGTATCAAGGTATATTAGCTGATAACAATTATTGCGATTTATTGTTTATTTATGTATGTAATCGTGTTATTTATTTTTTGCTCACTGTCTATACAAGTGCAATGCAGGATATAAACCTTTGTATATTTAATGAAAAATAGAACTTAGTTTCTCCATTCGTGCATTCCTGCTGTTGTTTAGTTAATTTGCACTGACCATGCTGACCTGGGCCCTGTTGCATAAAACTTATAAATAATAACTGCCACCAATCTATGACAAATATGCTCACAACCAATCAGAAGAAGGGATTTCGGTAGCATATAACAATTATCGTAACTTTTTAAGAACAAGTTTTATGAAATAGGGCCAAGATCTGAAACCAAATTCAGAGTACACCCAGGAACTGTCTTGTCTTAAAACCACCGTCCCTGAATCCTGTAGCCCTCTCAGCCCTTCTTTCTCTTCAACTAAATTATCCCTCCCCACAGTTCAGTGGTTTGTAATGCTACTGTCATGTACTAAAAAGTAGACATTGAGTTCCATCTGGGGCGTATTTAGAACTTGATAAACAGGGGGGGGGGGGGGGTATGACTACATCGACTCAACTCTTGATACGCCACTCTTGTATATATGTACTATGTAATTCTCCCATAAAAAGGGGAATTCGGAGCATAGAGCACCCGCCAGTATATGAAATGTCAGGGGTAGCATTTTCTGTATATCACACGAGATCATAAATATGAATCTGATCAGTATTGTAATAAGGTTCATGCAGTATATGATATCCATGCTATTGTATGTCCAATGGTATTATGATTCCGCGTTGATACAAATCATGTTTATATAGCCTATTACAATAAAATACAATTTGAATAAAAACTTCAGTTGTTCTAGTTTTATGGCAATATTGTGGGGGGGGGGGGTTTTAATGTCATCAGATGTCTCTAAGTTTAAGTATATAACCATGTCTGTTGAATAATACAATTAATCTGTTATGAGACATCCTGGAAAATAAAGGACATAATTATTAAGTTATCGAAACGAGATGAATTTTTGATCATGTTGGAGTTGTGGTGAATAAAGGCATTGTTTGTGTAGATACGCTAGTGTCTAAATTTAGAATATAATAATCTCCAAGAACCAACTATATAATAAATACATATCATTTACGTGAACCCTTAAAGGTTTGTTGTTTCGTTTGTTGCGTATTGACGAAAAGGGAGTGTGTGCAAATAGGAAAAGCGAGAAGGGGAAAAAAATCGTTTTGGGATTCTTTTTTATACTCGCCCCTCCCCCTTTTGACAATCCTGGATCTGCCCACGCACCAAGATGTTTGATAGTCTGTTAAAAAGAGTTGTCACAAATCTTCATGAAGTAAGGGAATATCTAAAAGTAGTTTCATTTAGAAAACAGTGATAGCTTTTAACATCGAATATTTTAAAACAATACTTCTTGACCCGAAAATAATCAAGAAACGTATCAGAGAAAAAATTCTTCAGTTTAGACAAAATTTCACTTTATTCATTAATATTTAACCCAAATAATTCATTCATTACGAATATTATAAAATATCTCTCAAATATAGAACATATTACGAAACAATAATCACCTATTTGAGAACTTTTTTATATGGAAGAGAAATGAATAAAACATTAAAGCATGCATAATGAAACGATTTTATTTACAGATATGTTTGATTCCATTTCTGAAGACATATCAGATAAATTTTATTCTATGATGTTGCAAGGTTTTTTTTTCTAAAGGGTAAGACTTTAAGAAGAGATCTTTGACAGGGGTGCAAAAACTTTTACACGCATTCCTTATATTCTTACATGATTAATTTAAAGTACTTTTTGTATAATTTTTTTACACTTTTAAATGAAATCCACATTTCCATATGTGATATCATTATTACATTTCATGACCAAAACTGAATACAGGATAAATCCATGTTTAATCAACCAAAAAATCTTTTTAAATTCAAACCCTACCCACTTCATTATTGGTTAAATTAGATAGATGGGTTAATTTAGGCTTTAAAAGGTTGTGATAACAGGTTTCAGTCCCATCGGTCGACACTTCCCATACGATGGCATGTTCATGAAGGGAGCGCCATATCGCAAAACACTTTGACCGACGGGGCTAAAACTTTAAATTTCTGATTGTTCAGCCTAAATTATCCCAAGACCCCGAAAAACAAATTTAGTCAATTTAAAGAGAGTGCGTAATTTGACTTCGAATGACCCAGCAAATGCACGAACTCCCTATTTCCGTACAGTCAACAATTATTTTAAAAATGTATAAACACGACTACAAAACAGAAAATAAAAAGTCTTGCGTGTTTTGCGACAACAGTACAAATTATCTAATTTAAAAAAATCACTTTCATAGTTGAGTTTAGATATTACAATGATTGATTTACAAAATGTGCTCGTGCGGAAAACATAACAATAAAAAAACATGTGTATGCTAAATTCTACTCGTTATAATTTTAACAAAGGTAATTTTATTTTATCAATGTGTGCTGTAATTACGCTGAATGTACAAAATGGAGAACTAAATTAAACGTAAAAAGAAGCATTCGCTATATACAAACAAATGGCTTTTATAAATGAACGATGCCATGAAATGAGACAACTGCATGATGGCTAATGTATCAAACTTTATGTAGAATTGACAGTAAGAAGATATTAGTAAATCTTTTTTTTCATATTTTTTTTTCTTTGACCGGCAAGTTTGTTATATTAAATTTACGTGGGGTAAAACATTTGAGCTTACATAACGAACTTTAGATAACAAAGATTAATATGGATGCTTTTATTAATTAAATAGTTCGCGTACTATTTCAGTAAAAAGGTTATTTCAGTGAAATACCATACACAACACTTTTTAAATCAACATGCAGTTATATCGTGATGATTTGTAAATTGTTATTTTAGAGCACTTTGAATGTGCATTTTAATTGTAGAAGAAACCATCTAAAGTTATTCTGGATGGTGGGTAATATAATTAACATGAAAATATTCATGTTTAGAGGTGTTGGAACCTATGCTTGGAACCATTGAAATGATGAAAAAAATCTTGCTGAATATCAGAAACCCTGAAAAGGAGATATTAGCATACGAGTGATTAGGTAAAATTTCTGGTTATGTTGTGAATATTACAGTATTCCAGGAGCAAATTGTCTCTTCTCATACTTCTCTGCGATGTCCTTCCATATGAAGAAAAAAAAATGATGAGGTGACTTATAAACACAATGTTACCATTGCTACTACTCAGCACATTGATTGACAATCTTAATGAAGTATCGTAAATTGAAACAAGCAAATATGTTTGTGGTTTAAGCTATCGTCGATTAAAACACAGTGTTGGCTGTAGTCTTGGAGACAGCCAATACCAGGAAGGCGCTCATAAATATTCATATTAGCGCCAGGAGGGTCAAGGCGTACACTCCATGTGTCTGCCTTAGCCCCTCACTCTTGTACCGTGCAAGGGTTTTTTTCTGGCGTGAGCGTGTTCCCTTACGACATAAGTTTGTTCAAAATGGTTTTTAGCCAAGCACTTTACTACTTACAATTTGATAAGCTTTTTTGTATAATGGGCAACTCCAAGCTATTTTGTCCTATATATTACCGATCACATCTAAGAAGTCAGTATATCTTATGACTGTATTACTTTGCAAGCCCTACTAGAGCTTGGATCAGACTTGAATTATGAAGAAAAAAATTATACTTTTGATAAAAAAATGTGTTCATAAAACCGTAATGCTTTTATTGGACAACAAGTGACCAAATACCTTGGACCTGCCCTAATAATGCATATTTCGAACCATCAGCAGTTAAATGACAATTGATTATTCAAACTAAGAGACTAATTAAGCGACGCTCCCGCCTTTATCAATCTGAATACTGCTCTGATTAGAGTCTGGAGTATAAACTACGTTGTCGAACCCAGACGGCGGAGTCGGGAGCGTTTCCTTGGTCGCTGATTTTGAGTTGGAAGACGAGGACCCGAGTTTGGGGACACTGCGCATGCCCATCATATAGCCGACCACGAGTAAGATCACGGTAACGACGAGAACGCAAGAGATGACGATGCCAGCGATTGCTCCGCCAGACAGTCCTGTTAGAAGACCAAGAAACCAGCAAAATGCTTAACAAGACACTTATTTTTTTTTATTTATTTATATCAGTAAAATAGGGTGTATATGTATATTTAAAAAATAGCTATCGTGTTCTTAAATGATTTGTTTTACACTTCTTTTATGAGTACACAGATGAATATAAGGTTTGCATCATTCCTGCATGGGGGGGGGGGGGAATCAAGCAAAATAATTGCCTTTCCAACTTTTGTTTCTATTCCCCCAGGTCCGTGTTCATTCCGTTTTGCGATACAAACAAAACGATAAAAAATGAATAAAAGAGTCAAAAATATGTTTTGAAAATTGAAATATTAACGTCAGTTCAATGAAAAGGGAAACGTTAAGTCAAATCATAACATCACCAAGTGCATGCACAAAAAATATTTCGACAAAAAGAGCGTCTGCCAATAATATCTCTCACCGGTTTCCCAAGGCACTGATTTCACTAGTGACAGCGGCACTGTACATCGTGAAGGATGAGGGGGTACGGCACTTTTTTGACATTGGGAGATCAGGAGGGGGCATTTATCCCTTCCCTTCTGCCACACCCATAAATCCAACGAGGCAACGTCCACGGACACTTGGCTATGTGAGCTATCCCTTGATTTGACATTTTCTCAGCTCCATTTCTATTCATATTCATAAATCAGTTCGACTATCTTAGGTCTGAGCTAGTTATATAAATGAATATTGAAGATAGTACGAGACCTGCTTCGGCAACAATTGCGCTGTGGTCACTTCCTAACATTCTTAACTTCAACCGGGACCCAACTCTTTGTCTTACCCTAACCCTAAACCTAACCTAAAACCCAATCACATTCTTAACACTAAACCTACATTTTTTTTCAGATCATCCTATTGAAGAATAATTAAGATTAACATGATTGAAAACACTAACTAGGCGCACTTACCTTCATCTTTTACAGGCTCACTGTTCGTGCTGTTGTCATCTGTGAAGAAAACCATAGGGTATCAAATGGGGGACGTTTTGACTGTTATTCATTATGATTGTTATTGACATTTCCATTATTATTATAATCATTTATGATAATGAGCTAATATCTAACGAATGCCAGTAAGTTTTAAAAGACGAATAGCATATAGCGCTTGAATCTACTACGCGATGACGTTTATTTCTGTTGTTCAGATTAGACCGAAATGAATAAAATTTAATGAAGCTATACACGTACTGCGGTGAAAAACCTTTACCCCGTCTTCATTCAAATAATAACATAAGAGATCATCTGAAGGGCATGGGTGTCAATCCCGGGGGGGGGGGGGGGGAGGGGGGGGGGTATATATCCCCCCAAAAAAATTGAGGTGGGGGAATGGCCTGTATTATCATCCCCCAATATTTTTTGAAAAAATAAATAGGAATTATGATATATTAACTTAGAACTAATAATTATCCAAACTCATTATGTCTGATCTTAAAATACCATCATATTCTTTAATGATTAGAAGTAAAGAAATAAGAAATGTCATAATTTCAATGCGAAAATATCGAAGAAAATTGTTCGCTCTCATTGTTATTCTCAGTTAATGGGTTTCGTCCATTTTCCACACAGAAAACAATTTTGGAATGCTCTAGAATGCAAGTTTTATAGATAGATTTTAGAAAATCTCCATGGTGTGGGAGGGGGATACCCACTTCCCACACCCTCCCCCAAATCATGAACGTACATTTCGGTATTTTGCAAATGTAGGATGATCCAGTGCTACAGACTTCATCTTTCCACGTGCCAAAGTCATTGGTGTAGATCTCTACGCAATCTTCCTGGTTCCCTCTCCAGTCATCGGTAGGCTCACCGTTATTCCAGTTTACGAAGTCTACAGGTGTACCGTCATTCCAGTGGCTGAATCCACCTGTAGGAGCGAAGAGATCGTCACAATGTGAAGAAATAATAAGCGACATGGTTGTACGACATATTTTTCTACCTTTCCACAGGCCCTTTATTTACAAAAACAAATTCAACAAATACAAGTAATCATATACATGTACCTCAGTAATAAGGAACGTGCAATAGAATGAGTAGACAATGGTCTAACAATGAACATCACGGCCCAAGCTTAAGGGCAGAGAAAAAATAACACCATGATTTTTTCAATATTATATGATTTTTGGATACATACATGACATATGATACGACATATGCTCCCGTGACACTTGTTCCATGGTCAACATCCTGCACTAACAGAATTCACCATTGCAATGCTGAACCAAACAATATACCTAACCAAAAATTCTAAGTCTAACTTAAAATCCAATATTGCAACCTAGACCCTAACCCTATTTTTTTGACGAAATTATGCCCGAAGCAATAGCCGCATGAGCATAATATCGGAGCATCAGAAGGGTCTATAACGTAACTCATTCTAGAATTGTGAAAGATGTCAAAGTTAGAAACGACATGTTATCCATTTTTACATATTACATTTTTACATATAGGATTTCCCATCCATCTTTAAGAACACATTTTTCATTCAATTTCATACTTTTTTCATTCAATTTCGTCCCAAAACTGATCTTGCACATCTCATGGTCAATTTCGTGTATAGTCATTTATTTTCGAACATTGTCCAGTCAATTTCATCATTTTGCATCCAATTTCGTCGAAGTTCAATCAATTCAAACAATTTAGAAATTGACTAGGGAGATGTTACGGGGACTTTGGCTTCACTAGTTGGATGAATTATAAAGAAGTGGAGTGACCAGTTTGGAAAAGGTATGGGAAGCGGGTCGAATCATCATTTTCTTGTGTTTCTTCCCCCCTCTAACTTCATTCCCCTACTTTTCTGTTTTATTCTCCCTTTCACTTTTGCAACTGCCAATGATTGAGGGGGAGGGAGGAGGGGACATTGCGCTACGGTCTTCCTGCCAAAGGACATGAACTAAGGAAAAGGAAGTCTAGTATTCATGTTAAATGTAAAGCAGGATAAAGACCTCGTTCAAGTGAAATAAAACTTAAATGAAAATTTGGACGAAAACAGACGGACCAGGTTGGGGCTTGCTCGGCGTTAGGGCAGACTCGGCATCGCGTGGCGATTAAGGTTTCAAGAGTTGAAATAGACTTGAAACTCATGTTTTGTAGAATTTCACGTCTTGGAATATTCAACATTATCATTTCAGTAACTATCGTACACATTCCTACCAAATAATCTTGATAATTAGCGTCCTAAGAGATGAATATTCAATGCAAAAAACTGACGCAGGTATGTTCGATCGATTCAGCTATCTAAGCTCATTCAGCCTCGATTTTTCCGATGGTTTCGAGATGTTCTTATTCTTAGTGCCGAGTTGGCCAGGATGCGGTTTATTATCAAACCATTATGCTATTGGCAAGATGAGTCTATAGGTATGACAGTCTGGTCATAATAAGACAGTAGCTCTGTTGAACTCATATGCAAAATTTGTAACATCATTTGTAAGAAATAGGAATGCAATATACCTGATGCTCCTCGCTCTAGGCCGATCCATACATTCCTCGCGCCAATGAATGTCTGTACGAGGCTTCGGATGAACTCATTCTCCTCCTTGCTGTGGATACTGGCTAGGTCACCGCCCATCTGCTGACATTGGTAGAGAGCTGTGTACCACTCAGTAAACACCAGACCATCTGGGACATAGTAACAGTAACCGCCGAACGCTGTTTGATCACTAGCGCAGTAACCGGGAAGTTCCTCGACTGGGTCGGGTGGATCAGCTGCAGTATTACAGTGAGAGATTAAAAAGACAACGCTAGTACCATGAAAATACCCTTTCTGTATTTCCCTGGTTTCCATCTCTCAGTTTACCATTTTTTCACCTCCATTCCCCAATAACCATATATATATATATATATATATATATATATATGGTTTGTGCGGATTTCATAACTTAAAGATTAATTACCATGTTTGTAAATTGCACATAGGAAAAAAGCCAATGTGAACACGGGAAAGTCCAAGCTATTTTGTCCCTTAAGCTACCAATCACGACTAAACTTTGAGTATAATCTGATGACAGTATGAAGCTGATAGCCCTCCTACATTTAGAATCAGACAAAATATCAAACAGAATATTTTTACGTCAATTTGTGTTCACATTTCCATAGTACAATTCAATAATACTTGGTAACGTGTGGGACATACCTTGGAATGGCCCAAATATATCCTTCCAAGTATCAATTTAATACACCTGGATCGCTACACAATGTTTCTCTTACCGAAGTGATCATAAGTGGAGACATGGAACGTATTGCAATTACAAGTCATATCATGCATCCATGTATTCATTTATATACATTTATATGGCATATAATTTATTTAGCCATAGTGAATAGCAGCCATTTCATGTATTTACCGGACAAGTGATAATACCTAACGATACAAATGTAGCTCAAAGTCTGCATGTCACTCGAAAGGTATTTTTTTTAAATAGAGAAGGACATCCGTAGCATATGAAAAATCTCTCGTTCAGGTTGCTTTTTAAAATGTCAATATGCAACATTCGTACAGTAGTTACTAACCACTTGTGGTCCTGCAGATAGAAGGGTGGAGTTCAGAACAACTGATATCATCCCAAGAAGGTACGTCATTGAGTACGACACAGCCCTCTCCGTCATTCTGACTGGGTTCACTGTCACCCCAGAACGAGACGAGAACTGGCCAGCCATCGGCCCACTGATATTGACCATCCTGAGAGGGAGGGGGGGGGGGGGCATGGATAATGATGGAGTTAGTTCTTTTTCATTGAAGCACCTCTGATCCTATCAAAATTTTCCAATATGAGAGTTTGTGGAGTGCCAGTATCAAAATACATGTACCTAAACAGAGGCGCTGTATATGTAAATTAGCAAATAAACAAGATCAACATAATATCAACCAATGTATATTGTGTACTTTATATTTGCTTTAAGTCTCCTGTAATTAACGACACTCTCGAAGAAGAGAATTGTAAGATTATTGTCCCTGGTAACCTACATGTATTATGTATATCACTCTCACGAAATATGGGTTGTAGTATTCTATCTAACCTGAGGAAATGAATAAAAGAGTGAACTGAAAATAGGGTAGGTTATGAAAAAGAAAAGAAAAGGCGTTTACGGTGACGTTTTGATATTAGTTCATCTATGCTTTTTACTGCGATCAAACCTTTAGCATGAAATGAATTGTGGATGGAGTGTGTGATTGTAATTGTGCTTTTACAGACGTGTATCAATTAAAACTTTCGCGTCGCCTTTCACGTCACCAAAAAGGCAAAGACAGAGAGCTTTACTTTGATTTTAAACATATAAATAATAACATGCATGATAACATGAGAAAATGATATTGGAAGGATAGCCCTGCTCAGCTGTGCTATTGCAGCACAGCTGTTCTACTGAGGGGTCCAGTTGATAAAATAAAACAAACGAGAGAAAATGATATATCACAAATTAAATGATTAACATATTGGTATAACATTAAAAAAAAACACATCGTTTACACAGTAACACGCCACACCCACCCAAAGGTACGCCACACCCACCCAAAGGTAAACCCCAGCACCCCACCTACTCTATTGGTCATTAATCTTGAATTCTTAAACTATCAATATCAAAGGCAGATACTTTTAAACATGAATTCATTTAATGACAACTAACTCACATCTCAAACAATTTTTTTTAATCACGAAACACACTGTTTTCTTTAATCATATATATCAAGACATTTACCACATTCTGCATGCCGATCCAGGCATCAGAGACGCCTCTCGAGAAGAGCAGATACTCCAGGAAAGCTTCATAATGAGCATCAGTGATGCTAGCAAGGTTACCACCATCATTCTTGCAGAACTCTAGCGCATCTTCGTAGGTACGCCTCGTCGTGTCCAGCTTAAAGCAAGAGTCGCCATACTTGTAGTAAGAAGCGTCATCACAGAACTTGTCTTCCGGCGGGTTGTCGACAGCGTTAGGATCTAAGGAATGTCAAGTAGAAAAAAACAACTGAATTAACGACGCGTCGACAATATGGCCGTCGGTCTAGTGGAAGGGTTTGTCTCCTTGTTCTCTTACTATATTCCGGAATAGAAACTAAATGTAGCGTAACCATGGTAAACGGATAGAGGTGTCAGGTACATTAGGATACAAGTAATAACAAGTAGAAAACAAAAACTGGCCGGTATGTCAAGCTCATGGCCGTCAAGTAAGGGGAAAGGAATGTCCCCTTGTTTCCTCACGATATTCAAGAATAGGAACCAAAAATTTAGGGTAGCCAAAGGGGAGGGGTAAGGACCAACTGCCCCCCCCCCCCTCTCGGAAACAATGTATATTGGAGACTGCAGACACATTTAAGATATCCGCAAATGTGGAATGTGTTACAGGCTTGTTATTCATGTTCAAAATGTCGTTTGTACTTGATCATTGGTGGATACTTCGTATCATAATGTAAGGGGAAAATGTTCATCTATACTTCTTTCGAGAAAATAACGCTTCATCGTCTTTCAGCTTTGCATGACTAAAAAGGGATAAACTTTGGATAAAATGTGTAGTACACGCTCACAGGTACTTGAAACTTGATTCTAGCCGTCTAGGACAACGTTTTTAAACCGGGCTGCCGCAATGCGTCGCTAGGGGTGCCGCGAGAGAAATTTAGTTATATGAAAAATATAGTTTCGAATGACTTTTAACCAAAGAATAATACTTTTTCAGCTCGGTGAGTAAACTATTCATCAAATAGCAATTAAAAACCTCATAAATTATAAATATTTTCTCAAAAATTTCTGATTGACAGCCATGCAACCTCAAAAAATGGTAATTTAGTTATTCTGTATATAGGTTATAAAGCTTAACTATAAGAATTAAGAGAAAGAGAAATTGGTTCACGTATCTCGTCATAGGTAAAACCAAATAGAGAAAACTTGAAAGCTGTTTGTAATTTGTAGGGTATGAAATAAGTCAGTCTGAAAAATCCTACAACATACAAACCAATTAATGCATCTGATCTAAAACAGTAATTCAAAAGAAAATTTGGAGAAAAGAAAATTGGTCTCTCGCTTCACTCGTTCACAAAATAAGTATAAATTCTTGATTTGGTATCCCTTTGTTACTATTTTTGCAAATAATATTTATCAAAATTAATAATTTTATTATAAATTAAGAAGAGATGGAAAAGAAATTTGATTCTTACCCAAATCTTTCTCACACAAGTAGCCGATGGCATTGGTGCATTCTGAATCACTCCACATACCCGCATACCACTGTTCGTTCAACATCTCAACACAGTCACGAACAGGCTGGAAGAAAATAGGCAGAAATTATATCAATTTAGTATGATATCAAAACAGACTTGTAAGGACATACAAAGTCATATAAATTTGAATAAACTGGGCGTCGTAGAAGGCTTTCACTTGAAACACTTCCCACATTTTAAGGTCTGAGACTAGCAGCCTAGACTAGAACATGCAAGTCAATAGGCAAGATTAAATTTGATTGATATTTCATAAGTATAGCCGGGTTTAATCATGCCCCTTTAAAGGTGGAAAAAAATTGCAGTTTCTTACTCATTATATTTATTAATTCCAACAACAAAGTACGTTTTTTTCATAAACATATAAGCAATCGAAAAAACCTCATCACACGCTGTCATGTTTATGTTAATATCGTTCAGGTTCTTTTGATGTTATTCGTTATTGAATTGCTTCAAATGTACTCACTGCTCCAGGTAATGAAATGTGTCCAGTCGGTTCACCGGGAAACCAGTTAGTGTAAACTGCCGGCTTTCCATCGGTCCAGTGATACTGACCATTCGATCCTTGATCCGAAAAACCGATCCAAACATCTCCCGATATGTCCAAAAGCATAGATGTTAGAAGGGCTAAAAGTGTAATAAATTATAACAAGGATTTAATTTCTGATTAAAGCAAGAATGTTTCTGTACCATTTAAATTCTGTATCAACGACCATCTGCACATGTTATAGGTATTTGAAAGTGAACAACGCTATTCTCAAAAACTCTCCCAGGATGAAATCATATATAAAATTTGAAAGTCATTCTTAGCACAGTCAGTCACAATGTTTCTATTCTCAAAACCTTTTGGAATGTCACATAAAACTATTGCTAAAACACGTAAAAAAACAAAATGAATGCGACTGCGTCTCCTATATGCCTCCGCCGAAATTCAGTTGATGGCTCAAACAAGTCCTTGAAATATTTTTATAACAAGAATAAAAAGCCTACTATGACATGTTAGTTGGCCTCTTTGACAATTGACCTTACATCTTATAGCCCAAAAGTCTGATCACTTTATCTTCACCTGGTCATGAATACAAAAACGTTGAAATTTGGTGAATACAAAGCTTAAATAGATTTAATTTCACATGACCTCTTATAACCTGTCACATTTGACCTACGTGAACAGAAATCTAATCAGTCCGTCTCACTATGGTGATGTACATGTATACTAGTTCTAAGACTGAAGTTAATGGCTCAAATTGTTCATGAGAGTGTTAACAAGGCAAAAACTTGTAATTTCACTTTTGACCTCTCTGACCTGTCACCTTTGACCTACATTTTCCAAAATCTAATCAGATCGTCTTCCTATCGTGATACATACATGTACCAGGACCAAGTTTGAAGTTCATACCTCAAATGGTTCTTGAATTACATGTATGGCGAGAACGAGGCTAACACCTGAAATTTCAGAAATTGACCGCTGTGAACTTTGACCTTTAAACTTTTCTAAAAGGCAAATGCACTATTTGACAGTCATTCCCCAATATGTACATCGAAATAGTCTATAATATATTTCTTCAATTGAGTCCATTGTGTGAATAAGTAAGAGGACTTCAATTCATATTCTCTTTAACCAACCAAGTCATCATATTCAAAAGCAATTCAACTTACATTGAACTTCCTTGCCATGGATACCGACAAGATTCCCGCCTTCTTCTTGACACAATGTCCTAGCATCATGCCAACTATACCGATCATCATCTTCATAACCTCCCATCCTGTAACACCTACCGAATCAAAAGATGGTATAGATGATCATTAGCTTATACGAGGGGGAGGGCAGTTCCCCACCCACGCATGGTTATTTGCATATTTTTTTTGATAAATTTAATATTCTGTCGGCAAATGTGAGCTTATATCATGCATATTGGTACATTTGATTCTGCTTCATCCTCCCCCCAGAAAAAAACAAACAAAGCAAAACAAAAGAACACAAAACGAACGAAACATGGAAAAGCTCCCTACGCTTCAGGAAGTTTTGGTCTAAAACTTAAAGGCCCGAATTCACAAAGAAGGTTTAAACCATGGGTAAGGTTTAAACCTCCGTAAGCGTACTAAAATAAGCGTAAATAAGCGCACATTGCCCGTGCGCGCGCTCAAAGAAAATGTATGATTGGATCAGATTCCGTGCGCACGTACGCTTAAAAAACCCAGGAGGGGGTTTAAACCATGGTTTAAACCAAACCTCCTTTGTGAATTCGGGCCAAAAAGTCAACAGTCAAATAAGCGATGGTAGTGGAATAACTTTGTACCATTGGCAGATAATGCTTTCAATTAATGTGTTTAAATCCATCCCTTCCTAAAATACACCCTCAAAATGGACTTAACTGTCTGATACATATCAATATGAACTCAAACGCCAACTCTCTCTCTAATACATCTGCACATTAAATGCATATCATGGAAGGGAAATTGTATCCTCCTTATATTGAAAATGAATGTGACAATTATTATTTTAATTATTATTTTACATTCACGAACACAAGACCGACATCAGATCGAAAATAGACGAAACAAAAAATGACATTACCCCAATGGCTAAGAGTCGGTCGTTTTTAGAGTCAATTAAGCAGTGTGTCTGAGGTATTTGGCATCTCGTATATCCTCTTACATTTTATCAGACAATGATACATTTGGAATGTAACGAATTGCCTTACCTATTGAAGTATTTGAAATAATCATCAGCACACCCTCCCGTAGGAGCTTCGGTAGGAGCATTTGTGACTGGGTTAACAGAATCCTCCATCCTCTTGCATATGAACGGGGTGTTCACACCACAAGCTGCGTCATTCCATACGCCGTTTTCTTGGAGACCTGGAAAATATTATTTTTGTAGTGTTGATCAATACACTGAATTGTTGTGAACACAACCGATTGATAACATTAGTAATACCGACGAGTTAATAATAGTAATAATATTCTGGATTCATATAGCGCCTCATACATCTACAACGTCTCTAAGCGCTTTACAGGCATATTATTACGCCGGGCATCGAATTCATGGCTTGCACGCACACAATATATGCACCTTCTCCACTTCCTGGGGAGCATTCCAGCCAGACGCCTTTTTACAGACGCTCATGTTGATCAAACCACAATGACTTTCGCATCCTACCAGGTACCTATTTAACATCTGGGTAGAGAGAAGCAATGTAGATAAAATGTCTTGCTGGAGGACATATGTGCCGTGACGGGGATCGAACCTCAGACATTCGGATCTCCAGTCAAATGTTTAAAGCATTCCTCAACTTTCTCTACTAGTTACTACGCTTTGCCTTGTAACTTCTTGATAATACCGATACAATGTTTTGTTAATACCACTAAATGAATGCTTATACTAGGCATGCACAAAAAGGAAGAAAAGATGGGTTAAAGGAAGGAAAAGAAATATAGAAAGACCTAAGAGGAAAAGAGAGGGAGCGGGATAGAGAGAGCGAACGAGAGAGAGAGTGGGGATGAAGCGGGATAAATATAAATTGTATATTAACCTATTATCTGCATGTTTTTCTGTCTTAAATGACTGAATTTCTGTCAACTTTGGAGACCCTTTGAGACTGTCCAATATATCTCTGTATCTCATTTACCTTTCAGTTTTGTTTAGTGTTGTGTTTATATTTTCCATGCTTAAGAACGCATGCAAAAACAAAAAATCAACAACAAAAAACACTCTGACGTCCACATTCTTATATAGTATTTTTGCAACATCATGAATATTGTGAAATACCGATTACAAGATGTTTATCTTATATTAAGATCTCATATTAACAACACCATCTCACCATTATAGCGGTATATCTCTCCGCATAGCTCTTCTCCGTTGTGGTTATTCGGTTCTCCCCGGTCCCAGTTTTCGAACGTGTATGGACTGCCGTCTGACCACCTATCATTAAAACATTTCAACACAGACACTGTTTTAGTTTTCTATAAAAACTGTGGACAAATTGATACATATAAAGTAACTTTTTCCTTAGAATATCACTGATCTTTGTTTAAAATAAAAACAAAACTGACGTAAGAATAATATAGCTACTTTCAGTTTGGTCAATAGCTTTATTTTTGTTTAATTAAAAGAATAATAAAGCTGTCGGTAAATAATTGTCAGTGAATAATTGTAGCAGTTTATTCTAAACAGTAATAAATGCAAATTTATTTCAATATGAAATGTTCATAATATATTTGCTGTCCTGAGAGACTAGAAACTGTAAAGGTATTGTGAACATTTAAAAATTTTCCGCAACAGCTGTTGAAAATTTAAGACGGCGAACATAACAACTCAGTGATTAAAATGCACATTCACAGAATAGCAGGGCCTATGTACAAGGTAAAGAAAAATTGTTATATTACATGTGACCGCCTGTGGCAACTTCTTGATAAAGGCCGATCCAGTAGTTTATACCAATAATTGGGGCCTGCGGGAGGGATAAAACACAGTTCAAGTGAAGATTAAGACGTTCATTTCCAAATTGCACATCTATTCATACTTCTTAATTTATCGGACGAATTGTGTATAAGAAAGTTTGTTGAAGACATAATTACTTACTCGCAGCACGTTCAAATTATTTCTTAATGACTTTAATGACTCGTAAAGCAATGATCAATACAGAGAAAATTAACTTTTAACCTTTTAGGAAGCAGATGCAAACTATAAATGTATAAATTCGGTAGTCTTACATATATCTATATAAAGGTTAATTCTTCAACAAATGTACTAACGTGCAATAGCAATGGCCAAGTTCATAATCTCCCGTCCGTAACATCAGTCGATTCAATAACCGTAGCCAAAAGAGGGACATTTTTTCCCCTTATCCAATGAATATTAAGATATTTCATGGGTACATTTCACATTGTGTGGGCAAATGTGAGTCTATCTATCTCCCACTCATCCTCACCCCCCCCCCCCCCCCTCACTATAAAAATCCTGGATACGTCATGTTGCTCAAGTATACCATTTGCATGAGAGCCTGATTTTCAGTGCTGCTTGTGATTGATGTCAGATGACCTCCCTGTGACATACAGTATTCTTCGGCCTGGGACCAGCTGAATCTGTCGTTATTCCCAGCAACGTCACTGAAGTAATAGCAATATGGAGGGAAATACTGCCAATCGGAGTTGGTAGGGCACTCTCCAACTGAATAAGAACGACAAAATGGAAGCTTTTAGAGAAAAACGGAATGTGGATTGCTTGGATACCATAACATTTGAATTTCAATAAATATCAAACTACTACTACTAGTAGTAGTACTGCTGCTATTCCTGCTGCTACTGTTACTAGTACTAATACTACTGACCACAATAATAATAATAATAATGATGATAACAACAACAACAACAATAATAATAATAATAATAAAAATAAGAAGAAGAAGAAGAAGAAGAAGAAGAAGAAGAAGAAGAAGAAGAAGAAGAAGAAGAAGAAGAAAAAGAAAAAGAAGAAGAAGAAAAAGACAATAATAACAATATTGTAATAATGATAATAATCGGGCCTAATAATAATTACACTAGAATGAATAGGAATAACAACGAATATGATGATCTAATTCTGGTCACATTTCAGGCATGGTACTTTTAATTCGATCACAACATTTTTCGGCATTCTACTATAGTTCCCCTTTCTCTCCTAGGTATGAAGTGCTAAACCTATTTTTGCCACTTGACGTTAGTGGGGCAAATAAAATTCTATCAGTGCAAGGTTATCCATAGTTTTATCAAGTAGACCATGACACGTCTTGCAGTATAGACGACAAACTGAAAATACACTCAATGTGTGTTGTGTATTGTTTTACATATTAAATATATTACTATCAGAACTTTATTCTTTATGACAGTCAACTGGTTAATTTTTTTTTAATCAGATCGAATACAATTTGACAAATCGAGTAGAAATAAGAAATAAAATCAAAACTTACTTGGTGGGATTGTCGTGCGCTCTATGGTCTCTGTAAAGAGAATAGAATTTAAGATAAGAAACGTGTAAAGGATCACGGCGCATGTTTACATTTAAATGGCAAAGACTACATAGCTGCCCCCCCCCCAAAAAAAAAACAATTAAACAATTAAAACATATCTAAAATAGAGGGGGTGATTACCCCATCCATATTAGAGTACCTTTATATAGAGAGTAGCGACATGTTCGTCTGACTTTTCTGGAAACAAAATGGCGTTCGAATTCTTTCTATTGAGAACACACAAGTGCTCAACAGAATTGAATAGAAATGTTGCATAGCAGTGGAAACAAAATGGCGTTCAAATCATGAGTTGTCGCTACTCTCTAATAGAGGTACTCTAATCTATATGATTTGTCACCAAAATTTGATGGTAACTGAAAGAAAAAAACAAAACAACTAAACATTTGTTCGTTTGTTTTTTGTTCTCTTTCTATATATCATCACCATTAGAGTCATGTATTAATCTTTTCTTCATCTAAAAAACTGTTAAAATAGAATCTACCCCCAAAACAACAATCAAGTAAATTACTGTCGATTTAAAGTGTACCAATCATCTGAAAAAATAATTTGTGTACAGCTAGAAAGTATAAAATCCACCTCAAAGAACTTTGTCTGGTATTACATAGGTCAACAGTTAATGAGTATGAAGGAAATAAAGGATAACATGAAAATGTTCGCGCGGAACCGAACTCAGAGTTTGGTTCCGCGCGAGCCTTTACCTTGACGAGCGCGTACGGGTGCGTCGAGTAGTCTACTCACCAGTCGTTTTTACGCTTATAGAGAGTGTAATTAAAATTGAAATATCTCTATATAGAATTGATATTTGAGCCCATATTTTGAATATAGTATAACGACATGCAACCTCTAACATACAGCGCAAAATTATTTTTGGTGATTGGTACCCTTTAACTTTATTCATTTGGTAACCCGAATAATTATGAGCGTTATGGAACAAAGACACAATTCACTTTCTTTGTTAACATCACCACTAGAAGCGTTCAGTCCTTAACTTAGTCAACATAATCTGTTCAAATAAAATCCTAACTTTTCATCAATTTTATACCATTTTACCCTCTCTTAAATTGTATTTTAGATGGCATTCTTTGCTATATAATCCACTTTTGTGCTTGTTTATCGGACACTGGTCCTGCTTTTAAAGAAATTAATTTACTTACATTTTGTGATATAAGCCTGCATCAGCAAGGTATCTTTATGTCGAACGTTATGAACAACATCTTTCCCGCACTATTTAATGATAGCAGTCATTTTCACTGCAACTCGGAAAGTCATATGTATAATACGAGAAGTGCTGGCCAAATTCATATACCTAAACATAGAACCCGAAGATTTCAATACTACATACAATACTCTGGGCCAAAATTTTACTTTACAATTTACCACCCAGCCTGCAGAAGTCGCTTTCCTTGCAAAGTTTTCCCGTAAGGCAAAAATGTATTTAATCGCTTGCTGTTAAATCCCCTCTTTTGTATTTGTATTTGTGTTCGACTTCGTTATCTTCTTGTTTTATATTCTGACTGAACCATAGTTATACTACATGAACTTTATCAAATCATTTATTTCTTTTGATCATCTACGTACATGCCTCAGCTGTTGCTAGGCCGACGAATTATTTTTTTAAATGTATTACGGAACATTAGGTGTGTCTTCATCAGAACGAAGTTCTGCTCTAGCCCGCTTCAAGGTGGATCAGGGATATTTTCTTGAAGCTAGCTTCAGTTTGCAATCGCGTCTTCATCAGACCGAAGTACCCCCACTTCGAGCTTAAGCCCGAAGTTGGTGCGCAACGTACGTACGTGCACTGTGTACAGCTCATGCACACAGCGCTAGCGCTAGCGCACAGCTGATACATACAAACAACACCATGAAACCGGAAATCGTGCTTCGATAATTGGAGCACAGGTGCATGATGGGATCGGGCTGATGAAGACGCTCGAGGAATAGCGGGCTAGAGCAGGCTGATTTTCGGTTAAGCGGGCTATTCTGAAGATAAGTCCAAGATGATGTGGGCTGACTTTTCGAGCGAAATAGCGGGCTAGAGCAGAGAATTAGCTGGCTATTCTCTGATCGGGCTAATTTACCGGATCAGCAATAGCGGGCTAGAGCAGAACTTCGTTCTGATGAAGACGCACCTATTGTATACTCCTCGAGACTGTGTTGTCAGCCGGTTTTTAAATGATATGTATGCTGCCTATTTTAGTACTCTAGTGCAACAGTACACTGCAATCCTTAGGTGCGTCTTCATCAGAACGAAGTTCTGCTCTAGCCCGCTATTGCTGATCCGGTAAATTAGCCCGATCAGTGAATAGCCAGCTAATTCTCTGCTCTAGCCCGCTATTTCGCTCGAAAAGTCAGCCCACATCATCTTGGACTTATCTTCAGAATAGCCCGCTTAACCGAAAATCAGCCTGCTCTAGCCCGCTATTCCTCGAGCGTCTTCATCAGCCCGAAGTTAAGCCCGATCCCATCATGCACCTGTGCTCCAACTATCGAAGCACGATTTCCGGTTTCATGGTGTTGTTTGTAAACATCAGCTGTGCGCTAGCGCTAGCGGGCGCTGTGTGCATGAGCTGTACACAGTGCACGTACGCCTCTCGACGTCTCCTTCTCCTTATTATGCTGAGGACCACTGTAGTTTCCGGAAGAATCATACTGCAAATTGAAATTACACCTATTTTTGTTCAACATACACTTCCGTAAGTACATTAATGATTAAGGCAGCGTAGTCGAGAGATACCGTATATATTTTGGGTTTGTATAGCTGGTCGGGCGAGCGCGGGTAAGATTTTAAAACCGCGCTTGTTCACTTAAAGTGCGCATGCGCACCAACTTCGGGCTTAAGCTCGAAGTGGGGGTACTTCGGTCTGATGAAGACGCGATTGCAAACTGAAACTAGCTTCAAGAAAATATCCCTGATCCACCTTGAAGCGGGCTAGAGCAGAACTTCGTTCTGATGAAGACACACCTCTTGATGATGTCACTGTAGACACCTTGTACAGAAGGTTCGAAATGATATGCAATCTAATTAACTTTAATTCAAATGAACTTATCCTGCAATGCCTAAGTTTCTTCTCAGTTTCTCCATCTACTGTATTCTCTTCCCTATAATCGATTCTTTCTGTATATGCAGAACTCGTACTCATATAATGATGTTCTTTCAGTAACTTGTGTTTAATTGCTATCACCACATTGCTACTCATGTATCCTTTGTATAAAACATTGTGCTGATGAGAAGGGAATCAATTTTAATTTCAACCAATCAATCAAAACTTCCATAGATCAATGCACTAATTCAAAGAAAAGGATGAGTCAATTGGTAAAATTGAAAAATTATCTGTGAGCTTTCTCATTAAAAAAAAAAAGGCAGTGTGGAAGAGTATCATACTCGAAATGTCCTATGAAAAGGCCTGCCTGTCCTTCGAATACCATATTGTACGAAATAAATTATGACGAGAAATACTTTCAGATTGGAACAAACTTTCATGCCACATTGTGTGTGCTGTCTTACATACCCATTTCTGTGTGCAGTACCGTTAACTGTGTGTGAATACCAACAAGATTTAGTTTTGTTTTTTTCTTGTCATTTTAATGATCTCAAAACCTCAATATACATAATTATTTGATGTACTACATATAATCTACCTTTCTCAATCGTTTCGTTCACATTGCAATGGCATGACCAAAACTCAACCTCATCTTTTTTTTTTCTATGTTGCTCACTTTTGGGTACTTTGCAGAGCCAGCTCCTGGTGGTACCGGAGCTGCAGGAGAGATCATTCCATCCTCGTCCTGAAAAGAACATCTCAACGCAATCCTCGGTGGTAGATTCACTGGGTTCGCCTGAATTCCAATTCACATAGATCACAGCAGAACCGTCGCTCCATTCCCAACCTTAAAATATTATCATAGAAATGAAATATAGTAAGGCCTAGAAAGTAAAGGGGGATACCGCCTCCTATGTCTCTCCAATTCTCACAAACACACCGTCTCTCTTTTTATCAGATATGTTCTGATCATTATTATTCCCTTTATTTTCACTACTCCGCGCAATGATGGGCTTAGTAATATCATTAACTCGTAAACATTATTCCTAAATGAATGTCGACATACATGTATGACCATTGTTTTATACGGGGACATCCCATCAGACATGCACTATAAAACTATATCATTATTATAATTTCTTCTTATTATTATCATTATCATTATTATCATTTATTACTATCATCATTATTATTATTATCACTATTATTATCATTTTACTATTATTATTATCATTATTATTATTATTATCATCATCATCATCATCATTATCAAAATCAAGCAATAAATAAGAAAGATGAGACGAAAGGGAAACTACAGATAAAGGAAATTAAAAAAAAACAAACAGAGAAGCAAACAAAATTATACTGGTACATAACCATCCCAGAGGAGAGGGCGAGAGGATGCTCAAAGCCTTAGTCCAGGCTTTTTGCCCAGCTGCCATTATAGGCGATGCCTTCGGCGCTGTAGGTGCTGCTAGGTGCCCATTTACTACACCCGGGTGGAGAGTGGAAACTGTATGTTAATGTCATGCTAAAGGACATGGCGGGGCTTGACCCGCGATCCACGACACCATAACAAGATGATGAAAAAAAGGGTTCGAGTGTATGGTGACGCTGCAGTTTATATACAAATAAGGCAATCCGCGTGTGCTACCTTCTCGTCTTGAAGTTTCAATTTGTCTATTGTTCAAACGCAGAAATACATAAGGAAAGGAGACAGAATGAGAGAAGGACATATTCCTACAATGTCGGTTACATTGGGCTGGTGGTCTCTTGAAAACTCAGAAAAGTTTTCAAAATGCCCACGAGACCGGCATTGTCAGTCTCGTAGCCTGTCTCCGTAAACTTACCTCCTTCATATGTTTGGTCATTTATTCCTATCCAGAATCCATAATTCGCCGTTTCTGGATCACTGCAGTTCAGAAACATGCATCATTAAACATGGTTAATGTAAGAAAATTGTAGATAAATAAATTTACATCAGGTTGAATAGTGCAATATGGTTTCAATTATGGGGAAACCCATTATACATGCACAAAAATAAACAAAATAATTACCCAGGAGTCAGTGTCTGCTTGTTGAAGTGCTTTCATATTTTATAGAAAAGCATATTTCAAAAAATGCAAGAGTATTCATCCCTCGTCTATTTTATATTCCTTACGAATTTCATGTGATTATGCTTAAGGAATTAAAGCTAATCCAATTAGACCTTTAGAAAATCCTAAACTGATATAGGTCAAATGGCAAACAATCTGGAAGTGGCTTACATCGGTGTGTAACGGCTGACTATGTAGGCCTCCTCCTCCTGGCTTTGGAAGCTGGCCAAGTCACCTCCCATCTGCTGACACTCTGTTCTGGCATTGGACCAGCTTTTCTGTTCAATGGGTCCCCTCTCAAAGGGCTATAGCACACAATGTAACCGCCATTTTTACCATAAATTATCTACACGAAAACACCTATTAAGGTTAATAGTGATTACATGTAGGCCTACAGCTTATTGTATGACATTTTGATTAACAAAATAAAAGATCATGTTACAGGTGACAGCTGAGGATCCCCCCCCCCCCCCCCCCTCACTCACGTCCAAGTTTTAGCTCTTAGTTGATCTCCTCGGTCAGCTTCTGTATAAAGGTCCATACATTCTACCTTTTTTTCCACTTTGCCCCTTACATTTCCCTTGCCCTCAGCTTGCATCTCCTTAAAGTATGTATTCCGTATTAGCATGTATATTCGATGTAAACTTGAATTTTAAACATTTACTTATATTTAGCCTATCTTTCACTGTACACTGTTCGTTCCAACAACTTTGTTAAACTTTAAACTGTATTATCATTTTCAACCTATAACCAACAAGCTTTACTTTTACTTTAGACTCTTTCATGCCCTCATACTATTTTGACTTAGTCGTTATTTTACAATCAACTGCAAGCAATGAATTAATCTGATTTATGCAATGTACTTTTATTCATGGCACCTTTGTATTAGTATCATTTCTAAATTTCTTGTAAATGAAACTGGCATTGCGTAACGTGAAATGTGAAAATAAAATGAAGTAAAGTGAACTGAAGTGATGCAAGCAGTGGCTTAGCTACAAGGTGTCATAAGGGATTTAATAAAAAATACAATCTAAAAAAAAAGAGTGTCATAAGGGGCACATGATCCCGAATTATGAACAAAAAAGAGAAAATAAAAAGAAAGAAAAAGAAAGAAAGACAGCGAGGGGGGCAACGTGAAAGGAAGAACATGCCAACCCCTTATAGATATTCATACATCTTCTTAGTCTGCATTACACGTAATATGTATTCGTAACATGAAGCAGACATCAGCACTACTGCTACGCCGATTATTGCAAGATTATTAAAGATTACTGCAATTTAAAGAAGCATTATTTTTCATCCAATTCCCAGCAAATCATTAAAGATGCAGTCAATATAAGAATTATAAAAAAAAGGAGACAAAAAGGACGAAAAAAAAAAAACAAACAGAAAGATCCCGACCAAACCGCCTATTCGATCAGGGGAGCGTTTCATCAAGCGTTTTGTCAGTGATTTTTACCGACAACTGTTATAAGCTACTGAAATCCTTGCATCTGATTGGCTGAGAGCAAATTTTCGGTAAAAATCACTGACAAAAAACGCTTGATGAAACGCTCCCCTGTACTCTAACGCCTTAGGGCACCCTCGCCCCAAGATATGTGTCCTCCAACGATGTATGTACTACGATGAATATATATTTTGTCATATTTTAGTTAAAAATACATGTACATCATTTTGTTCATTTATTACTTTGTATACTTATATTGGAAAGTTGGAAATTAAATGTCTTAATCTTGAAACTTGAACTTGAGTAAACTCCCGTTTTCACGGAACATTATGAAGAATGGGTGTTAGATTTAACACTGTATTTAATTCTTCCATTCTACTGTGTTGTACATGCAATCAATCAATGTGAGGAGGGGTCGAATACTCAAGATCTTTTATAGATCTTTTTAATAACAGAATCGAAATGTGATCCCAGTTTGTTTTATGTTGCTTGTGCTTTTAAACAGCTGTTTAAACCTATACCTATTTTGTACTTAACGTGTTTACATGGAGTGAAGTAAAATGAACCCTGAAAAACATTACTCGTAAAGGTGGTAACTAAACTCACGATGTAACAATATGATCCGTAACCTATAGCGTCTGTATCGGTACACCCTATATTAGACGGATCGGTAACAGGAGCTTGGGTGTAGGGAGTCTCCGTAGAACCATCCACTGGCCTCTCACAGATGTAGTTATGCTCTTTAGTACATCGCTCGTCAAACCAGAGACCGGCAGTGTTGCCACCAAACCCGTCAATCGCACTTATTAGGGCTACGCAGTCACCCAAAAAGTTGTCTGGTTTGAAAGGAATAATCAGATTTTTTTAATATCAAGGAGCATTAGAAGGAGGAAAATGATGCTGTTTGAATAAATATGTAACAAAAACAAAATATTATGATAGAACGGAAACTGGGAGAAAATATGTATATAAAAAATCAGTTTGTCCAGTATAGGCTCACTCCCCCATATATATATATATATAATATATATATATATATATATATATATATATATATATATATATATATATACACACATATATATATATATATGTATATATATCGATGCCGATTTTGGTTTTCTTCATCATATATACATATACACACAGATACACACGCACACACATATGCGTTTAGTAATGTAAAGGGGGGAAATGAAAGCCTACTCGGTGCATGTGGAGAATATTTGTGCTTCGTAATCATGATGAACAGAGGAAATATTATGTTCAGATAGTTCTTGAATTAGGTCACACTCTATACAGATCAGAACTGTAAAGTAAAGCATGGATGGTGACCCTTACCCGGTTGGCTCGGTGCCCAAGCGGACAGTGTCGGATAACTGCCATCAACCCAGAGGTAAGTACCCGGAATATCCGTATCACTCAATCCGATCCAATAGTCACCAGAGTAAGTATAAATGGCGCCCATTTGGGAAGCTAGATATGCCTGCTCGTATCTGAAATGAAACGTAGAAATTAAACAGCCCTGTTTCATAAACCCCATTATTGATAATAAATTACACTAATTAAGGTAATACTTACTTAGTAAGCTACTGAAATCGAAACATTTGATTGGTTTGTGCTTTGTGGCAGTTCGAGCTTTAAGAAACTGGACTATGATAATGATAATGATTGAAGTATTCCCCTCAGGAGAGTAGTAACTGCCTATTGCAGAATGGTCATTCCAAAACATAACGAAAGAGTGAAAGTGAGAAGGAAAGGAAATAATAGATGGAGAGTAAAAGATAATGCATAGGGGTGGACAGTAAGATGAAGAAGGGTATGAGGGGTGGATAGTAAGATGAAGAAGGGTATGAGGGGTGGATAGTAAGATGAAGAAGGGTATGAGGGGTGGATAGTAAGATGAAGAAGGGTATGAGGGGTGGATAGTAAGATGAAGAAGGGTATGAGGGGTGGATAGTAAGATGAAGAAGGGTATGAGGGGTGGAAAGTAAGATGAAGAAGGGTATGAGGGGTGGATAGTAAGATGAAGAAGGGTATGAGGGGTGGATAGTAAGATGAAGAAGGGTATGAGGGGTGGATAGTAAGATGAAGAAGGGTATGAGGGGTGGATAGTAAGATGAAGAAGGGTATGAGAACAGAGAAAATGAGAAGGGACATATAGGGGATAGGAGTCTAGAGAGAAAATGATTAAGAAAACAGAGAGACTTTATCATAGTACATATTATGTACATGTAAATTGAAAGGAAATAAACTTTTTTTTTCCACACCACCTATCAACATATAAATGAACCCACCAAATATATATCCACTCTGCCCCCAGTAATAATGAGTTTTAGATTCCTCTTCCTTCAATTTCTCCTCTCCTTCATTTGTATTTTGTTTCCGCCGACAGCTTTGACCGGTTAGTGTCAGATTTCGGCACATGCTGTCGTCAAAACTTTGAATAGTCGTGGTGATGATGGCGAAGATGAGTAGGAGGGGGGGGGGGGGTAAAATCTCTACACCATCTCTCGTGACGGCATTGGTTTATCGCTGCTTAATTATTGAGAGACAAATTTATTTAATGTCTTTTTCGTATTCTTCATTTATATTTATTTATCCAGGTATTTCTACGATCAGCTGATATGGAGAGCTTCATACAAGAACTTTTCTTTTGGTGACGCTTAGGTATTATATTTTGTTATTGTAAATCGTTTTCTTTTATTCTTTGTAAATTGTATACTATTGTGTGTTTCTGGAAAAGAATTACCTTTGTAATTGTTATACTCTTTTCCTTTGATATCGTGATACTCTTTTGTGTTTCTGAAAATGAAATATAAGAAGTAGGAAAATTACTTGTTATTGATGATGGCTAGTACACCCTTCTTATTCAAACAGTCTGTCCTTGCATCAGTCCATGTTTTCTGATTGGTAACCAGCTGGTAACATGACGACATGTACTTCAACCATCCCTGAAAACAAGCACATAGTAAACATTATTATTATTATTATTACTATTATTATTATTATTATTATTATTATATGTGACAATATTACATCTGTCAGTACGTTTTAAAAATTCCGACGTTCTGTAAGCATATAGGCCTTAATTCGTTAAAAAAAAATGTTCGAAGGCACTTGTAACATATAGGAATGATTATCCATTCTAAATATGAGCATAATTAGAAAAAGAGTGACTGCAATAACAACAACAAAGAGTTCGACATAAGTATAGGGCTACGTCGGGAGGTTTGCCAAAACAGACAATGAAATAAGTGATATCGATTCACAAGAAGACAGTATTGTCTTCCTACTGAGTAAAATAGTAAACGTAGAACGGTTTGAATTTAATACTTTTAGATCTTAGTTCCATTTTTGAGATTTTATGAAAGCATATTTGCACTGGCTTTGTCAAGTGGGCTTTGTTTGACAATGTCAAGTATAACTGCAATCATAATCTGACTTTTTTCAATTTCAGCGCGGACAAAGACTTGGATGCTATTCACGTTTTTTTTTTCTTTCTTTACAAAGCTTCCATGTTTTGCCTGTAGTCGTTATTAACATTATATTTGATAAAAGCAACAAATTTCTCTGCCACTATGTAGTACAAGAAGAAGTTGATTATTGTTTATCGCTGTACTTACTGTTAGACAGCCATCATTTGATGGTGATACCACGTTGCTTGTTCTTTTAGGTCTTTTACAAACGCCGTAGTGTTGGGTTCCAGTACAGGACTCGTCGAGCCATCCATTCATCTAAGAAAAAGGGGATGTTGTTGATCAGTGATTTCATTGATGTCATTGCTGATATCATATTTGTGGGCATTGCATTATGAGGAAGTAAATATATTACTATCTGGAGTCGTGTTAAATACGAACTGGTCTTTTGACCCAAAACCTCATGACGATTACCTTACATGAGGTATAAATCATCATAATTCCAAAATCTACTGCTCATTCAACTCTCTGGGTTTTTTTTATTAAGGGGGATGGAAGCTGTAATGCTTAATATCGACATGTTAAGCATTACCGCTTCATGTCACCTATTTTTTTTCACAAAACTTGCATACATGGATTTTTATCCAACTTTTTTATTGTTTTTTTAAGGTTATTTGTATATATTTATGATTGTATATTTGTATATATTCTCTGTCTTGTATTTTACAACTGTACAATGTTTGTACAAGATTTCCCAATTCAGCCAATGGCTGCGGTAAGGTTTTAATAAATAAACCATTTCAAATTTCGTTTAATTCAACTCAACCAATTTTTCATATATCTAGATTCGAAAAAAAAAAATTAATGTCTTGCTGTAGATAGGAAACCAGAGATGGTATTTTTTGTGAATGTTATTCAAGTACGAACAATAGCCTCTTCAGGTATCAACATACAATTATTGGCATGCTAATTATATACGCCGGCAGTCTTTGTAATGAGAGACCTATTTACATATCGGTTCGCTGTTGCTCAGAGGATCTCTTTTCTCTTCAACTATTAAAATAAAATCTTACATTGATACTATGTGCGACGCAGTCATCGTCGTTAACACTATTCTGAGGCTGTCCAGCAGCCCAGTTTGTATATGTGACTTCACTGCCATCATTCCAGGCGTACATAGCTTCGTTGTCCATGTCAGACATCCCTAACCAAGCAGTATCTATCGTAACCACCTGGGTGTTGCCTGTAATGTCGCAAGGAGATCAAAAGAGGGGTGAATGCATTTCTGTTCTTCTGATGGATGGGTGTGACTTTCCACCCGTTTTGATAATCAAGATGGTTATTTAAAAAGATATGATACTGTTAGTCCAAGAGAGTTTTTGCAAAAACTATCCTTATATGATCACACATGTACCTTGCGTAGTGTTCCGATGTCATCCACCATGAGCAGTGAATGACACGATTTATCTTTTCGACCGAACTGCACAGATTTTCTAATTTAATAAAGATGACACAATTTCAATTTGATCTAATCTAATTGCCACATTAGGCTCAGTTCCGTTCTTTTCTGGTCATTAGCTACATTCATACGAGACTTGTCATGCTTGTAGTTTCGAAACTTTAAGTGAGCGAAACTTTACGTTAACGAAACAACGGCTCACTAACAACGATGAGGGTTCACACGGGCCCGAAACAACGGCGGTCGTTGTTCTGAGACTACAAGCCGAGTGATCGTCGTTTAACATTAGCAAAGAGGTCATCGGTAACAAAGAGATTCCTAAACTTTAATATTCTGTCCAAATGCCCCCCCCCCCCTCCCCCCGCTGCTCTTGGTTTCGGCATTAACTACAAGATCGCTTGTGGTTCTGGAACTACAAGTAAAGTTAAAGTTCTAAACTACGAGTCTGTTCATACAGTCTGAAACTACAAGATAACTTAAAGTTTTGAAACTACAAGCGAAACTTAAATTTTAGCTTCCTTCGTGAGAGCCGTGTGAACCTGACTTTAGTTAGTGTGTCTTGCCCGGGCTGTGTCCTTGTTTAACCCTTAAAGGGGGTACCCAATGCTGAAACAATGTTAGTTCATTTAAAAGATCATGATTTTATTAGAAGAAAATCATCTGCCTTAAAAAAATTTTAAAATTCGTGTTGCCAGAAAATCCCCGAAATATGGTAAGATTTCAGGATATTTTGGCCCCTCAGCTGTGTCCCAATTTCAGCTAGGTAACCACAATGACGTCAAAGTGGTTACCTTGTCGCGCAATTATAGCAAAATGCGCGCAAGGTATTATGCATTTTGTACAGTCTAGCGCGCAACACATCTGCAATACGCGAACCTGGGTAACCACTTTGACGTCATTGTGGTTACCAAGCTGAAATTGGGACACAGCTGAGGGGCCAAAATATCCTGAAGTCTTACCATATTTCGGGGATTTTTCTGGCAACACGAATTTTTAAAAAACTTAAGGCAGATGATTTTCTGCTAATAAAATCATGATCTTTTAAATGAACTAACATTGTTTCAGCATTGGGTACCCCCTTTAACAAGCCATGTGCAACATTTTCAACCATAAAAACCCGTTTGCCACAGGCGAATTTACTAGACATCCATTCAAAACATTCTTCTATTGATATATGCTGATATATACTGTATTCTAGATCATTATGTGCATCCAAATGATAACCCTTTGACTCATTGGGTTCAGCCTCCACCTGCTCTTCAAAAACTTCAAAAATGATGTGGCACAGAGAGGTTTAATGTCTGGCATAATAAGAGTTAACATCTTCCAAAGATCTCTGTCAGATATTTCTTATCTTACCAGTCTGCATCAAGCTGATGACGAAGTTCATTTCGCTATTGTCAGCAATGGAGACCAAGTTAGAGCTTCGGAGCTCACAGATATTCTGCATGTCGTTGAAGGACGCCACTGAATTGACCAAGGTATAGCAATAACTGCGATAACCAGTCTCGCCTTGACCACAACCATACGAGGGACTGAGGGTTGTCGGCACATTGATCACTGGACCGGTGAAATCTAAAGAATTGATGAGGATATACATTACTCACAATGATGGATTAGTAAATCAGGGTAAACATGAATGCATGATGCAACACATTTTATATATCAATTTACCAAAATTTTTAATTTCAAGAAAGCCATGCCTACAAATAAAACCTCTGAAAATACTTCCCCCCCCCCCCAAACGATAAAGACGGTGTCTCTTCAATGCCGTATATAGAAAGACAATTCTGTGGCTCAATGGTGAAGTAGCATGATGTTGACTCCGATCCTTTTAGAACTGAAACGTTCTGATAAAGAACATAATAGTTTTGGCTGATTGCGAATTTTATCATGAATAATGAAATAAACCTCGTAAAATATTCCCCCAAATGATTTCTTTTAAGTGTCGTATAGAAACAGAGTTCTTCGGCTCGATGGTTAAGATAAATGATGTAAACTCCAAGCCTTTTATAACTGACACATTTTGATAAACAACATCCTGGTTTAGGTGGGTTTTATCATGAATAATTAAATAAACACAATACTGTACAATATCATACAAGCAATGCCTTATCATATAATCAAGTTTCTGGCGGATAATTTCAATATTTTTTTTATAGCAATGAGCTTCTCATTTTAAATCACGCATTTTTAAAAATTTTTATGGCGTTTCATTGGAATTTTGAATGGCCGATCGTTACCATTGGGACAAGACCAAACTTTTGTAAGAAATGCTGAAGTTAACTTCGAATGTTGGTGATGTTAGATATTTTGTTTGTGTGTGTTTTTTTTGCTTAAATTCTATCTTGACATGCCTACCTCTTTCATAGTAATCGTATGGATCTTCAAACTCTGGGACAAGGCTTACTGAATCCGTGTACTGATCGACAGCAAAGAGGGAACATGTCCGTGTCTTGCGGTAGTAGTTAAAAGACTTGCAGGCTTCGCCAACACTATAACAGCTAGCAGCACAATCCTCAGGCCACAGATTGGAGATGGGGGCTTCGACCGAAGTATCCAAGCGACTGTTGGGGAACACCTTGAACTGATTCGTGATGATACCTAAATAGGAATATAACATGGTAAGTAAAAATGACGTCACAGTATCCGTCGTATAGCCGGTGTGGGCCACAGCATGGCGGAGGGCTCCGTCAGTTTGGATAACCCTCCTAAAATATAAAATAGACTGAAAGATAATGGAAATTAACATCTTATTCATATCTTTTTTTTGTATATATATATATAATATAATGGAAAGTTTTATCTAAATCTTAAAATGTCAGAAAGAAAATGGAAGTTTACATCTTATTACATTCATGTATTGCTTTACCTGTGTGGGTGTCAACAGGGGCGGCGCGCATGGGGGGCAAGAGGGCCAAGTCCCCCCCCCCCCCACACACACTTTTTCAAGTACCCAAAATTGCCCTTTTTATTTCTAAAAAATGCCCCCTTTCTCTCTGATATGTTCCTTTTCACTACTAAATGTGCCCCTTTTCCTTTCTAATAAGTGTCTTTTCCCCTTCTGATAAGAGCCCCCTTTTCTCCTTCTGAAAAGTGCCCCTTTTCAAATCAGATAATTGCCACCTTATCTCTCTTATAAGTACCCTTTTCGCCTTCTGAAAAGCGAGTTTTTTCAAATCTGATAATTGCCACCTTATCTCTCTTATAAGTGCCCTTTTCGCCTTCTAAAAAGTGCCCCTTTTCAAATCCTTTTCTTCTTCTCTTATCTTCTTCCCTTTTCGAATCTTAACATTGCCCCGTTTTCTCTCTAATAATTACATGCCCTTTTCTCCTTTGATAAGTGCATTTTTACCTTTGATAGGTGCCCCTTTTGCCTTCTAATAATACTATGTGCTCATTTTCCCCTTCTGATAAGTGTCCCTTCTTTACTTCTGATCAGTGCGCCCTCTTTACTTCTGATAAGTGCCCCTTTTCAAATCTGATAATTGCCACCTTGTCCCTCTAATAAGTATCCTTTTCTCCTTTTGATAAGTGCCCCTTTTCGAATCTAAATACTGCCCTTTTTTCTCTCTAATATATGACATTTTCTCCTTTGATAAGTGTATTTTTACTTCTGATAGACGTCCCTTTTCCCTTCTAGTATGCACCCTTTTCCTCTTCTCATAAGTGCCTCTTTCCACCTCTGATAAGAGCCCTTTCCTCTTCTTACAAGTGCCCTTTTTTATCTATATTTTCAATTGTTTATTTTGACAAAAAGGGCCATATGTAGCTTCAAAGAATCGGTGCGGCTTTACATGTACCCATATAACTACAACTACAATGTAAGGCAGCGGAGCTGAAGGCAAAAAGGGCACAATGCCCCCCCCCCCCCCCATAAAAGGATTTCTCATTCCACTCACTCGAATGTGCCAATAATTTACACCAAGTAAAGGCAATATTTTCTGAAAATGTCCCCATAACTCGCTCGCTATACTCGCTAGCTCTTACAGTATATAATGAAATCAAGCAGATTGCATAAATTATGTTATATATCGGTGTAACACGACAGGGTTAATCTACAAATTAAAAGATCATTCGACATTCCCCAAAATGATTTAGCTGTTGTCATTTTTATTATATCGCTGTAAGTAATGTAAGGACTACAGCAATAGAAAAAAAGTCCGAAAACTTTTGCTCGTTAGAACCATACACACAACTGCTAATCAGGGAAGCTGAAGTAGTGACCAGAACCTCAACAAAAGGGAAGAAGTTGATGCTTGATAATAACTATATTAATAGACTGTAGGGTAATAGCAATGTCACAAAATGGTCCTTTTTTTTCGCTTTATGTTCACCCCTTTTAGGTGCCCCCTTTCCCCCCCCCCCAAAGTGCCCTTTTTGCTGGTGCCCCCCTACTTTGAAAGTCGCTCCGCCGCCCCTGGGTGTCAATGTAAACAACGTAGATATGCAATGTTTACCTTAATGTATGAATCTGAATTTTAATAAATCTTTTAAAACGTAGTATACATCCCTCTTCCAATTTACTTACTTTTGTTGAAAGTTCTACAAGATGTAAATCTTCCATATTGTACCATGAAAAAGCAATGGATCACTTTCTTTAACTCTTTAAATACATGTGCCATACATGTTTTGTAGACGAAACTTACCCTTGGTAACCTTAAAAGATCCGACCTCGAAACTAGCAACACCTAGGTCTGCTGAGAAGTATGCATAACATCACAACCAGGGCCAAATCCATTTTTGGCTTGTCTGAACTTTGGGGAATCGGGACCCCCCCCCCCCCCCCCCCCCATTTTTTGCTAGATAACCTTATTTAGGATTGGACCCCACCACCTTACAAAATCATGAAACCGTCCAAAATAAAGCAAAGACGTTTCCAGTGGGCACTTACTGTTCCTCTTGCATGAGTATCCTGTCCTTGAATCGCCGTGTAGATCATTCCACATTCCATTACTGCAGAGGAGCTCAACGTAATCCTCACCGGTGTAATAGTCGTTAGGCTCCCCTGGAAACAAATTAACCACTTGAAATGAAGAGAATATTTTGTTGTCTTCTATGATTATAATGATAATAATAACAATACTGCGTCCCCAGTGTGCCTCCTCCTAAATTCAGTTGAGGGCTCAAATTGTTCTTGAAATATCAAGATAACGAGAAAAAAAAATCATGTTAATTTACCTTTGACTTAACAACCTCAAAATCTGATCACTTTGTCTCCGTAATAGTGACTCATAAAGTTAAAGCTAAAGTTGTTGAGATATCGTAATAACAATTATTCAAAAAATAATACTAACAATTTTATGTCTGTTGACTTCTGTGACTTTTTGCCTTTGACCTACTTAAAACAAAATATAATCAGTTCGTCTCACTATGGTGATGCATACCGTTACCAAATTTAAAGTTTACAGCTAAAATAGTTATTGAGATAACGGTATTTTTTAGTTCTATTATCGCCATTATCTGATAATGGTGATAATAAAACTAATAAACATAGTTAATTTCAAGTAGACTGACCTCTATGACCGTTGCCCTGCGTACCCAGAAAATCTATTTAGATTTACACAGCGAATGTGTGAAAGCATAACCTTTCTTTCATTACTATCAGTCCAAGTCTCCTTCATTCCGTTGATGAAAAAAATTAATCCTAATTGTATTATGATTGATATCTTTTTATAGCTGTTCAAGCCTGGAAATAGCTATATCAAAAGGACTTTAGTGCTCTCTTTGATTATAATCTCATTTCCCATCAACTATATCCCATAAAATATTGAGTTCGCTTGAATTTAGTCTAAACTATTGTACCACATCTCTCACTTATCAATATATATATATATATATATATGTATCACAGACACGCAGAGTGTTATACACCGTATATTACAAATCGACGAACACGACTTATAAACCATGAGAGCCCCCCTCCCCCCCCCAAAAAAAAACACAAAAAAAGCAACAAACGAAACAAACAAAAACTGATACCTGGATTCCAGTTGAGATAAGAGACCGGAGCCCCGTCACTCCAAACATAACCATCCTCCATATTGGCATCATGAAGACCAATCCAAAATGACCAGGTATTGAAATTCAATTTATAGTAGAGGGCAGACACTGTCGGGAACAACGGGAACAATAACAAATCAGATGTGTCTTTGTTTGTTGTTGTTGTTTTTTCCTGATGAAGCCCGATGTGCGAAAATTCGCATTTTTACTATGCTCTCTGTCTCTCAAAGAATCCTTTATTTATTTCGATTTCTTCTTCAATTTTCAAGTATTCTGAAACAGAACACTGACTGTAATTCGTATATATATATATATATATATATATATATATATATATATATATATATATCTCCTCACTCTTTCAGCAACAGAGAACATCATATTCTCTTCGTTCTACCTCTGCTCCTTCCTATGTCATTCCAAAATCCCGAAAACAGGCTGGCTTCAAGTCCTTTCAGTCACTTGCTCCACAACTTTGGAACAGACTCCCCGCATCTCTCCGTAATAGCACATCCCTTGACTTCTTCAAGAAACATCTAAAAACTTACTTATACAATTCTTAATTTACTTGAATAGAATTTAAGTGACAGCGCCTTGTATCCTCTGGAAAAGGCGCTATACAAATCCAATTATTATTATCATTATTATATATGAATTTAATGGTACATAAAAAAGGTTCTAATCAATAATTATCTCCGATTAATTTCACATCTTCATGATAACTTTCATATATTCACAATGGAAATAAGCTCATTATCAGCTTTATGGTTAACTATTTGAAAGTATATCGTTTCACTGTGTTGTACATTTGTCATGGTAAGAGCTTCAGTCATTTATGATTAATCAGCTTATTTGTAGATATATGAATCCATGAATCAAATAATTTTGTATTCAATTAAAACAGACGAGATGTACCAATTTTTTTTTTAAAGAAATCATTACTGGCACAATGTAGGAAAATACTTACAGCGATGAAATTCGGATTCAGCTTGATTGGTAATACTAGTCAGATAGCCACCTTCGAGGCGGCATTGATCATTTGCCATTGCCCAAGTCATTGCATCAGTCGAATATTTAAAACAGTTGTTACTACCGGAATCGTACACCCAACCCGTGCCACAACGGTCACTAGGAGGAACTGGGTAAAAATAATATATTACAACGGCAGTGTGACCATAAAATTATGTCGCGCGTGACCAAAGTTTCCGGAAGGGCCTTCATCTATAAAGTTTGATGATATTTCAAAATTCACAAATGAAAAGAGTGACATAAAATATTTTTTTACAAAATATGTAGCAGAACGTTAGATAACATGGATCAATTATGATATTTCTAAACTATTTAAAATGTGTCCGAACTTTGGTCGCCCCATTACATTACATTACCAATACATATACCCATACTTGGTCCAGTCAAGCTTTTGAAACCACAAGCTGACTACATATCATACAGATTTCACTATACATTTTATAACATGCCTAACCTACATTAATGATATTACCGTACATACTATTACAAATAAAGCACTACTATACCTGAAGAGGATCCACACTGATTTGCATAACAAATATCTCTGCCAGGTCTATCCCTTCATACTGTATGAAATAAAAACTTAAATACTTTCCCCCAGTGCTCTGTTTATGATATTACAATCTTTTATCCCGACCATGTTTCCAGCAAGGACAGTTTACGCTTTTGTACTTTGAATTTGAAGATATGAAAATGTTGGAAAAAGTATCTGTAATACTGTAATACTACTATTTCGGGTGTTGTTCACCACAACTTACGTGTTATAGGTGGAGCTGCAGTAACAGGCGCGGTATCATCTGTGGGTGTAAATCAACGTATTCACTTTCAGATTCATGTTATAGACCTCTAGGGCCACATATAAAATATCAGTACCACATTGCTTTTTGAAAAGAAAATTTTTAAGATTCTTCCCTCGTTTTGAGAGATTATTTTAAAATGATTTTGTAAATATGCGATATAACAGAGGTGAAAGTTCTTATAAAGGGCAATCCAACCTTGATAATGGTTTGTGTGAAAGCAGAACAATGAGAAAACAGGATGGTGAAAATTTGAGAGAAATCCGACAAGGAATCAAAAATTCACCATCCTGTTTTCTCATTGTTTTGCTTTCACACAAACCATTATCAAGGTTGGTGAAAATTTGAGAGAAATCCGACAAGGAATCAAAAATTTATGAATGTTTTAAAAATGAGATCACTAAATCCATGCGATTTTCAAATTGGCAATTTGGTGACTAAAATTATTTGCGGTATTCTCTTAAGTGCCTTCCCGCATTACTCAACATATAGATAGCATATTGTTATAGGTCCTCATAAAAGAAAAAGATCCCACTGAGTAACACATTTTGAAGCAAGGGGAACGCTTAGCGCGTTGTCTCGCCTACATCTTGCAATTTACAACATACACTGATCATTACACGCATGAACGGTAACTGAGTTTTTCACCAAATTTATTTCCACTGGTTTGAGGTGAGATATAAAAATCCTCAAGGCTATTCTCTTGAAGGTAAGGATGATACAAGAAAGTGATGTCAATGTGAACACAATTTACAGTGTCATGAAAACTACTGTATAAGCATGATAAGTAAAATCAAGGTTATCCTATAGTTCAGGAGGATGAAATAAATTGTGATTTCGCATTCATGAAATAGACAGTCCATGCATGGTAACATAATTATCATAGAATGGGGATGTGGGTGACAGATACAACCATGCTCGAAGAAACACTAACAGGAAAATGGAAGAATGACTTATGTTTTTCGATCTCTCCCCCCTATTGTGATATTATTTGAAATAAGCCAGTTTCATTTCCAAGAGCATATGTCCGAAGAATTTGCCTGCAATCACATTATGGCATTATTCATAAGTGGGGGTTGGATGTACAGAAAGTTTACTGCTCTATGGACAGAGGCATGATGAAGAGCCATGAGAATACACTGTATGTTCATTGGTATGAAGATTTAATAAAGGAATGATATAAAAAGTAAGGAATTAATGAAAAAACAATAAAGCTGATATAAGAAGGTTTCAAAGTGAAAGAACAATGAACAACGAAAATGCACAATATAAAATCATTATTGAACTTTCAAAAGTTAGTCAAATATTTGCAATAGAAAATGGCATTAAAGAAATCTTTTTTTTTTCTTCCAGATTTTCTCTTAATTTTTGTCTTATGGCTGTGACTATCATGAATAGTGTGAAGTTGCTGAAAGCTTCAGCCTTTTTATTTAATAAATGATTAATTCCATTTCAAAACAAACAAAACGAAACCACAAAAAATGACACCCTTTGTCCTTGACCAAATTTACAACCATAAAGTGCACCTTCAAGAGATATGCCTATGGTTTGAATTTCGTGATACCGCCTGAAATGTACAAAAAGTTATTATGTGTTCAGTGGCTTTCAATGAAATTTATTGACTCTTTGATCTTGCTCAGATTTGACCCTTTTTTTCAAACTTTACCTTTGCCTTCAAGGCACGGAACTGTGGTATGAATCTGGTGATCACACCTCAAAGTGATTTTTACTGAAAGTTTATTGACCTTTTGACCTTTTACATCGACCACTTACAAACATGACATGCACCTTCAAGAAATATACTTGTGATTTGAATTTGGTGATCCTATCCGAAAGGTACAAAAAGTTATTACATGTGAGGAAATTTTCACTGAAAGTTCTTTGACCTCTTGACCTTTGCCCTTTTTCATATTCAACTCATTTTCAAATCTAACCTGCGCCTTTAAGAGATGTACCTGTGGTATGAATTTTGTGATCCTACCTCAAATCCACAGAAAGTTACTGTGATTGCAGTGCTTTTTGCAAAAAGTTCATTGAACTTTTAACCAGATTCAACTCATTTTCGAATTTGACCTGCGCCTTTATGAGATATACCTGTGATATGAATTTGGTGATTCTATCTCAATTCCATAGAAAGTTATTGTGATTACAGCATGATTGTTGACGCCGACGACGCCGACGCCGACGCCAACGACAGAAATAGTGATGCCCATAGTCTCGCTCCGCTATACCAAGGAGTTATCTGTGATAACTCCTTGGCTATACGCAGGCAAGACAAAAATGACATTTCAGTCGTTGTGTGTGTGTGAGCAAATGGGAGAGTTGTCCGCCACTACATGACAGTGACATTATCGATTCGGTCAATTTGAAATTCGCATATGTATAGTAATTTCAAATTTCCAAAATTCATACCTTTCTTATTGCTTGTCCGATTTCGTTCAAACTTTCAAAAATCTGCTTCTCTGATTTTTCCTCTTTCTTTCAGAACCACTAATTAAGGTTAGATTTCCCTTTAAGAGAGGAAGTGGGCAATTGCTCGGTGCATTTACAATACATTTACTAAATGCCATTGTTAATTGGAGCCTATGCTTGTACCGATGGGCACTCATGGCAAATCAGCGAATGTGTCAGTTGGCTACTGTGGCACATATAAGTTTAACGTGATGAAAAATAGACCCCCCAAAGGATCAATTTCTTTTCCATCATCTATAAAAGATCGACCATTTTTTGGAAAGAAGACATTTTTAAGTAATCAGAGATCGAGAAACAGTCATCCCTCGATCAAACCACTAACAAAAAACAGAGAATGGAGATTTTAAGGAAACGGAAGGACCAACCAAACTTTACACAACAAAATGAATAGATCTTTTGGTTTCGTGGTTCGATAGTGGGGTGGGTGATTCTCGCTCTCTGAGTGGTAAACAGTGTCTTCGATTAGAAAAGATCGATCTTTTAGGGGTTGATCTTTATGGCATTGGGTTAGCCATACAACTGAGTATATAACATATTTTAGTTCTCATTCTTCGGATATTCACTAGATGTTGAATAGCATTTTTCTTAGCTTTCTGGCCAGGTGATCTTGATGTTAGACTTCAAAAACTGTGAAGAAAACGAATTATATATTTACATACTTCTCTCATTGAACTCAGTAAAATGACTTACACTTCGGCATTTTGCAGATATATCTGTTGACATCGTAACAGGAGTTGTCGTTCCATAAGCCTATCTGATGATCGCCAAAATAGCCCATATGCACGCAGTCCTCATTATTGACGTTGTTTGGTTCACCAGAGGCCCAATTCCAGTAATTGTACTAATATTAAGAGAGGGGGCGGAGAACATTGGGAGACAAAATCCATGAGGTCACTCTCTGACCACGTCCCTGTCTTGGTCCTGCGCTATTGAAGATGACGCATATGCAGCATACGAGATCGATAAAGAGAGTGTTTATTTTTAATCAGTCCAAAAAAGATCTGTCTCTTGGGATGGAAGACAGTTTAGACCAATCAGAGAGCAGGAATTAGCCACCCTGCGATCAAACCCTCCAATCCAAACATGTAACAAACAGTCTTAAGGAAATAGAAAGGTATTTGATAGTGGTTTGAGTTCCATGATTCGATCGAGGGACGACTGATTCTAACTCTTTGATTATATTATTGTCTCCGATCATTTGCTTTAATTAATCAACTCCAAAAGATTTATCGTACTGGAGGACTCATCCAAAAAGAGTGATTATTTTAGATTCATCATAAAGATCGCTTTTTTTTTTTACTAAGAAAAAAAGATCTTTTTGATGATCGAACTATATGGCATTGAGTGCTGCCATAGACGCATCACGCCATTTTAATGGTGCGAAAGATATTTTCCTCTATGATTCTTCTCACAGTTCTATTCTCCGCCTCCTCACCCCTCCACGTCTCTTAAGAATAATTAGTTTTGGAATGGCCTGGATACAAATGTAGGGCAACCATGGCAAAAATATCGAATTAGACTTGAGCTATGGGTTTGGGATATATTTAGAACTAGTCTTTTCCTTTCGTTTCCTCTCATGCTTGCTGCAGGAATGGCAAACCCTTCATGGTACTTCTTCAATCCATCGCTTTACAGGAGAGATTCGCTTTTGATACGCACCATGCACGAACAAATATCGCTTATGAACCATAATGTCATGTCAAAAGCATCCTTTAGATGTCGTGGTATAATGCGGCAAAAGATGACTTGGCTTTCACTTACACTTCGGCATTTTGCAAATGAATCTGTAAAGATTGTTGCAATGGACATCATTCCAGGTCCCAATCTTATAAAAGTAGTCGTCCAAGTGGACACAATCTTCGTTGCCTAAACTACTGGACGGCTCGCCTGGGGTCCAGTTTGTGTAATCAAACTATGAGAGCCATGGAAGGAGTGTAGGGTAAGCAAGGGAAATAACCGGAGAATAAGTGGAGGGAGAGGTATTAGTGGCAGGAAAGGTAAGGGGCGGGAGAGATTAGTGGTGGGAGAGATAAGTGACATGCAGAGTTTAGTGGTGGAAGGGTAAATGGTGGGAGGGGTAGGTGTCGGGATAGGTGGTAGGGGGGAGGGGGTTAGTGGTGGGGGAGGTTCGTGGAGGGAGAGGTAAGTGGTTGGAGAGGTAAGTGGCGGCAGAGGTAAGTGGCGGCAGAGGTAAGTAATGGCAGAGGTAAGTGGTGGGAGAGGTAAGTGGTGGGAGAGGTAAATGATGGGAGAGGTAAGTGGTGGGAGAGGTAAGTGGCGGCAGAGGTAAGTGGCGGCAGAGGTAAGTGATGGGAGAGGTAAGTTGCGGCAGAGGTAGTGGCAGAAAAGGTTAGGGCGGGAGAGATTAGTGGTGGGAGAGGTAATGTTGGCGGCACAGGTGTATGGTGGGTAAGGGATACACATTGCGAAAACGGAGCGGAAAGAATGTTATATAGAGGCGGTGGCGGTGGAGGAGATGAGGAGACGGGGAGAAATCATAGAGAAATATTCATGTTTACAATTACTTAAATGATGTTTGACTTCAGACTGTAATCCAGTCACTACGACACCTTTAAGATGATTGGCCGGTATCGACAAAACCTAGCAAATGCTTTTTCTAACCTTTTACTTGCAGCTTCGAAAAATGCCATGTAGAAGCAAAGGGCCGGATAAAAAAATAAGCATTTACTTGGGTTACAAGTGCAAGGTTATTAAGTTACTAAGTCAGGCATTTGGGTTTGCAGCTGGTGTTGTTTGAGAGTCTACAATAGGGTTATACACCTCAAGATCAACTTAAACGGCGTTGAGGGAAATATCACAAAAGCGGCATAAGCTTATTCAAAAAGTTTTTCTCTTCCTGCTCACTTTCCAAAGTGGCGGCAGAGAGCGATTTGACTTACTGTTGTTAAATCTGGCAAATCAGCTTTATGCCTGATCAAATTCATGTTTTTATCTCTGTAATCAAAGATAAATATCAGCTATCTATTAGCTATAAGAACAAAATGATGAGGACTGTGCTTTATGCAGAAACAACACCTTTTTAATCTTCATCAAGTCCATGCAAGTAAAAGCGTAAGCCAGTAGGAGAGAAGCTAGCAAAATACCAAGTAAAAGTTAGATGATGAAAGAAAATTCCTCCTTTTCTAATAGGCATTTATTTATTCTGGCAAGCTTTTGTGTACAAGAACAAAACCTTTCCTTTTGATGCTGAGTAAAATTTGAATAGGAATGTAAGCATTTGGTAGTCTGGGAAAGGGAAAGCGACCGCAAGAAAACAAGCGTCTGCTTCCTTTTGCTAGCAACTTCTTGGTTGGAATATCTGAAGATGCAAACAAAAGGTTAGAAAAAGCATTTGCTAGGCCTCTACTAGTTTTTTTTTTTTTTATCGATACGGGCACTACTTTCAACATGCAGCCTACTTTTTAGATGGAATCAGAGATATTATGTATTAATTGCATTCTATGTATTCAAAATGCATTGTCTTGTTATTTTTTAAGGGCATTTGAAGGTTTTTTGCAAAACGAAAAATCATGAATGTAAAAAGATAAGCAGTTTTCAGAGTCTTAAACATGTTGCATACCGCCAACCTTCCATAGGGAAAATAAGAATCTTGCGAGGCAAAATTAGAAATACAGTGTATATTGTATGCTTTCACACAAAAGTTATCATGGAAAGAGAGGAATCTAGGGCTCTTCGCATTAGTTTGAAGGTGAAAGATAGGAATTATTCTTCTAAAATAGGAATGGTTGGTATTTATGATGTTTGCCATTTGTAATAGACCAGTTCGTAGTTAGCACATGGTACAAATGACCCCAAATATCCACAGATATTTTAAAAATGGAGATGTCCAACTTTGTGCACTTTAGAATAATCACTCTCAAAGTGATAGATGTGCCTCATGAATAGCTTTTGTTTCGCCTTTTGAAAAGCATACTTCCACCTGGGTATCATGGAATGCACCATTGGTGAATAATTGAATAATGATTACATGACATTCATGAGCACATATCAAGTATTCGTGTCAGTGGGTTTTAGAATTTGGTACAGATGACCTTTATCTGCTCATGCTCAGATTGTATCTACGAACTGGCTTATTGAAAGTGAATGAATCAACAAAATTATGAACCTGTTTTATAAATTGATTTGTCTTGATCTTTTAGGAAGGTCTATATTCTTTACATGATTATTTACCATTGTTAACTTATAATGGTATGCAAAGAATTTGAATATGTTAGTGAACATGTCTGTTGTGAACAAAAAACTTGCATTCATGTAAATGCCAAGAACATCCAAGTGACAAAAGATGGAAGAAAGGGACCCGTGACATGCTATATATAAATCCCCATTTCTTCGTGATTGTTGGCCCAAATCGGAAGGGGTCTTCACTGTCTGGCAGAGAAATAGATATAGTTGCACAAGCCAGTATGACTTTTCATATTGCAAATATTTCTTTTGTAATCGATATCCAAATGCCAATTGTATTTTTTTCTGGGACATACTGTAGTTACAATTTTGAAATTAGATATGGTAGATCACTTAAAATAAAAGGCGAATAGGTGCTGAAGAACATCTACATCATTCCAAGGACAGAAAATAAATCATACTTCTTTAAACCAATCATTACTTTGATTACTGCGTATTTTTACTGCACGTTTAAGTATTTATGATAACAGAATGATTTTATGGTTCCCCTTTTGAACCTTTAATATTCTTTCTGTGGAATATTTACAGAAGAGGAAGAAGTAAGAGAAGTGTAAACATCATAACATAATGCAAACTTACATTAGTTCCATCAGTCCATTTCCAAGTATTTTCTACTTCTACGTCTGTTAGACCAATCCATGTCCACGCGTTTACGTAATAAAGTCGCTCTGTAAACGAAAAGACATTGATCAAACTTTGTCATCTATACAAAAAAGTGTATTATATACTCTATCTCGTGATAAAGAGATAAATGATTATTTCATAAGCCTTTAACGACACAATAGATACTTATATCCTCACTATCTTACATGATCAGGTAAGTAACTTCTTCAAATAATAAATCATCATTATTATATAATTAAGATACTAACTGCATACTTCCGTATAGATCGTACGGTGACATGGAAACAACATGATTGTATAATCTTTCTGTCTCAAAGAATCTTTATTATGATAAAGGGCTGGTCAGACCTCATCGATAAAGATAATAACGATAATGAGATTTTCGATAAAAGATACACCCGACTATATGTTCTGTGTACGTAGGAATACGCTCTTATATGTTAAACCACATATTGATAACTTGTCAAAATTGATTTAGAGAAACAGGAGTATTTCTAGCTGAAATATCAATTCCCATCCATTATTTTGTTGTCTCCTTACTTAACCTTATGTTTTCCATTTTAGCATGGGGTAACTCTAGCTGCTCAACAATTAAACAGATTATTACTACACAAAAAAAGACCATGAGGATTGTATCCCTTACAGGTTATCTCTCACATACTGACAAGCTTTTTCATTGTAATAAAGTTCTCAAAGTATCTGACTTATACCTTTATAATCTGGGTAAATTTATATTCCAACTAATTAGTAATGAATTTCCCAATGCTCTCATACTTGTTCATAAGTAACGATACATTCCACAACTACCCAACAAATCAAACTTTTTCCATCTTCCCCGCACAAGAACGCTCTTAGCTCACAAAACTTTCGTCTCTACAGATCCCAAATTTTGGAACAGTCTCGAACTCTCGATCCAGACCTTAAGGAAATAAACGACATCGTTGAAAAAAGAACTTAAATCTCTTTTGCTGAACCCGTATCATACAAATTAATATTCCTCCGCTATCCATCTTAACGTACTGTAAAACACCCTTATTTTCTAATCACAGAATGCTGCATGCTTGCTGATCTCGATCTGCACTTCGTTTCTCTCTTCTCTCTCTCTTATATATATATATTCTCTTATATATATATATATATATATATATATATATATATATATATTCCTTTCCCTCTCTACAATTAATTAATCTTTTCATGTTCTGTTCTATTTTCATGTGCTTATTTCCATATTTGGTTGTTTTTTTTCTTTCTTTTCAACTTGATCTCACCAGTTCTACTCTCATGCTCATTTTCTTTGCTATTAAAATGGGGACCTAACTCGACAAGCCCCGCTTTTAATAGGTTCCCCCACATCTGTATATACTGTATGGCTTTACTGTAACTACTGGAAAGTATTTACTGTACTGAGCTGTTATTATATATGTATCACTCTATGTATTATGTCATTTGATTTATATGCTTATATTTTGCTCTCTCATTGTACATACATTATGTTAACTGAACGTGGAAACAAAAGAATCAGTCAAATCAATCAATGAACAGTGGGAGCAGCTGTGGGGTGTACCTTTAATGAAAAATTTCGTCACCGTTATCGTTATCTTTATCGGTGAAGTCTGACCATCCCTTAAGCGACGAGCATTTCTCAAAAAGGGAAATTTTTAGATCATAATAGATTCACTATGCAAATATATTGTGACGTGAAGACAACCTGAAAATTTTATTTCATTTATATGCAGATCATTAAACACTAGGAGCACAATTTCTTAACCATGACACTTCCTGACATTTTATAACCACATAAGAATGATTTCTTACCTGTGAGGAAGGATTGCTCCCCATTCGAATGAATACTCGCTAGGTGTGAATCTGGAAACATAGCAGCGCATTCGGCTTCAGCTTCCGTGAAGGTCTTTTCAGCTTCAGAAACGTAGTAGCACGATTGGTCGTACAGAGCCCAACCTCGTTCACATGATCCAACCTCTGGAGATTCAAGAATTAATCAGTCACCATTATTATCCAAGACTTTAATCAAACTGAACTTAAATATTCCTGCTTGCTTTTCAGCAAGTACATGTGATTAACGTAAAACATGTCATAAACAAATCATTTCATGGAAAAATACTCGCATCACGACAGGTACATGACATACATAACATAACGAAAATAACATACATAAGAATATATGCTATTAAAACGTCCGTGTCTTTTTAATAATTTAGAAGGGTGCGGAAAAGAGGAAGTGGATAGGAAGACAGAAGAAATGAGAAGGAGAGAAGAACAAAAAAGGAGAAAGAGAATGAAATTTGAATATTTAACGAGAGTAAAGGAAGGGGGCTATGTCGGGATATTTGACTAATTAATTTTTGTAATTTGATTAACGATATCTTAAATAATACAAATATAATTTTCAAAATCTGTATCTCTCACCTTGGAGGGAGGGAGGTGACATTAATTTTGTAATGGTAATTTGAACTGCAGTTCTGGGCTTATTTCATTTTCCGTTCAATAGTTTCTTGAAAGATGAAAGATCACGCTTGCTGACTTTTAGATATGTTTTGTGTGATGATTTCCGAACTGGTGCAAACAAGAATGATATTATGTTATATACTCACTTTCAGGGGCTGTCACAGGTGTTACAGTAGATCCTGAAACAAAAAAAATAACGTAACATAACAGGATTTAGCAAAGTGAGTGTACTATCAATATTACCTTGCAGCATCACCACATTATTTTATTGACCCTTCTCCAATAACAGTCACATTGGGAATATAAGCTGTTGATTCAAAATACACGATTGATTTAACGCAAACTATTTTCATGACCCTTACGTCATGTCATCAAGACAATTTCTTCAAGAATATGTAATGAGTGCGGGGTGGCATACTACACCTTATTTCACCGAAATAAATACCATTTTTTCTAAATTTGGGGTATATTTGTCGTAATATTGCTGTCCGACCTTTCTCTTACACGCTGTAGTGATCCAACTGACTTAAAATACATGTAGTTCATAATCATTTGATAGTGCATTCCCTCTAAGAAATGTTTTAATGGAATGTGATCTGCAAAGCTGTCAGTTCTTGGACAAATACCTGTCCGTTCTATGTCAAGTAAAACATTTGTTATCAACGAGAAATATAAATCAATGTATGATAGATTAGATTATTCTTACCAGCCGTGATTTTGCAAACAAACCCAGCCAATAAAGTGCACAACATCTGATTCCATGCTCCCGTTACATCGGCTGACAAAAATATAAATAAAAACACAGCCAGTTTTATTTTATAAGTCCTCTTAATTACAAGAATACAATTTTAAAAAATAATAATCTTCACAAAAGAGAACTCCAGTAATTCCAGTCTTTAAATTCTTTAATTATATTGGATGTAAATATTATAAAACAATACGCAGACGAGCTGGTGTTTGTCTTCGTCTTTTCTTTTTGAAGTGAATTGTATTTTACTCAGTCAGATAGACCCAATTAATTCAATATTACTTCTGTTGAGGTACTGGATATACACAGTACGCGCAAGCGCTTGAATTCTCTGTCAATTCTTCTTGTAATAAATTGTCTTTGAATCAGTCAGATAGTACCAAACAATTAATGATAGCATCCTGAGATTTTGATTTACCTGTGTTGAGGTAAGCACAGTCTGCCTGGCCGTAGGTATTTGTGGGTTGTTGTGGCCAGTTGGTGTAAGTAGACCTGGTCTCATGGGCCCACTCCCATGTACCATCTTTCAGAGAATCTACAGAAGATATCAAAGTTAAACTCTCAGGCAAAACATGTTCACACCTATAAGTTCAACCAAAGATATTTTATTTGGTGTCAAGTCAAGCCATAGAGTTATTTTATCTCTGACGAAACGTGATGAGAAAAAGTAGTTTTCCTAGTCGTTAAAACGTGCGCTGGGTTGAAGTGTTCAACACAACACCACCTTATTACATACTGTTGAAGAGAAGGTTGAGTTCTGGTAAAGGCAAAAGGTAATATGTTCTTTTTATTCCATTATGGAAGAATATAATAACATAGCAATGACCCATGAAAAGGATTCCTCTCGAAATGCTATATTTCAATTATGACGAGAGACGAAATCTAATGCGACAAGTTTATCAAGTTCCATATACGCATATTATACGTCTCCAGTGTATTTCTTAGTTTGTTATTTTTTTGTTACCAATATTTGGTCAATTTGATGTTAAAAATAATTTAGATGATTTTTTTTTAAATGCTCCTGATACTCCATTCTTACTATTAACAATAAAATCAACCATTCATGATAACTAAGACACCATTTCTTTCACAGAAACTGCACGACTAGTAGTCAGCTCTGTCCTTAAGGAAAGTAGGTACGTACCTGAATATCCGAACCACATACTCTCAACATTCTCATCATTGAGAAGGCCCATGTTAGCTGCTATGAATGTATTTTCTGCACCACTATGAAAGAAAAAATATCAAGAGAATTTGTGATGTGGACGAAATATTTTCTTCCGAGTTTATCTGAAGCTGCACATATCATGAAAATATATTTGGGAGGCTAAACCTCTGCTTAGCTGGTCAGGCTCCCTGAAGGGATTGACACCCGGGCTTACATCATAAGGGATGTGAAAGGGCAAACTTTGTTTTTAGCCGAAGGAAATAGGTGGATACGGTCCATGTGTGGTAACAGTTGCTTGGGTTAGCTTCCCGAGTCATAATTGTTCAGATTTTGAGCTGAACTCCTTTTGATCATTTTGATGCTTCTATACCTGGTATGTATAATCCGTATAAAAAGTAACGAGCTTTAACCCTTTCAGGACAGGAATTATTAAAGGGCTAAATTGATCACACTTTGTTCTTCAAATTGGCAATAATAATATTTTTCTTTTAGTGCTAGATGGTTCTAATAGGTGTAATGTCTTTTAGAACAATAAACATGGTTAGTGATTTTATCGATACGTTGAAAAAATTGCCAATTTTGATGAAAAACAATGATTTTGAATCTCTCAATGTGTTGCCATTTTAAGGATTTTGAAGCTTATTCTCCTTTTTAAAATTCCTGACATCAAACGCAATATGGTCATGTGACAAAAATGGACATAGCATGTGTAGAAATTTTTGCTCTTTCTACTCATACATCTGGTATATTTTTTAGAGCTCTGAATCAAAACTTATTAAGCCAAACCACAAAATGTGGTCAATTGTCTTGAAAGGGTTAATAACAGTATCATGACCATTCAAAGGTCATACTTACTCTAGAATAGTACCGAGCCATCCACCCTGTGCACTGCAGTAATAGCTAGCATCAAACCATGTTCTCTTGAGTGCGTTAAACTGGTAGCATTGTCCACCGTGGAGCATCCAGCCATCCGCGCAGGTACCTGAGGTAAAATAGCAAAGGATTCATGGTAATAACAAAATATTTTTAAAAAAGAGAATACGAGTGACCCTTGAGTGTATAGAACTTAGAAGTCTCAGTTATCTGCGAAATAAGTACAAGGACACCTTTCTAGTTTTAAGAAAGAAGTGTAGTTCTACTCTGTACAAGCGAATTCAAAGTTAGGCGAAGGAGCTTTTTACCTATACTGCTGGAAGAATCAGGGAGAGCTGGTGGAATATTCTGTAATTTATTTTCTGGGTACAAATTTCTAGGAGGGGAAATCACATTTCACATTCCCCTTATTTTCAAGATTCGGAATCCTTTCGCGTATATGACACAGACTATTATCAGATTAAGGGTATTATGCTTTGGGATGATATATTTCAAAAAGAAAAGGATCAGATTTACCTTGTCCTTTTTCACAGATAAATCGTTTCTCAACGCTACAGTCATCCACACTCCAAACATCTGGATTTGGCCTCTGTATCATGCCACATGCAGGGTAGATGCTAGCAGAAGAAGAAAAGAAAGAGAAAAGAAAATGTAAGTATATCATGATTTGTTATAGTTTGATAGTGATACTTGTATTCTCTGAAGCTTTGTCTTTCTAGGTCATAAAGTCAGTTCCAAAACGAAACCTTTGAGTCGAATTCACTTTCTGTTTTACTCCTTGAATTTCCTGATAATCACAATGAGCTGCACTACTCCTTTATAACATAATTATTTGAAACTATTTCCCAAGAGGAAATTTCAGGGAAATGATTGAATGATAAATTTCTATATATTACCATTCGTATCACAATTTGAGATCTTAATCAGGAAGATTTTTTTTTTTTTAATTTGGTCTCTAACCCTATTGAAATTCCTTCGGAATCTAACCGCAGTCTCTTCGTAAGGGCTGTAAAAAACTTTGGCTATATAAACTATGTAATGAAAAGTGACTTACTCAGCATTGGGTTCGCCTTCATCTTCATTCCAATGTAGGTAGCTTTGAGTGCCGGTTCCATCTTGCCATGTGAACGTGCCTCTGTTGTCCTGTGAGGGGTTATAATAAGATATAGGATGGTAAATTAACATGATAATTCAAATAGTTGAGAAGGTTGTGAAATAAAAGACGTGCTACAGGGAGGGGGAGATTTTTCTCGATCATTTAAGAAACATCTGTCATGTCAAATATAATTTATGCAAATTGATAGGATTGATAGAGTTAACACAGAATTTGAAAATGTTGAATATCGTATTCATTTTCATTGTGTCTTCTAGTCGTATATGATGAAGTAGGTGAGAACCCTCGAGGTCCATTTAATTATAGATCCCAAATTACGCACGAGATATCGAGGGAAGAAGGCAAACTATTCAGCATATGTCCTGAGGTGTAAATTTTCAACAACCTGAAAAATACAATCCAAAAATATAAGGCTTTTTCATATTAATCAGATAGTTGCGATAGCCGGCATTTATACAGACAAATCTCCCTAAGGACAAATCAAGAAAAAAATCTCAAGGACTTTTGAAAACTCAACTTAGTAAGACAATATCAACAACCTATTGAAATGTGGGAATATTACAGTGGCTTATTACCTATTTTGATCAAAATTTATATGGGATATAATAGGTTAGTGAAATTGCCCTCAGGTTGATCGTGTTACAATATGAATAAGACATATATTTATATGCATTAGTTCTACGACACAACCAAAAGTATTTGCCTGTGACAGTTCCGATGTCTATGGCTCAGACGTGTATTTGCAAACTCAAGTTTATAGCTGCTAGTTAAAAAAATCTTTAGAAGAGTAATGTGTCTGAACCATACTAGGCAACAATACTCTCACAGGCATATACCTTTTGGATGTATCATAGAAATATTTCTTAATGATTTAAACCATCCCGACGACCGAATGACTATGTGCAACAAAAAATCGAATGTAAATAATACCATATCACTAAGGCCAATCCAGTACTGCAAGTTGGCATATCGTAGCTGTACGGAAGTAGCAAATGTCTGTTCATCAGCGTCATTGATAGATATCACGTATCCATCCAAAGAAGTACAGTACTGTGTAGCATCGTTCATGTTCATGGTATCAGATACCCACAGGTAGCACTTGTCCCCGTACGACTCCCAGCCTGCCTTCACGTCACATTTAGGGATTTCCTCTGTAAAGAATGAAGTAGGTATAAAGCATGGGTCCTTGAAGATGGTCGCTGACCAATTCCTCCGTCACACCTTCAAACTGACTCCGTACCGACTCCAAACGGAAGGATTTTGTTGGCAATTGGGGGTAATGTAATTTTTTGTTCGGGCTGTTGTCGGTCTGGATTTGGTCTGGTTGGTGTGATTGAGGTAATAGGAGAGCTGTGGGTGACTGGTAGGAAAGGCTCTATTAAATGTTAGGAAGCTTCATTTATCTAAAGAAAATTTGTTGCTATCTTTTCTTTGTTTTTGTTTTGTTTGTTTCTCAGTCACTTTGTCTATACAATGGATCCGAAATGGCTTGGAGGTAGTCAATGCTCGGATAGCAGTAGATGTTGCAGGTGCAAAAACTCTCCTGGGTCAAAGGTTTTTCTTACTTATTTTTGTAGCCGATATATATGTTTGGAGGTACACACACAAAAATATCCAAAGGAAAGCTTCTGTGATCACCTCGTGTATATATATATATATATATATATATATATATATATATACATATATATGATGGCTATAAACGATTAAAAAATGACAGATCAACGGGAATCAGTGACCCTAGTAAATGGTGCTGAAGAGTGAGATTATCAAGTAAAAAACCGTTTAGTCTACACATCGTCTATACCCCTATGAAATTAATGTTCAAATAAATAGTCTAATCTATATCATAAAGAAAGAAGTTTGTATATACAATCAAATTAGTATCAATGCAAAAGAGCACGATGTATCACTACAAAATTAATGTAGGAACATATTTTTACCGTATCCTTTGGAACAAACGAAAGCGTTGGCTGCTAGACACTGTTCATCGTTCCATTTTCCTCCTACAAGCATTTCAACACAATCCTCTCCGATTCCATCGTTGTTGTTTGGTTCGTTTGGGTTCCAGTTACTTTAAACATGAAATCATCAAGCGATATTCATAATGAGTTGTTTAATATTCCGAAGATTCATTTTTTAAACATCAATCCGAACATCATGGTCATAGTAGTTTTGTCAAACTGAACACAAATATCCACTATCTATACCGGAGTGCTCTCTCTGGACATGTTATGGGCCTTCAATCGTGACTTAATCCCCCTTCCGCCGCCGCCCCCCCCCCCCCTCTCCCCGCCCCCAAGAAAGTTGAATAACAATGTAAAATGTCTTAAAAGTCGAAATAGTGTGAAATATCAAAACATATAGCTGAATACTTTTTTCTCATTAGAAAGACGGATTCGATTATAATAGGCCTACTAGAAACTTGAAAAATATCCTAGCAGTTGATAGGACCAAAATGGATGAAATATCGGTAAATTCCAAGGTCCTGAAAATCATAATTATCTCCCTCTCTAAAAAAAAAAAAAAAAAAAAACCCAAAAGAAACAACACAGATAAAGGCTTACGTAAACGAGGGTTCGGTCCCGTCTATCCATATAAATGTATTGTCCTCAATGCGATCATACAGCCCAATCCAGTATACTAGATTGTAGATGGAAGTCTGATCAACCAACCAATTCTAAAATAATAATTTACATTAAAAATGACACATTAAAATCCACATCCAAACTTATAACAAGTTGAATTGTTTAAAAGCAATGAAAAAAGAGGAAGGTGAGTGAAAATTGGAAAGACAATGAACAGATATTAAGATGTTATGAATGTTTTAAAGTTTAGGACAAGAAATCTAGGTGAATCTCAATTTTGGCGGATTGTCAGTCGACTGTGACGTAATTGGGACAATTTTCATATCGGGACTGTATTCCAAAGATGATTAGCACATTGCTAAATGTCATCCAGAAAAAAGTAAAAATTATCCCACTACTCAATAAACGTTAGTAAAATAATATCTTGTCATTTTATTTGTATGGACAAGAGAGAGTGCTGTTCGATGCTACATTACTGCGACATTTCCAATTCGCTTACTCAAAATTTCAACGTATGTAGTCATCTTAGATTTTCAAAATTCACAGCTCTCTTATTGTTTATCCAAGATTTATCTTTTTTACAAATATGATCTTCTAACTTTTCTCTTTTATTCAGAAGGACTTGGAATCGAAATTTTATAACTCTTTTATAGCACTGATCTGTATATTCGGATCAGTGACGTTCACAAACCCTTTTATTTTTGTTGTTACCAATCTGCTCTCTGGTTTTTCTGCATTCTTTGCGAGCAGTTTGATATTCAATGTTACATACAACTATAATTGTTTTTTACTAATCAATGATATATATATATATATATATATATATATATAATATGGGTTTAGTAAATCAATTCTCTGGATGTGGAAGAAGCACTTACATTCATATCTTGACTCTCTAGTTTGATGAGATTTGCATGTCTCTCCTGACAATACTCCTGAGCCAACATGAAGGTCAGTCTTTGCCCAACAACAAGTACACATGTGTCTTGATACTTCATCCAACCGTCACCGCATTCCGCTGCAGGTTTATTTAAAAAAATGAAATAGTTTCTTCATTTATTAATAACATAATAGCACTGAGAGGAAACTATTTTATAGACAAAACTAAACAGCAGGCGCGTAGCCAGGGGGCGGTGGGGGCGGTCATCCCCCAAACGGTAACTAAATTTTTATTTTTTTTTAATTAAGCGAGAGCGAAAAAGCGGAAGGAAGTGAGAGACACCCCCCCCCCCCCCCCCCCCATCCCTACATACAGTGCGGTATTGCGTCCAAATAACTGAAAAGCAGTCAGGGCGTCGAACTAACTTTCCGCCTAAAAAAAGTTTGCTACGAGCCGTTATCTTTCTCTCAAAATTTACTCAAACGTCAGAGCTGTCGCGCTTCGCGCGGGAGGGGGGGGGGTGGGGAAACTCCCCCCTCCCTGGACCCTTCGCGTGCTCACAACCGCCCTCCTAAAATTAAATCCTGGCTACGCGGTTGCTGAACAGAGAAAAAAGGGGTAGATCAATCGTTCCTTAACTACAAAAAGGGGAATCTTGTTTTTGCATCGAACGTCATTACGTAAAATGAAAACTAATTGTGGCAATTTTCAAAGATTTTCTCAAATCGTTTTTTATTTCTTTCTCCATTAAAAGGTCTCTTTCATTCAAATTAACTCAGATTCAGATTCAGATTCAAAATACATTCATTTCTTTCTCATAATCAAATAAATAACAAAATGAAAAGTACATTCACAAAAAACATGGTGGAAGGAGGTGAGGGTCCCAGGAAGCAAATGGCTTGTGGTGGGGGTCGCCTTTACAATACATATTTACATATATAATATCATACAACAATTATAACATACAAAAAATTCTAAAGGATTAATAAAAAAGAAAAATCGTCTATGGAACCAATATCAACACATCGAAATGATGACTCACTTGATAGAGCGGGTGGATGGGTGCTTCTTGCTGTCAGAGATTTTAAAAAAATAAAAGATAAATAAGACCAGTGAATGTATTCAATTTATTTTGTGAAGGATACGTGTATCTTTTTATTCATTCAGTAGAGATAAAAGTTGATCTGGCCGTCAGCCGCCTGTTTTCGTCTATCAACCAATACTGACGAACCCAGGTTCGAGTCTCGACAGGGGAAGTTAGAGGTCGGTCCCCAGACGTAAATAATCAGATCTGATTGATACACGTCTGTAAAATCCAAGGTTAGGCACACACACACACCCTTCACAAATATTAATATTACGTGTGCTGTATACTTAGAATCAAAAGAAACTTGTGGAGCAACACTCATTAAAACCCTGCCCATTAAAATCAATGAAAACAAAAGTATTTGACCGTAACCTTGATTCATTTTATCTCAGCAGATTACAGATGAAAGGCTAAAAAGAGAACATGACAAAAAGTGTACAAAATAGAAATACATATGGAATTGGCACACATTTGGTTTGGGGGGTCGGCCTTAGACCCATTGTTCATTTACACCCAGTGGGGCCAGGCCTGAGGTTGGCCCTAGACTCATTTTGTCAATGAAACAGGGGTCTTACTGGTGATGAAGGCTCAATATGCAAACTACTTGTTTAGGACCTAAGCTACATTAAGATTTTATTTTGAAAAAAAAGTAGGAGAAATTTAAAAAAGGTAGGATAAAGTAGGATAATTGGGAAAAAAGTAGGAGAAGTAGGAGGATTGTCAAAAAAGTAGGAAAAAGTAGGAAAAGCAGGAGCGCTTGAAAGCCTGAGATTACTAAAATAAGAGGTGACCTCAATCACAAAGAATGCGAAACGCAGAATTTGACAAGAATTCTGAATTCCAAAAATCACTGTCTGAGAAATTAAAGCTTTTCAGGAACTCAAAGATAATCATAGATGCAATACGACATCGTAATGCATCACAATGATAGTTCAAGTAATGATTCTTGCATGAATTTCCATTTACAATAAATGAATCCCCCCCCCCAAAAAAAAAAAGAATTAAACTTACGTTGTGTTGGTGGAGCTGGGGTGGTCGTTGGTATGACTAGGAAGGGGAAAAAACAAACAAACGTGACGGTTACTGTTAGGTTGGGCTTTGGGTCGATCTCTTAGTATAATACTTCACATCAATGTGATACATTCAGTGTTTTTAAATACTTAAAGACACTTTATACTTGATACTAGTACTATGTACAATAAGATTCAATATTATTCATGAGTATTGGTATTTCCATCTACAATCTAATAACAAAAACTGAATCCGAACTCACTCCTGTAGTCATTCCACTTGTAATATGAATTAACAAATATCTTAAAGGAAAAACGTGCATTTTGATCTATATAGAAAAAAGCTCTTTGAATTCATGAAAAGGTTCCTTCAAAGAGTTTCCATTTAGATATAGGCGACCCTCTAGTTAGAAGGCCTGAGAGTCACCGGTTGGTCTGGAGCAGATGTACTTCTGCGGGGCAATGCACTGTTCATCATTCCACATCCCAGTATGAGCAAGCATTTCTACACAGTCTTCGTGGAGACCGTCACTTTCGTTTGGTTCGTTCGGTGACCAGTTGCTGATTTAAAAAAAGAAAGAAATCGAATTCTAGTGTGTTCCATGCATTTGTTACATAACAGACAATCTAGAACACTGGTGCTACATTGCAAATTATAACTTCTTTCGTAATTGTGATAACGTTTTTAAAAGTGTGACAGAAACGAGACTCTTTCCTTACCGCGATGTCGACTTTGATAAGACGTAGTCTTGTATTATTATTCATAATCAAGTACAGCATTAGCGTCAACTGTGCCTGGGAGGTGAAAAGTGAACTGAATCACTGTAACCCTCGGGTCTCTCCTCTCGATATAACTGATTGGGATGTACAGTGTACATCCCACTACACCGGGGTTTCCCCTACGCTTCTTCGAATAGTGCAGATGGTTCTTAATGTGCAAAGGTGATGACTCTCCTCTACACGGGGCCTCCATTTAACGTCCTATCCAAAGGGACGTAGTGTTTTCCACTGTAACATAGCCTGCGTCTATGAAACAAGGGAGGGGCACTTAATACACACAACGCAGGCTTCAGTCGTCCTCCAGGGATGGATTCGAACCCATGGACACGCTCTTTGGTCCGACAGGCAGACGCTTTATCATCTAAGGCACCTCGCTTCCTTGTTACCTCATCCATGACAAAAATTTATTTCGAGGACTAGTTAGTGATCGAAATTATTCTTCCAAGTCGAAATCTTTCATTCTCTCCTCTTGAAGGAAGATATATTAATCACCTCTCCACAAATGACTAAATTATGAAAAATACTCAAGCTTTGAGTTGTGTAGTAGATTTCCTTCCACGATCTATCTATTTTTCTCTTTATTTTTTTTTTCTTCTGCAAACCTTTATTTCATAACAACTATGACCTATTAACATCAACTCTCCCAACATGCCCAATACTTACTCGTAGTCATCATCCTCGAGTGTTGTGCCATCTACCCAGATAAAATTGTACATTTCTCTTCTGTCAGTCAATCCGATCCAGAACCCGTCATCACCATACCCGGAAATCAAGTCTGCTATAAAATTCTTCAGAATATAAAAGAGAGAATTCATTGGCAATCAAGATTTGCCTCTAATTTGTAGAAACATTGAAAATTATCATTCAAAGGGTTCGTGTCATTATCTTCACAGGTTACTCCCCCTCCCTAAATGAGGGGCATTTTTTTAAGGATTTGAAGTTGTTGTTTGTTTGTTTGTTGTTGTTTTTGTTTTTGTTTTGTTTTAACAGGTGTATTAGCAATATCTATTATGAAGAACGGGATGTATGAACACTGGTACAAGGTCAGTTTTTTGTTTTTAACATCATTGCTCCTACGTTCCATACTTCCATTGCATGGTTCTACGTCCCAATAAGGTCAGTGTCTGGGTTAGAGTTATATTGTTTTATTTGTTGGCATTGATTCGGCAAACTGAAACAGAATGAAATTTCAAGAACCAAGAAAAATTGAGAAGATGATTTGACACCGAAGCGTGCTCAGAAATTGAGAGAGATGAGGCAGGCAAACTATTATGTTTGATATTCGTCCGCTGAAATACAGAAGGGCATCAACTCCTTTTTAAATACGTGAGTTAACGCCCTTGTGTCTCCCAACAGTCATTCTCTTATTTCTCTCTATGTGAATGGGTCCTGTTTTTCATTTAAAAACAAATGAATGTCCCCTCCCCCACGCCCCCCCCCAAAAAAAAAATCACTTACGTTTAATCCCTCTGTCTTGATAACGACCAGATCTGACTGTAGATATTGACAGTAATCCCTGGCGCTGTTGAAAACATCGCGGTTAGTCACGACCAGAATACACTGTTCGTCATTATATTTATACCATCCCTCTGGACATGGCGGTTCGTAATTCAGTGCTGTTGTCGAGGTAGCGGATGGTTAGAAGAAACAGGATAACACAAAATGTAAAATTAAAGTTTGCCGCCAAAATGAAGAAGCCGGCAACACACCCACCTGCTGCCGAAATGATAACTTCGAAAGCGAACGCCTTGACCGAAAAAAATCTCACCGTGTAAGGTCTCACGGACCATACACGGTTCTGAGGGTTCATGAGACCGAACTGCAATGGATTTCACTCTCGCGGTTTGTCCGTCTCGTAAACAATTATTATACTGTTGGTATGGTGGACCTTTGGTCTCATGGAACGTCCCCGTAAAAAGATGAAGGACAAGGAAAGATCATCCTTCATTAGAAACATTTATAGCTCTACAGGATATACATGTAGGGCTTGCGTGGAACTCTATACAGGGTATTTCCATTTAAATAAGCACGAATTCTACTTTTCTGTAATATTGCTGTCGACCTAAAATAAAACCGTTTCAGGCACTATTTAAATTAAACCATCAGCTATACATTGGTATGCAACGTGTAATGGATATTTATTACATTTTCATCTCCTCAAATCATAATTTGGTGTCTTCGACTAGAGCATAATAGTTTCCTTTTTTTTTCCTTCTTTTGTTTTTGTTTTTGTTTGTTTTGGTTTTTTTGCATCATATCCAGCCATGGTAATAAATAAATAGATACAAATATGAGACAAAGCAGGCTCTATATCATCCAACCTATCAAAACTATTAATAGCACTATGGTTTGTACCCCAAAATTATGTATTTGAAACAAAAATAAATGAATTGATGCTGTTAATGATGGTGTGCCATTCTAGGAATGTGTTGGCCAAAATGATGTGATATCTTGGATGTTGGCGACTGTAGAATTTAAAAATCGTTATGAATGTATCTGAACAAACTTAACTCTTTGTTTGCCACACAGACACTCTTCTATAGGATATGTGTATAGAGTCTGTGCTAAATGGCACAATGCATGGCACAGTAAGTGTTAAGGAGGTACAGAACAAAAACAGTGACCAAATTAATAATTACTTACTTGTTGGTGGAGGTCCAGTCAAACCTATGCATAAACAGAAAAAGGAACAGAATTAGCTAATAATTGAGGCCTATATACGGTAATAAAGAAAATTATGCTATTAAGTGTATCTCTATATTCTTATTCCGAATTATATGATTTATGTTATATTAAAAAATCTATCTTATAACAACGACTTTTTCGTTTGATCTCAGTTCTATGCATTTCTTTTTTTCAGGACGAAACATCATAACCACGGAACACTACAGACGAATTATGGAGATAGAGGGTTGATTAATCAGTCTTTCTCTAATTTCTGCTAATTGAATGCGACTGGGTTTTTTTTTTCTTTATATATATATTTTTAAAAAAGACTCCCCCCTCTTCCTCTCTCTCACACACACACACACACACACACACACAATGCAGTGTTGAAAAAAAAAACTGTTATCAACATATTTTATTTCAATATTTATATCACAACAATAAACTAGACATTTCAGACGGGAAACTTGATAACTAACCGACTGCTCTTTCGCAGATGGGGTTCGCCAGGCCAAGACACTGCTCGTCGTTCCAAAAACCGCTGGAATACATCTCGACACAGTCCTCATGCAAACCATCATTCTCGTTTGGTTCACCAGGCGCCCAATTGCTATCAATCAAGATAGACGAAATAATAATGATGATATTAATAATAATGATAATAATAATGATAATAACAACAACAATAATAATAATAATTATAACAATAATGATAATAATAATAATAATAATAATAACAATAACGAAATATATATATATCACAAAATGTTCAGAGGAACAAAGTTCCGACGAGATGCAATGCTAAAATACGTAGTAAAAAATATATATATGACAGGAAACACACAAGACGAGCATTATTTTTTTCACTTCACAAGCGCTTAGGATTTAATCTCTCCAGGTGAAGATATTTACCCAAGGTTGCCTTATCAGGTTTAATAATACTTTTCCCGAGGGCCCTGTAACTAATTTTACTCTAAACATTGCCAGGTACCCATCTAATAACAACCTTGGTCAAGAGAGACCAAATTAATATGCGTAAAACTCCCAGTCTAAGGAATAGTATGCAAGCACCGAGCGGGAATCGAATCCACAGGGGCGGCGCCAGGGTATTTAAATAGGGGGGGGGGGAAATGACGCGTATAGCAACGTCGCACGTCGAGGGTCTTGAAATAACAAATAGGACTATAAGAGTTATGTTATAATTGCATGGCCTAGCCTTCTCTCTCCATTTCCCCTTCTCTTTCTCCTTTTTTCCCCCTTCTTCCTCTTTTTTTTTTCTCGCTTGAAAAATGATAGGGGGCGGCCCCCCTGTAGCGCCGCCCCTGCGAATCCATGACCTGTCGTATGAGAGTAATGAGCTTTTACACATAAAACACAATGGACGCGATATAAAAGACAAGTTTGATAAAAAGTACCGGATCATAAGCGTTTAGAGACCATCTACATAAGGATAATATCATATCCTTCTCATTATACTAACTAAATGAAATGTACATGTATGTATAATTATATTGTTTCGTGTAGGGGGTATAGTTATCTAAATATAGAATAAGAATGCAGAAGTGCTACCTAATTTGCACTACACTGATAACACGTCTTGCAAAAGGTAAATTGTAAAAAGTAAATAGATAGTGTTTAAAGACTTGGAGGTAAAAGTCTAATTACACCCTCTTGAAAATGATAATCAGAGAATATTTCTCTAACAATATACCAGCGTTCAATATACTTTGAACGCTAGTTTACTGCAACAGTCATTAAAGCAGATAAAGAACAACAAAAAAATGTATTATCTGTCGAAGGAGACTCCACGGTGTATTGTCACAAATGCACTTGTTTATAACCGTCGAAGATAACAAGAGGGAAAGTCTGGTTTTTTAAATAATAGAAAACATCCTTCAGGTTTTTTTTTTTAAATGAAAAAAAATCAACGTGTGATTGGCGGCCTGAGATAACAGAAAGCTCGTCCAGTTACCAGTCGGTTTTTACAAAAGGAGTTTTTGGCTAGAACAATATGTGTCCTCCAGTCCTCCAGAACTCTTTCTGTCGGCACAGAATAGGGTTTGTATGCTGGTTATAAGCCGAATAAGACTAATAAGCCTAGCTTCCAATCATCTATCTCGGGCAGCCAGTCAGAGCCTTTTATTTTTCGCGCGCTTTGTTCCTTTATAGTTTCCGTCCAATAATTTGCACTAGATTGTGACTTGATAAGAAGGTATTTTTCCTGAATGCACATTTTCTTTGAATTAAACGAGAAAACGAAGATTTACTGAGTTTCTTGCTTACAAGTATGTTGCCACTGTATCGTCAACCCATTTGAATTGAAGGGCTGCCCTGTCGGATAAACCAATCCAAAACACGGAATTATCCTCGGCAATTAGCGACGTTACCCATGTCTGAAAATAAATAAAATATTACATTTATCAATAATACATTTATCAATAATTAAAAATATGAAATTAAAAATCATCTGAAAAGCTATGTCACTTGACTCCCTTTTGTCGATCCTCATACAAAAGTATTTGAGGTATTATCATTACTCTTCAAAATTTCTATGACAGCCATTCCGTTTAAGTGTCATCATCTAACTCAAAGTTTAAAATTGAGATACTGTATATGACATAGAATGTGCACAAAGTCCTTATAGGCTTACATTTAATTTTTTTAGAGTTTGGAGTTTATGTTACATATTAATAATAATATTTAAAGGAAAAAACGACAACCTACATGAGCAATGTGAACTTGTGGTCTAAATCTTTTTTTCTAAAAATCTTTAGTGATCTGCTTATATTTGTCTCTGTCATAAAACTCTAGGATGTAATCCTCTCATAATATTACCGTTATGAATATGCAAACAACTCACAAATGAATATTCATGTTTGGCTAGTGACATTGCCGTGATTGTAGATCGTGATAGGGCAAAATAAAATCTCTAATTTAAGGTAATAGATTGCTTGATTTTTCCGTAAATTTTGATAATTTCCCATAATTTATATTGTTAGGTGGGAGAAAATTAAAATGTATAATTCTACAATCGCCCGCATCCTAATGAGACTTACATTCTTGGCCTCATTTTTAATCATGACCAGATCTGCATTCATGCTGATACAATAGTCCCTGGCACTGTTTCTGATCATACGATTGTACACAGGTAAAGAACACATGCCTTCATTTTCATATAGATTCCATCCTGGTCCACATTCTTGGCTCAGAACAGCTAGATATGGTAACAGTAAAAAAAAAAAAAAAAAAAGAAGAAGAATAACAATAATCATCAAAGACATCTCTTTGTAGAATTAATTTTGAAAATTATGATAGCTGTAATTTATTGTACAAGACCTGATTTTAGCGGAAAATCAAAGTGCATTGGTGATAAAATAGTAGGCCTATAATATGTAAAGGCGGAGGGTAAGGAAGTGAGAAAGAGAGAGAGGGGGAGGGAGAGAGAAAGAGAAAGGGAGGAGGGAGAGAGAAAGAGAAAGGGAGGAGGGAGAGAGAAAGAGAAAGGGAGGAGGGAGAGAGAAAGAAATAGAAAAGGAGGAGGGAGAGAGAAAGAGAAAGGTGGAAGGGGGGGGGGGGAGAGCGTGTATTCTCACGTTTGTGAACAATTCTCTGCAAAATAAGGATTTACACGATGAACAGTTATCACAAGACTCTCAAATTTTCCAAATAATTTGTCTAGTCTGTCCAGATTCAGAGCCCACAAGATGTCTGTTCCGATAATTTTTCGTAATTGCATTCAAATTTGGACGCTTCTTCTCGCAATGCCCAGTGACGAAACCGAAATTCAAGTGGTACAAAATGGGGAAGAGTCTTTGGGGCATGCATCATACTGGCATTGCTTTCTTAGCATGCCCTTCCGTTTCATTGCACATGTATATGTTAGGTCAATAATGAACCGTAGTGTAAATTATTTCTTGTACTCTTCTCAATACCCTTATCTTTCTATTGTAAGTTTGATATATACAAATGTATTACATTATTTTATGTTTAATCATTGAATCGATATGCATCATGCATGCTTATTTTGAAACGGATTTATATATCAAATCAAAGAAAGAAAAAGTTTTTTTTTTCAACTGACAAAAAATGCAATTAAGCTCTACGGCCCCTCCCACACCCTGCCCAGTATCGATGGCCTTGCTAACCTTTCATTTTGTTACCAGTGCCAATAATTCGCAGTCGTTCGTTTGCACAAAACAATGGAAACCAGTTAATGGAAGCATTGTTTTGTGCAACACAAAATCTTTGCGAAATTTCCGGTCTTGATTAGCTACATGACAACCCTTCTAACACTCGTATAGATTAGTTTTACACTGGAAAGATTTACATAACTTCGAAGTCTTTAGTATCAAACCCTATTCCATACCAAATACTATGTATAACAGGAAGGTAATTTGAGAGGTACATGAAGGGTTGATTTAAATTTCATCCAACGAGTAAGACCGGTGCCCCCGCAATATAAAGACCTATGCTAAGCCACTGAGTTAACGCATGTTATTATTATTATTATTATTATTATTATTATTATCATTATTATTATTATTATTATTATTATTATTATTATTATTATTATTATTATTATTATTATTATTATTATTATTATTATTATTATTATTATTATTATTATTATTATTATTATTATTATTATAGGCAAAGAAAAAATTATAAAGTAGAAACACATTTGACAAAGTAAAGTGAGAAAGAATGCAACCACTGGAACGCCAGGAACAGAAAAGGTTAAATAAATAACTCTAGCATAAAGATTTATGTTCCAGTATACAATGAGCAGTTAATTGATTTAATTAGTTGAGATAACGAAGGACCATAATTGTTTGCACAAATATATTTTCTCAAACTTTGACAATTTTAGACTTCAGTCTGTGGGATGGCAAGAACCTGCCCCAGTGAACATTTTACAACTTTGTGGGCACAATATGAACACAATGTCAGTTTGTTGATTTGGCTACGCCCCCCCCCCCCCCCCACTGACACACTGATGTATGTGATGTTTTTTCAGAACACATTACAAAAGTTCCAGTCTTGAGCACAATATGTGTATCGCACTGAAGGTTTGGGTCTGCTATTAAACTCTGAACTATCTTGGCAATCAAGTTCACTGATAAAATTGGTGTAGCTATCAATCGACATATATCAAATATTTGGATAATCATCAAGTGCCCCTGGAAGGGGTGTATACATAATTAGGGAGTAATTACAGCTAGCAACCACGCTATGAGTATAATAACCCATAATGCAAGCTCATCTATTGATAAGTGTAGGAAACCCATAATTTCCTCCCCAAGGCGCTGATTATTAATTATTTAGCCACTCAACAAAATTGATTTATAGATTTCATCACTCTACACAAGGGCGTCAAACTCGAGGGGGTAGGGCATTGGGAATTGTATTCATATCCTAGCTTTTGTTGATAGAAGACTAAAAGCAAAAAAAAATCCACAATAGTATTGTTTAGATATTATGAAAAAAGGGGGGGGCACGGGCAGGATATGCCCCCCCCCCTAAATCCGCCACTGATAACCACATACTTTAGTTGGGGATAGCGCATGTACCACTCAGATATGGCGGAGGGGAGGAGGGGAGGAGTAGTCGTTTATTCGTTTGTTTGTTTTTATTCAGTAATCACTAACAAGCAATTAACACTTATAGACATGACGCTAAATCTAGACACTAATAATTACGGCGAATAGCCCATTTCTGCTGTTTTGACAAACTAAAACTGTTCTTCCATGGGTTCCTTACGGATCGATAGCCTTATAATAATTACATATATGCAATGTTTAATTGGAAAGTGTACAAAATACATTAGGTAATTTATTGATTTATCTATTCATTTCTATAAAATGTCTGCATGGTTCATCATATTACACAGTCAGAGTATGATATGATGAAAATAATCAAACAAAAGTAGACTTATAAGGTCGTTACAATCATAATCCATTGACACGTGTAAATACTCGAGAAACACACAGTGGTATGGCAATATTAGCTTAAGACTTAATACGTTGCCACGCTTATACCATTCAGTGTCATATATTTTTTGAAAGTGGACGAAAGCAAAAATATTAAACTAGTTGACTAAGTAGCTATGTTGTTACATTGAACAGATATAAAGAAATTATTTATAGGCTGATTTTTTTCAATAGAAATATAAAAGGTAAATAATTATAATAAGAGGGGATCGAGGAGGAGTAATCTTCTCTTGCTTAATAGATTTTAAAATGCCATTTCCATGCCTACAAATTCAAAAATGTGTGAATAAAATGTAAATGGTTTACTTTTACAAGTGATGAGGAGGATCTTATGATGGGTGTAACATATGATATGCGTATGTCATTTGTGTTTTGTTATATTTATACAGGCCTAATTTGGATTTAAAGTGATAAAGATACGCATTTTATTGGCAGTTATTAATGTATGGCCTACCTCAGCTAACAACTACAATCACGTGACCATGATAAACTATAAAGTAACTTGGACAAAACAATAGATTTTTACGGAAGCTTTAAAGTGCCATTCTACTTGACGAGATGGCGAGATATTTTATCTTGTCAAGTCGACTTCTAAAAAGTTACATGTCGTCATGGCGACATAAGGTATCTTGCCAAGTCGACTTCTAAAAAGTCACATGTCGCCATGGCGACATAAGGTATCTTGCCAAGTCGACTTCTAAAAAGTTACATGTCGTCATGATTACATAAGGTATCTTGCCAAGTCGACTTCTAAAAAGTTACATGTCGCCATGATTACATAAGGTATCTTGCCAAGTCGACTTCTAAAAAGTAACATGTCGTCATGATTACATAAGGTATCTTGCCAAGTCGACTTCTAAAAAGTAACATGTCGTCATGATTACATAAGGTATCTTGCCAAGTCGACTTCTAAAAAGTCACATGTCGCCATGGCGACATAAGGTATCTTGCCAAGTCGACTTCTAAAAAGTTACATGTCGTCATGGCGACATAAGGTATCTTGCCAAGTCGACTTCTAAAAAGTTACATGTCGTCATGGCGACATAAGGTATCTTGCCAAGTCGACTTCTAAAAAGTTACATGTCGTCATGATTACATAAGGTATCTTGCCAAGTCGACTTCTAAAAAGTTACATGTCGTCATGATAACATAAGGTATCTTGCCAAGTCGACTTCTAAAAAGTTACATGTCGTCATGATAACATAAGGTATCTTGCCAAGTCGACTTCTAAAAAGTTACATGTCGTCATGATTACATAAGGTATCTTGCCAAGTCGACTTCTAAAAAGTTACATGTCGTCATTGCGACATAAAGTATCTTGCCAAGTCGACTTCTAAAAAGTTACCTGTCGTCATTGCGACATAAAGTATCTTGCCAAGTCGACTTCTAAAAAGTTACATGTCGTCATGATTACATAAGGTATCTTGCCATGTCGATTTCTAAAAAGTTACATGGAGTCATGGCGACATAAGGTATCTTGCCAAGTCGACTTCTAAAAAGTCACATGTCGCCATGGCGACATAAGGTATCTTGCCAAGTCGACTTCTAAAAAGTTACATGTCGTCTTGATTACATGAGGTATCTTGCCAAGTCGACTTCTTAAAAGTTACATGTCGTCATGATTACATAAGGTATCTTGCCAAGTCGACTTCTAAAAAGTTACATGTCGTCATGGCGACATAAGGTATCTTGCCAAGTCGACTTCTAAAAAGTTACATGTCGTCATGATTACATAAGGTATCTTGCCAAGTCGACTTCTAAAAAGTTACATGGCATCATGGTGACATAAGGTATCTTGACAAGTCGACTTCCCAAAAATTATAAATCGACATGGCAACATAAATTATCTTACCATGTCGACTTCTTAAAAGTAACATGTCGTCATGATTGCATAAGGTATCTTGCCAAGTCGACTTCTAAAAAGTCACATGTCGCCATGGCGACATAAGGTATCTTGCCAAGTCGACTTCTAAAAAGTTACATGTCGTCATTGCGACATAAAGTATCTTGCCAAGTCGACTTCTAAAAAGTTACATGTCGTCATGGCGACATAAGGTAACTTGCCAAGTCGACTTCTAAAAAGTAACATGTCGTCATGATTACATAAGGTATCTTGCCAAGTCGACTTCTAAAAAGTCACATGTCGCCATGGCGACATAAGGTATCTTGCCAAGTCGACTTCTAAAAAGTTACATGTCGTCATTGCGACATAAAGTATCTTGCCAAGTCGACTTCTAAAAAGTTACATGTCGTCATGGCGACATAAGGTAACTTGCCAAGTCGACTTCTAAAAAGTTACATGTCGTCATGATTACATAAGGTATCTTGCCAAGTCGACTTCTAAAAAGTTACATGTCGTCATGATTACATAAGGTATCTTGCCAAGTCGACTTCTAAAAAGTTACATGGCATCATGGTGACATAAGGTATCTTGACAAGTCGACTTCCCAAAAATTATAAATCGACATGGCAACATAAATTATCTTACCATGTCGACTTCTTAAAAGTAACATGTCGTCATGATTGCATAAGGTATCTTGCCAAGTCGACTTCTAAAAAGTCACATGTCGCCATGGCGACATAAGGTATCTTGCCAAGTCGACTTCTAAAAAGTTACATGTCGTCATTGCGACATAAAGTATCTTGCCAAGTCGACTTCTAAAAAGTTACATGTCGTCATGGCGACATAAGGTATCTTGCCAAGTCGACTTCTAAAAAGTAACATGTCGTCATGATTACATAAGGTATCTTGCCAAGTCGACTTCTAAAAAGTCACATGTCGCCATGGCGACATAAGGTATCTTGCCAAGTCGACTTCTAAAAAGTTACATGTCGTCATTGCGACATAAAGTATCTTGCCAAGTCGACTTCTAAAAAGTTACATGTCGTCATGGCGACATAAGGTATCTTGCCAAGTCGACTTCTAAAAAGTTACATGTCGTCATGATTACATAAGGTATCTTGCCAAGTCGACTTCTAAAAAGTTACATGTCGTCATGATTACATAAGGTATCTTGCCATGTCGATTTCTAAAAAGTTACATGGAGTCATGGCGACATAAGGTATCTTGCCAAGTCGACTTCTAAAAAGTCACATGTCGCCATGGCGACATAAGGTATCTTGCCAAGTCGACTTCTAAAAAGTTACATGTCGTCTTGATTACATGAGGTATCTTGCCAAGTCGACTTCTAAAAAGTTACATGTCGTCATGATTACATAAGGTATCTTGCCAAGTCGACTTCTAAAAAGTCACATGTCGCCATGGCGACATAAGGTATCTTGCCAAGTCGACTTCTAAAAAGTTACATGTCGTCATTGCGACATAAAGTATCTTGCCATGTCGACTTCTAAAAAGTTACATGTCGTCATGGCGACATAAGGTATCTTGCCAAGTCGACTTCTAAAAAGTTACATGGCATCATGGTGACATAAGGTATCTTGACAAGTCGACTTCCCAAAAATTATAAATCGACATGGCAACATAAATTATCTTGCCAAGTCGACTTCTAAAAAGTTACATGTCGTCATGATTACATAAGGTATCTTGCCAAGTCGACTTCTAAAAAGTTACATGTCGCCATGGCGACATAAGGTATCTTGCCAAGTCGACTTCTAAAAAGTTACATGTCGTCATGGCGACATAAGGTATCTTGCCATGTCGACTTCTAAAAAGTTACATGTCGTCATGGCGACATAAGGTATCTTGCCATGTCGACTTCTAAAAAGTTACATGGCATCATGGTGACATAAGGTATCTTGACAAGTCGACTTCCCAAAAATTATAAATCGACATGGCAACATAAATTATCTTGCCAAGTCGACTTCTAAAAAGTTACATGTCGTCATGATTACATAAGGTATCTTGCCATGTCGATTTCTAAAAAGTTACATGGAGTCATGGCGACATAAGGTATCTTGCCAAGTCGACTTCTAAAAAGTTACCTGTCGTCATTGCGACATAAAGTATCTTGCCAAGTCGACTTCTAAAAAGTTACATGTCGTCATGATAACATAAGGTATCTTGCCAAGTCGACTTCTAAAAAGTTACATGTCGTCATGATTACATAAGGTATCTTGCCAAGTCGACTTCTAAAAAGTTACATGTCGTCATTGCGACTTAAAGTATCTTGCCAAGTCGACTTCTAAAAAGTTACCTGTCGTCATTGCGACATAAAGTATCTTGCCAAGTCGACTTCTAAAAAGTTACATGTCGTCATGATTACATAAGGTATCTTGCCATGTCGATTTCTAAAAAGTTACCTGTCGTCATTGCGACATAAAGTATCTTGCCAAGTCGACTTCTAAAAAGTTACAGGTCGTCTTGATTACATGAGGTATCTTGCCAAGTCGACTTCTAAAAAGTTACATGTCGTCATGATTACATAAGGTATCTTGCCAAGTCGACTTCTAAAAAGTTACATGTCGTCATGATTACATAAGGTATCTTGCCAAGTCGACTTCCCAAAAATTATAAATCGACATGGCAACATAAATTATCTTGCCAAGTCGACTTCTAAAAAGTTACATGTCGTCATGATTACATAAGGTATCTTGCCAAGTCGACTTAACAAAAAAATTATGTCGACATGGCGACATAAGTTATCTTGCTAAGTCGACTTCAAAAATATTGCATGTCGTCTTGTCAACATAAACTTTCGATCCAGCGCGCCTAGCTGAGATATGTCCACCTGCATGCACCACTGCACGCGGGCACATAGTCGATCTGATATGCATGTGATGTGTATGTCGATTTGTATGAGGCGCCGTTTGTAAATTTATTATTTAGCTAAATTATTTACATATAATTCATTATTTAGCTCACTTCTCCAATTATTAGGTGGTCTGTCGAAGACAGAACACCTATTAATTTCGTCAGAATTTTCTTTATTTATTTTTATTTTTCCGGCACTTTCTTGTTACCATGGAATCTCAAAATCGGCTCACCCAATTTTTATCAAATTTTTGTCAGATATCAGGTCATATCAGATCAAGCTCGGGCATCTTTTTCAAGGTCATCAGGTCATCGTGACGTCATCCAGGCGCCATTTTGTGAAATCACATTATCGATCATATCTTAATAACAAGTGATCAAAAATGAACCATATTTAACACACATGAACTTCAGGTTAAGGGTCAACATAAAATGTCATCAAAATCCGCGCGTGCATCATGACGCGCACGTACGCGCGCGTCAAAATTTAGAATTGCTCAAAATCACTTTTTAATCAAAGGAGAGTACGGTTCAGGACATTATAAGCATTTCAAAATTTTCCGTCCGTGCGCGTCCGCGCGCGCGTTATGCGCGTGCGCAGCGCGTATAGAATGTAAAAACTACGTTGTTTTTGCATGGTTTGTATTCCTGACACTATTCTTGACAATTTCCAACTATTTACAGTCATTCTCGACCTTCTGTATTGCCACACGCGCGCGTCAAACTTTCAATTTCGTGTGCGCGTCAATGGGCAATATAATGTAAAAAGTGGTAAAAACACGTCTCTATAAAATCCACCGTAGCTCGTCAGAATGTGTGGCTACCCCCCATTTTTTTTACATTTTCTGAAAGCCTATGAGATGTAGATTGTAATTCATGAAAAAAATTTGGGGGTCAATCGATCGGAACGTCGTCACATTTGCATATGAACTCAAAAATTCGATTTTGAAAAAATGACGTCATAAATTTTGTATTCATTTGACAATATTTCACTCATAGTTAGTCAATTTTCATCCAATTTTCGATATGTTGTAGCTGAGACAATTCTCTACAAGATCAGTTACCACGATTTTTCATTTTGACAAAGGCATCATGGCGTATTTTTGCGATTAAAGGAGGTATGTCAATTTTTCACATTTTGCGTGTATTCTCTATGGGACATGACTTTTTCTCAAATCTTGATTCTACATTCCCGTCTTCTTTGAGCAGTATCTCTGTTATTTCTGCTCCATTTTCTTCTAAATTGTAGTATGTTATAGCTGAGACTATACGCTTTCGCAAATGTGCCCTCCAATTTTTGATCAGATGTCGGGATCATGCCCATTTTTTCACTACAAAATGTGATTTCAGAATCCCGTATTTCGTTTACGTGTTATCTCTATTGGAAATATTTTGGTCCATTGGTAAAGCACTTGCCTTCCATTCCGGCGACCCAGGTTCGATTCCCGGTGGGTCCATTTTTTTTTATTTATTTATTTTTTTTTTTTTGCCTTTCATTTTAGCATCTTCTTCGACTATTATAACATATACCATCACAAACAATGTAATAAACTGCCTAATTTTGCGTGTTATGTCTATTGGAAAGTAGTGTGCAGTAGTTTCTGTACAATCTGATTCCCTATCGTGTATTAAAGCTAAGGCGATGATCTCCCACATGCCCTGCAATATCAAATCGTCCAGTTCGTTATCACGATTTCACAAAATTGGCTCAGTCAATTTTCTTCAAATTTTCATCAGTCGTCGGTCCTAATAAGGTCAAGTTCCTACATCTTTTTCAATGTCATCAGGTTATTGTGACGTCATCCAGGCGCCATTTTGTGAAAATCAACTTATGGTCATATGTTCATAACGAAATGTCATTTCTCTTTCATATTTGGCATGGTTAAGGTCACTGTCATTCCAGTCAAGGTCATTTCGTTAAACGCGCGTGTACGCGTACGTCAAATATATTCAAATCCTCCCAGATTCATTTTGCACTCGTTTTATGTCATTTCAAGCACTTTTCAAAAAATCACCCCTAAAAGTGAACCTGAATGGGCGACTTTGGTTATCGTGGTTATCATCATTATTGTTGTCATTATGATCATCATTATCAATATATCATTATCGTCATTATTATCACTTATATGACCATCTTATCATCATTTTCGTCAACATTATCATGATTATTATCTTGCAGAAATATTATCACATCTGACAAAACAATTTGCCACTGGGACAGACAGACCACCTAATTCGTCTTCAGTGACGAATTAAATTTCTAGTTTACATATAATGATATTAAAGATACAATTATTTATAAAGAACGATTTGCATGCACTTTAATTATATGTATATAATGGTTGCACGATATCCATTATATAATGAATACAACGATTCCCATTATATACAAATAATGATTTCACAAATTCATTATATAGAAATAATGAAATTTGCAATTTCCATTATTTATAAATAATTTCACAAATTCATATAAATAATGAATTTTGAATTTCCATTATTTATAAATAATGGTACACAACATTCATTATATATAATGAATTTTGCAATTTAAAATATTTTTAAATAATGGTTACACATTATTCATTATATATAAATAACGAATTTTGCAATTTCCATTATTTATAAATAATGATTTCACAAATTCATATCAATAATGAATTTTGCAATTTCCATTATTTATAAATAATGGTTACACAATATTCATTATATATAATGAATTTTGCAATTTCAATTATTTTTAAATAATGGTTACACATTTTTCATTATATATAAATAATGAATAATGCAATTTCCATTATTTATAAATAATGATTTCAAATATTCATATATAAATAATATCAAATATTCATTATATATAGATAATGAAAATTTACAATTTCCATTGTTAATAAAAAATGAATTCACAAATACGTTATATACAAACAATTTACTATACGATTTCCATCATTTATCTAAATGTTCAATACTGTTTTTAATATTTATATATATCATCGGAAAACACAAATGAAAATAAGAATACGCATCACCTTATATAATTGTTAGCGTACGAGGCTATATAATTGGTTTATTTATAAATAAATTTCCTTACATGCTAATCGGTGGCCTTAGGCCCCGCCCAAACATAAATATTCATATTAACAAGTTCTGCGCGCGAAATTTGTGCTTACTACATATACAGGAAATTAAGCTGCTGCATCTAGGACCCTTCCACCCCGACGGCTCCCCGCACAGCAATCTTGGGGCTTCGCACAGAGACAGCATGTGTATCACTGTGTGTAGCTGCTCATTGGTTTTACACGTGTGTGTACAGTGTTTAGCACATGCTGTCTTTGTAGGTATTTTACGTGCCTGTCCCGGCACATAAATTAGTTTATGCCTCTTATTTGTTTAATATTAAACTTTAGGAAGCGAAATCTTCACAGTGTCTTAGTATTCCTAGTATCTTGCTATTTATCAACAAAAATTGAAGAAATCTGACGAACAGTTTTTGAGGGCTTACCAAAACTCTACATGACCTTTAATATCATTATATGTAAATAATTGGAGAAGTGAGCTAAATAATGAATTATATGTAAATAATTGAGCTAAATAATAAATTTACAAACGGCGCCTCATACAAATCGACATACACATCACATGCATATCAGATCGACTATGTGCCCGCGTGCAGTGGTGCATGCAGGTGGACATATCTCAACTAGGCGCGCTGGATCGAAAGTTTATGTTGACAAGACGACATGCAATATTTTTGAAGTCGCCTTGGCAAGATAACTTATGTCGCCATGTCGACATAATTTTTTTGTTAAGTCGACATGGTAAGATAATGTATGTTGCCATGTCGATTTATAATTTTTTGGGAAGTCGACTTTTCAAGATAATATATGTCGCCAGGAAAACATGTTACTTTTTAGAAGTCGACTTGGCAAGATACCTTATGTCGCCATGACGACATGTAAGTTTTAAGAAGTCGGCTTGGCAAGATAATTTATGTCGCCATGTCGACATGTAACTTTTAAGAAGTCGACTTGGCAAGATACCTTATGTCGCCATGACGCCATGTAACTTTTTAGAAGTCGACTTGGCAAGATACTTTATGTAATCATGACGACATGTAACTTTTTAGAAGTCGACTTGGCAAGATACCTTTTGTCGCCATGACGACATGTAACTTTTTAGAAGTCGACTTGGCAAGATACCTTACGTAATCATGACGACATGTTACTTTTTAGAAGTCGACTTGGCAAGATACCTTATGTCGCCATGACGACATGTGACTTTTTAGAAGTCGATTGGCAAGATACCTTATGTCGCCATGACGACATGTAACTTTTTAGAAGTCGACTTGGCAAGATACCTTATGTAATCATGACGACATGTAACTTTTTAGAAGTCGACTTGGCAAGATACCTTTTGTCGCCATGACGACATGTAACTTTTTAGAAGTCGACTTGGCAAGATACCTTACGTAATCATGACGACATGTTACTTTTTAGAAGTCGACTTGGCAAGATACCTTATGTCGCCATGACGACATGTGACTTTTTAGAAGTCGATTGGCAAGATACCTTATGTCGCCATGACGACATGTAACTTTTTAGAAGTCGACTTGGCAAGATACCTTATGTAATCATGACGACATGAAACTTTTTAGAAGACGACTTGGCAAGATACCTTATGTCGCCATGACGACATGTAACATTTTAGAAATCAACTTGGCAAGATACCTTATGTAATCATGACAAGTAACTTTTTAGAAGTCGACTTGACAAGATACCTTATGTAATCATGACGACATGTTACTTTTAAGAAGTCGACTTGGCAAGATACCTTATGTAATCATGACGACATGAAACTTTTTAGAAGACGACTTGGCAAGATACCTTATGTCGCCATGACGACATGTGACTTTTTAGAAGTCGACTTGGCAAGATACCTTATGTCGCCATGACGACATGTAACATTTTAGAAGTCAACTTGGCAAGATACCTTATGTAATCATGACAAGTAACTTTTTAGAAGTCGACTTGACAAGATAATTTTTGTCGCCATGTCGACTTACAAAGGTGATAAGTCGACATGATAAGGCCATTAAGTCGACTTGACAAGATGAAATATCTCGCCATCTCGTCAAGTAGAATGGCACTTTAAAGCTTCCGTAGATTTTAGAGAAAAAGGGGGAGGGACACAAATTTAACAATTCTGAATCCTCAGTCACTTTTTTGATATAAGCCAAACCTTTATTGACTATTTCGCTAATTATTACATTGAATTTTTCACAGAAATGATATGGCACAATAACAAATGTTGTGCATCAACATCATCATTCCGCTTCTCACCGTCCAATAAATATACAGTTACTTTTAACGCTGTTTCATTCTTTTTTTAGTGAAACGCTCAAAATAATGGTGAAAGTGACGAACTATTTAATTAATTTTGGTTGAGTCTCGCCCCAGACTATTGTTAAATTGTGTCTGTATAGTCTGTTACATATATAGGGGAAACATGATACTTTTTTTATGCCCCCCCCCCCCCATAATTAAACACCCATGCTGTACCTCTTTCACAACAAACAGTTACCAAAATGAGTAATCTCCGTGTATTTTTAAAATAAGAAAAGAAACTATACAAAAAATACGGGAAATAGAATCGACCAAATGGCTTTTTTCTAAATATATTTGTATTTTTGTGTTTTTTTGTTGTTTGGTCAGGATTTTTTTTCTCGAATTGTTATTTGTATGTCAGTTTATCGTTCATGTTGTTAGTGTCTCTGCTGTATGTATGTTGTATTGGGTTTCTCCCCCCCCCCTTTTTTTTTGGGGGGGGGGTGTTGTGTGTGTGTGTGTGTGTACATAAGACGATGAGAGTTTTGTTATAAATATAAAATTTTTGAAATTAATTGGATGAGGAATGATTTACGCAGTTACAAATTCATTGTTCCTCCTTACTGCCTTCCTATATGTGGAAAGTAATGCAGAGATTGCAAAAACTGTCCCCACCGGGAATTGAACCCGGGTCTTTGGCCCAGTACGCCCAACTGCCTTAACCATGCCCTAAACATAGGCTGATTCACGTCAAAATGTACTTTTCTTGCCCGGGGGTAGAGGGATGTTGACACAATTTTAACCTCTAGAACAATTGACATGCAAACTAAATACCACCACATTTTTCTAGGAATAATTGCCTCTAAAATATCTGACAGTATAAAAAAGTTAATCATATTCGGCCGGGGGCAAATGGCTGGTAATGTATTTAAAACTATAGGAGTAGATCTTCTCTTTGGGGGCAAGGCCGGGCGGGCATATGCTACCAGTGCCCCTGAATCTGCCACTGAATTGTTTTGTGTTTTCCGTCAGGTACAATTATATTTGTTGTACAAATTGAGGAGGGGAAAACCGAAGCTAATGTGCTGACAAATTAGGCTCATAATTTACGACAGCAGGGTGAAATTAAAAGTAAATTTTACAAAGTTCGACAAATTCATAATACTTCAAAACAATATTACAAAACTCTTCCTTTTCCGATCACCTAAAAGTTCATAGGCAAGTAAAGCATAATGTGGTGAAAATAAGTGCCTAAAACTTACCTTGCACTGCAATAGCTGAGAGAAAAATTAATCTGAGAATCATCTTGGTAAGAACACACACACCCCCTTCCAAATGTACGAAAGCTATCTATTACCACCATACAATGGTAGTAAAACTATAGTCCAATTATCAACGAATATCGTCTAGATTTTCGCACAGTGAAGTGAATTTTGATCAGGAACGAAGGCGAAATGAGTTTACCCACATCTGAGAACAAAAGTTGGGCTTGAAGAAATAGCCAGAACCCTGTTCTGAGAGGGGAGTTTATGAAATGTACCACGGCCAAGATGCCACGGACTAATTAACTCCCACTAAATCAATAAGTTTACTTAAAGTTGTGATAACTCAAATTACTTTTATCTTTCAACTATGAGGTTCAAAGTCATATTTTTCTAAGGCCTTATTTTCATATTTCGCAAGAGTCGAACTTTATCATGATTTTTTTTTTATCTTGTCACTTATCTACAGGTATTAGTTTGGTTTAAACACAGATTTTGCTCAAGAGGGTGACACGGTTCCACCTTTGATAATAATAACAGGATCAGTCTGGTACCGCAAGGGTAGATGATATATAGGAATGGCCAACAGTAGAACAAATAATAGCTTTCAATACTATAGTGCTACAAAGCCATACTTTTGTATACTTATGATTGGTACCGCGATCACTCCAATCATTTTTTTTTTTTTTTTTTTTTTTGTGGCAAAACTAAAAGCTATAAAGCTTAATATCAATATTCTACAAATCGCACTTGTCATGTTCCGCTTACAAAATGGTCAGATGTTTCCCCTCATTGTTTAATTTGAATTAAGATATCCACTACTATCCAAAGAGGCAAAATTAAACATTCTATTCAAGAAATCTGAAAATTGCCTTAGCCCTTAAATCTACATTGGTCAGATGCATTACTGGAACGACTCTCTCCCTCATGAGATTAAATATCTAACATGTCTAAAGTGATTTTTAAAAAAAAAGGCTGTTAAAAATATGTTATTGTGTAGGTAGGTATCGTCCATGATCTGGCATGACTATCTTTGTTCACCCGTGTCCTATTTATTGATGATTATGTCTGTCACCAAGCCCTAAGCATTAGTCTTTATAAAACGGGCTCAAGAATGTAGGCATAATAATTGGTCAAATGATACCACGTGACCGTGCATTTTTCTTTCCTCTCCTCATGACCGTGTACTCTTTGCACTGAAACGCGTATTGTGTCCATAGACAAATTAAATAGATTATGCCTTTTGGCTGCGCTTATGTCATGTCATCAGGGAAAGCAATTTGCGGCCTCCATGACTGTTCGATTCTTAGCGTTTCGGAGGGGATTGTAACCAAATTTCAAAAATTTATTAATATTGTCGACCCGTTTTATAAAACAAATTCATGCTTTGTGGCTCTTGCATAAGTGATATGGACTGCACTCAGATAAGTCACAATGAGACAATGAACTCGACAAGCCTCGTTCATTATTCCCATTCGTGCAGCGTATATTCACTAATGCCCTCGCAAACATGAATTCTTTGTATATTTTGTAAGATTAATCTATGTAATAAATATTTATAAATTTTAGTAAGATATTGACATACTATACATTCTAATGTCTTTATTGCTATTGTTCAGGTAAATGTCTTGTTGTTGTTGTTTTTTTTTTAATTGTTAATCTGTGTTTGTTTTTGTAATTGTAATTGTATATGTGACTGTGACTGTGCCTTTTGTCAGTTGAAATACTTCTCTTATTCTGGCAGAGGACCTGAGTATTTTCTTTTCTAGCATCTTGGCATTCATTTTACTCAAATGGCTCATGTATATTTAGAAAACAAGAGCTAGTTCCCCTTCCTTTTTTTTTCTTTCCTTCTTTGCAAGTCTATCTATCCTTTCGATATTATTTCGTAGTTAAGCCAGAGAGTTTAGATATGGAGAGTAAGTACTCGTTCAACTCTGCACGCACACATATTGAGTAACCTGTCGAATTCCGTGGGTGCGTGCGCTGTGTATGTGTATTTGATTTTTGCACCGATCAGATGATTATTTAGGTCTGTTGTTTGTTCGTTTTGTTTCCGAAAATCATATAAAAAACAGTAACACAATATAACAAAGACTTGGTAGATCGTTGATAAAAAATAAGAACAATGGCCCTAGTATTGAGCCCTGAGGTACTCCATAATCAAGGGACAATTCATCAGACAATGTTTGTCCAATGGACGTTCTAATGCGTCTTTTCATTAGATAATTCTGAAACCATTTTAAAGAGGTTCCTTGGACTCCAATATCAGAAAGCTATTTAAAGAGTATTTCGTGATCGACCGTGTCGAATGCCTTATGTAAATCAACAAAGACACTTCCGGTATATTTCCCTTGATCAATTGCTTCAAGCCATTCATCTGTTACTTGATTAGTGCAGTAGTTGTGGAATGTTTTGCCCTAAAGCCCAATTGCTCCTTGACTAATATATCATTGTCATTCGAGTAACGAAGTAATTGTTTCTGAGCAACTCTCTCTAAAAGCTTCGAAACACAAGGCAATAATGATATAGACCTATAATTATCTGGCTGATATTTGTCACCTTTTTTATGTAATGGTATAATTTTTGCAATCTTCCACTGGGAAGGAACTACCCCATCTGTTATTGATTTATTGATAAGGTATGTTTTTATTCTGCAGATTTCTATTGCACAAGTTTTCAAAATGTAAGAACTGATCCCATCCAAACCAACCGATTTCTTATTTTTTAGGCTGTATATTTCTTTTAATACATCTGCTTCAGAAACTAAAGAAAGTTCAAATTTTGTTTCAGAAGATAATGGGTTTCCTATATCATTATCCAGACCTGCCTCATTACCTAAAACATTAGCAACATTGGCAAAATGATTATTAAAATAATTTGCAGTTTCAAAAGTATTTTGTAACACAGGGATAGCTGATTGAGAGATTTTGTTGGGTAGGAGAGATCTGAGAGTTGGCCATGTTTGATTTCTATTTATAATTTCAGTTAATTTTTCACAATAGTATTTCCTAATTTCAAAAGTAACCTTATTTTTTAATGGTCTGTATTCCTTCAAATATGCATCATTGTTATTATATTTTGCTTTTGTCTGGGAACGACCTTTAACGTCATCATCCGAAAGACGGGACTCAGTTTTGAACCGTGGTCCGTCTAGTCAGTTTATAAGCGAATACAGAGACCTGAAAATTCTGACAGAGTAACTCAAACCGCCCGAAAAGCCAAAGGAATTGCCTTTATCAAAGTGTTTCTTACTTTATTTTACTTTTGTTTTTATCGTTTGCGGTAAAGGATATAATTCAAAATTATGTCAAAAATTAGATGGGATGGAGATTTGATAGGGGGGGGGGGGTAGAGGCAACGGAACGTCGGGCACGGACAATGGAAGTTGGGGGACAAAAGGTGCTCCCTACTTCCATTGTCCGAGCCCGACGTTCCACCTCCCCTGGAGGTAGTGAAGCTAAGGTGTTGACCGGGGGCTTTATATTCTATTGAGCGGGCTGTTACCCTCAGAAAAATTATCTACCAAAAATGAATGGATGAATAAATACGAAAAAAATATATAAACTATGTAAATGACTTTTACAGAATACTATGAAGAAATAATCTAAAGGTTAATTACATTCCAATTCCTCATAAAACCTCAAAAATCATTTGTAATTTCTCAAACTTGTCACGCTCGATAGCAATGCAACAGGTAAATTGTAGATTTTGAAGCCAACCTCCAAGCAAAAGGGAAATTGGGGCATGTATCAAGCCCAAATAGAGCGAATTTAGATTTGTCATGCATTGAAGTCAAATCTGAAATATCTTCAAATATGAAATCAATAGCATGTGGATAAATGATAAAGAATAAACCTTTAAAAGAAAAAAAACTTTCAATAAAAACAAAACAGAGGCTCGTAAATAGCGATAAACGCAACGTGCTGGTTGCTAATGACATGAATGACACTACTATGAATAAAAAATAAATTCAAATAAAAATCATAATTCACAAATTATGAAGATATTCATAAAAGAATCACCCATCGCTCTGACCCCACCCCTCCCCGTCCGAATCAAATTAGGGCCAGGAAAATGAGGTTTTCTTGGTGGATCACAATTGGCGCTGGCTCAGACCAAAGATGCGCAATTTCAAAAGGGTGAACGTCTCTTGCCTAAATATCAATTTTCAGGTTTCAAACTTTCCGAACGAGTGAAGATTTTTTTATGTAATTTTTTTCATTGAAATTGTAATTATTGCCATTAAAAAATATTTCCAAAAAAATTTGAAAAATTACATTTGGACCACGTGTTTGATCGAATATGAGGCGAAGGTTGCCGAACATGAAATGACGATTTACCGACATTTTTTGTTGTGTGTGTGGGGGGGGGGCGGGAAGCAGCCTCCCATCCAACACATCTCATAAGCCTATGCTTCTTTTGTATTTTGATTTTATTTTTTTCATTTTCTTTTAGTATTTTCTTTTACTTTTAACTCCTATGAAACTTAGAATAGATGAAGAAGAAACTATAATTGATTTACATTGATTTACACAAAACACAGAAATTTTCGATTTTCAGGCTGGTCTGACATGAGGTCCCCAAGGGTCCCCAAGGGTCGCTCGACTGCGATAGGATAATTTCTGACTTTCATAAATTTTGTGCCAAAGATGCACAACACTTGAAAGTAAAAGAAAAAAGAAAAATATTTTGTATGATATGATACGGTTGCAAATATGCGACGAAAACCATTTCAAAATTAAATCACGTGGTAACTACCAACCAAAAAAAATGCAGTCGATAATGTAATTTGCATGCCTGTTGTTTTATCACGACTGTGAGTTATGTTTATTAATAATACAGTTAGGCGATACAAGATTTACAAAGATAATAGGGGCCGATGCTACCTTGTAAAAGTTGTAGACATGATCCCGTGGATAAATACATTTTTCTTTATCACGATGTATTATGACGGATGTCAACTCGGCTACATCCCACGAGATCGACATGGTTTCGTGAGCCTTCAGGCAACTTTTCGTAGGGTTCACAGGACTGACACTGTCGATCTCTTGGACATTCAGTCTCGTGAATTGTCGGTCTACAGGAATGGGGGAGGGGGGGGGGGCAGTGTGCCCAGATTTTGAATTTTGAAATACGAGACTTTTCTGGGCCTTGACTTCGGATGGCAGGACAAAATAATTTTGGAGTTCCTATGTAATTTACAGCTAAGTAAGAACTTTAAAAAAAAAAAAATATTATTATAGCTGAATCCTCTCCATAAAGGAAAGGCCGTGTAATGTACTTTTGCTTTAGATTCACTGCAAGTTACATTGATTCTAATTCCTGTATGTAACCAAACAGGTGAGAGGACGTTCGCATCAATGCATTATTAGAAATTCATTTTGTGGACAATGAGACACGTACATGTTTGTATACATTTCTGGTCTGGTTTCAGCTCCAATTTTGAAAATGTGGGACAAAATGGTGTCCCGCGGAAAACTGATACGGAACGTGGGACAAAATGATTGAAATAGGCGACGTCTGGTCACCTGGTGGGGGTGGCATCTTCCCCAAACCACATAATTTTGGAAATTACAGTTATGTGTAGTTATACTTCTGATTAGGCCTGTTCATTCCGAAGGATGACTGACCTCCTTGTATATCCTTCTCTGTGCTTATTAACCTTTCCCATTCTATCTTTGTTGACCTATCTTATTCTCTCGATCTCCCACCTTTCTCTCCCATTCTCCCCCCCCCCCTCTCTCTCTCTCTCTCTTTCTCTCCCTCACTTTCTTTCTTCATTTCTTTCACATTCTCTCACATTCTCTTATTCCTTCGCTCTTTTACAACCGATCCGTAAAAAAGTGACTCTCTACTATACGAACAAAATCGATCATTATGCATTTTAATATCTATATTTGATAAGAAAGGCTCTTCAGATGCTTTAATTCTAACCCTCTTATTCTTTACATCTAATATAGAATAAGAACGACAATGTCTTTGACTTCAAATCATAGGCTTACGTCTCTTGCCTGAAAATCAACTGTCATGGTGAAAAATTGAAAAAAAAATTATCATAAAAATTATACCAAAAGAAATATGAGGTGACTGTTGCCCGAAAATTTAGATAACAGTTGCCCGAATACTGGTCATTTCACAACTTTTAAGGGGGAAGTTGCAAAGTTATTCGCATTCATACGTACTTGCATAGACAAACTGGGGGAATGAATTTTCTTAAAATCTTGTGGTAGTTAAAGACATTTAAGCATGCCTAGTCCTACAAATTATCAGAAGGATTTCTTGAATAACAAGGTTTAGAAAATGTTTTTGAATTAACCATCCTTGCTCTAATGGAAGATCAGACTTGAAAAAATATGATACGAAATGTTTTTTAAAAAAAATTTAGACCCCCGTTAACTACTAAAACAAAAAGAGTTTGTTCACAACTTACGTGTTGTTGATGGAGCTTCAGTAGTAGTAGGGTTGTCATCTGTAGGTGTAAATGAACGCATTCACTTTCAAAGTCAGGCTAATTGACCTTTAGTGTAATTTTTAAAATCAAACAGAATAAATTCATTGACATTCTCCCTCAATAAAGCCGCCTATAAAGCCTCATCTTCGTATTGCTTTTATTTTAAACTTCTTGACTTCTTTGTTTCTTTAATACTGTTCAATCAACATTGATACGTACCTTGCAGGAACAAAATATTGCCTATGATAAAAATGGTTTAGAGCAATCTTTTGATGTTCTGGCATAATGTGGCAAATTTTGCATTGGTTTTGTACTTACACTTTGGCATTTTGCAAATGAATCTGTAAAGATTGTTGCATTTAACATCATTCCAGGTCCCAATCTTATAAAAGTAGTGGTCCAAGTGGACACAGTCTTCGTTGCCATAACTATTGGTCGGCTCGCCTGGGGTCCAGTTGATGTAATCATACTTCGAGAGCCGTGCAAGGAGGGTACAGAAAGAAAGGTCAGTTGAGAGTGAGGTCAGTGGCGGGGTAGGTAAGTGGTGGGAGAGGTATGCAGCAAAGGGTTAGCGGAACCGGGCGGAAAGAATGTCAGAGAGAGAGTGGTGGTGGTGAGGTGGGGGAGATGAGGAGACGGAGAAAAGTCAAAGAGAAATATTCAATATTTACCACTGCTTGAAGGAAAAATATTTTCGTTAGTTCATAATCTAGTCATTAGGACACTTTTGGAATGATTGCTCTGCTTGCACTTTCAAACGGGGGCACTCGTTTTGCCGAAGGTTCGTATTTCCGTAGGTTCAGAATTCGGAAACACAAATTTCCCGTGCCTGGAGGTTCATAATACGCAAAATGAAAAAGGGTTCATAATCCCGAACATTTTGCTCTATTCTTAAGGTTCGTTTATCCGGAGGTTCATAATTCCATAACTGAAAAAGGGTTCATATTTCCGAAGGTTCGTAATTCTGAAAATTATGAACCTTTTTTTTCATTTTCGCAATTACGAACTTCCGGAAATATTAATCATATTTCATTTGCGGAAGTATGAACCTTCGGAAAAACGACGTGTAACCCTTTCAAATACCACCAGAGATATGTATTAATTAAATTCTATGAACATACTCTGATTTTTTAAATGGAATAACCTGGTGGAACCATCTGAAGATGAAAAGAAGTCCAGAACGAACGGTCAAGAACATTGCCAAAAAAGAGAGATGATTTTGAAATGATTAAAAAAAAACCCACCTAAAAACAACCACAACATGGTTTATAATCCGGGCAACTTCATGGTTAAGATTCACATCCTATGCCAATATGATATTTTGCTCTTTGGGATTCTTTCTTAAACTTTTTGTCTGGACCACCTAACAACTTAGAGATGGTTACACCAGTTCTGTATTATTTACTAGATCATAAAAAAAATACCTTTGATATAAATTTTTATATAATGCTAACTTTGAAAATTAAAAAAAACAAACAACAGATTTTATATACACAGTGAAAATTTGAAGTGATATTAGAAAGTAAACTGCACATTACTGCATTTTCGACAAGTGTTATGAGTGTGGTCACTGGCGTAGAAAGGGGGGAGCACAGGGGGCCATGGCCCCCTACCCCCTATTCAGCCACTAAAAAAAAGCAACAAAAAAAAAAGCGAGAGCGAAAAAGCGGTGGAAGTGAGAGAAAAAGGCCTAAAAAGCCAAAGGGCGCTACAAGCCGTTATCTTTCTCTCAAACTTTGCTAAAACGTCAAAGTTTTCGCGCTTCGCGCGGGAAGGGGGAAATAACTCTCCTCTCCCTGCACCCATCCCTGTTACGCAGTGAAATGTTACGTCCAAATAGTTGAAAAACAGTCCGGGCGTCGAACTATAACTTTCCGCCTAAAAAAATTGTTTGCTACGAGCCGTTATCTTTCTCTTAAATTTGCTAAAACGTCGGAGCTTTCGCGCTTCGCGCGGGAAGGGGGCAAACTCCCCCTCCCTGCACCAACCCCTGTCACATACAGTGCAGTATTGCGTCCAAATAACTGAAAAGCAGTCAGGGCGTCGAACTATAACTTTCCGCCTAAAAAATATTGTTTGCTACGAGCCGTTTATCTTTCTCTCAAATTTGCTAAAATGTAAGAGCTTTCGCGCTTCGCGTGGGAAGGGGGAAACTCTCCCCTCCCTGCACCAACCCCTGTCACATACAGTGCAGTATTGCGTCCAAATAACTGAAAAGCAGCCAGGCGTCGAACTAACTTTCCGCCTAAAAAAAAGTATTACGAGCCGTTATCTTTCTCTCAAATCTGCTTTAAAACGTAAGAGCTTTCCGCTTCGCGCGGGAGGGGGACCCCCCCCCCCCCCCTCCCTGCACCCACCCCTTTTACATACAGTGCAATATTGCGTCCAAGTAATTGAAAAGCAGTCGGGTGCCGAACTATAACTTTCCGCCTAAAAAATTGTTTACTACAAGCCGTTATCTTTCTCTCAAATTTGCTAAAACGTCAGTGCTTTTGCTCTCCGCGCGGGAAGGGAGAAACTCCTCCCTCCCTGCACCCATCCCTGTTACAGTGCAGTATTACGTCCAAATAACTGAAAAGCAGTCCGGACGTCGAAATAACTTTCCGCCTAAAAAAAGGTGCTACGAGCCGTTATCTTTCTCTCAGATTTGCTATAAAACGTCAGAGCTTTCGTGCTTCGCGCGGGAGGGGGGAAAACTTCACCCTCCCTGCACCCACCCCCTGGGGAGCACGCTTTACATGCTCATCACCAATTTTGCACTCTTCGCGTGCTCACAACCGCCCCTCCCCCCCCCCTAAAATGAAATCCTAGCTATGCGGTTAGATCCTTCACGTCTGCCCCCCCCCCCTATTGAAAAATCCTGGCTACGCCTTTGAGTGTTGTATAGGTATCTATAAAGTATTTCATTTATCATATAATATCTTCTACATCATTATATACTCTAAAAACAATCTAGCCAAATATGATTAGAATCTAGTCAGATTTGACAAGAATAACTATCCCCACGGGCACCTGCCCTATTCTAGTCAAAACTACCAGCTTCGGGTTTGAAGTGAACAGAATCCTAGTCAAAATGAATACAATCCTAGTCAGAATGACTAAAATCGGATTAAGAAAATGTGACCGGGCGATCTGGTAAAAAAAAAAGACTAGACTTTTTTTAGAATGTACAAGATAGACTGGTGGAAATTTCCATTTTAAAATACAAACGTATAGACCTAGTGACAAATTTGTATTATCACTGAAAATATAACGCGAATGGATGTTCATGCATATCTACATCGTTCAGAGGACGGAAAATAAATCACATCTCTAGACATTACTATGATCACTGTCTGTTTTTAATTGCACCTTTTGGTATTTATGATAAAATCATTTTTTAATGGTTCTCTTTTTTTCCCCCTGCCGATTATGATACTGTAGAAGAGGGAAAGAGGAAATATAAACATCATTATAACATATCGTCAACTTACGTTAGTTCCGTCAGTCCATTTCCAGCTTTTTTCATTTTCTGCATCTGTTAGACCAATCCAGGTCCAATCATTTATGTAGAATAGTCTTTCTGAAAAGGAAGGAGTAACGATCGAGCTTTGTCATTTGACTACAGCAATGAATGAACTCTATAATGCGATGATGAGATTATTCATAAGCCTTATTGACGTACTGACCCCAAAATGTCTTCATATCTCGCTATTTAACGTAAAAAGGCTAACTTCGTGTTGAATAATCAACCACCATTGTAAAACCATATAAATATTACATATTTCCTATCAAAAATAATTAAAAGAGTTAGATTACTACAAATAAGCTTCCGTTGGTTGATATTACATTATCATTTCATACAGTCTTGTTATGTTTCCCCACCTCTTGCAAAGGAACAAGTCTTATAACGAGAGACAGTATTCCTCTCCACATAGTACGATTTTTAAACAAATTTGCTTAAATTAATACTCGTCCGCAAAGATCGTACTGTGACATTAAAATGACATATTATTTTTTGCCTTAAAGAATTCGATTTAGGATAAGAGATGAGTATATCGGGAAAATAGAATTTTGAAGTAGCCTTTTGGATAAAATATGCAAATATGGACTCCACCAATGTGTCTGTAATGTGACGTGAAGACAACATGAAAATTGTTTTGTCATTCATATGCAGATCATGCTCACAATCTCAAACACCGGGCGCTGCAGCGAAGTTATTTCCCAAGAAATCTTTCCAGTGAAGCTACCTAACATTTATAACATGACAAAAATGATTTCTTACCAGTGATGAAAGACTGCTCTCCATTCGAATGAATACTCGCCAGGTGTGAATTGGGAAACAAAGCAGCGCATTCGGCTTCTGCTTCCGTGAAGGTCGTATAATTATCGGGAGAGTAGTAGCACGATTGGTCATACAGAGCCCAACCCCGTTCACAATATCCGATCTCTAAAGATTCAAGAATTATTCATTCAAAATTATTATCCATCGGAATTTGTCTCCAGATATCTCACTGATTGATTGATTAATTTGTTGTTTGATTTGATGAACGATATCCATAATCAGTATTTAATTAGTATATCGTATAATCAAAATAAGTAGGGCCTATACCTGAACAGTACTATTGGGATTGCCGAAGGCATAATGATCAAAGTAAACGTCTTATTTCAACATCATTTTTCATCTGTTTGTGGTCGCTATTGATGAGGAACGCTGTTCAAGATGTATTACAAAATAGTATATACCCCACCTTCGAAAAGAAGAAATATTTGTTGGATGCACTTTTACTACAATTGGGGGCTTACATCATTTTCAGTTGATATGTTTCTTGAAAGCTGGAAGACCATTCCTATTAATTTTTAGATCTTGTTTTGCGGTCTTATGACACACACTCCGGCAACAACTGCTCAGCGGACAATTCTTAAGCCAGTTGAATTTCAAACTTCAAATCGGAAGCCAACACTATACCTAACCCTAGCCCTTGACCTATCTTACACAAAATCACAATCCTAACCCTAACCATTATCTTTGATGGAACAGAGTCCAGAGCACAATGTTGCCCCAGAAAATGTCGGATTTACCTGCGAACCCATGATGCTTTGTGATGCTTTGAGATCTAGTGCAAAGAAATAACAGATGTTATATACTCACTCTCGGGGGCTGTCACATTTGTTACAGAAGATCCTGAAAAAGAATTATAACATAATAGGATTTAGCAATTATTGATTGTTCTTTTAAATGGCATTGCAACATCCACCACATTCTTTCTTGACCAATAATAGGCACATTCAGAAAGAGAGCTGTTCATTCAAATGAGTGACCCTTATGTCATGTCATCAAGAAAATTTCTTCAAGAATATGTCGTGAGGGCAGGATGGCATCACCCTCCTTCACTTTAGAGAGTACACTTTTCTCAATATTTTGGTACATTTTATGTCAACAGACTTGTGATCGGAAATTGCGTGACCACCGAATTCACTCCATATAGTTAATAATCATTAGACAGTACATTCCCTCTGAGAAATTTTCCTCTTTTCTTAATGAAATGTCACCTGCAACGCTGTCTGTTCTTGTAGATATATCAATGTGAAACGATTATTATCCATGAGAACTACAAATTAATGTATGATAAATAAATTTATTCTTACCAGCCTTGATCTTGCACACGAACCCGGCCAATAGAGTGCATAACATTTGATCCCATGCTCCCGTCTCGTCAGCTGAAAAGGGGAAATAATTGAATTTCAAAAGCAAAAGTAAATGTAAAGAGAAACTATTTTTTATATTTTACATGTGAAGTCATTTTTATATGAAGGCGATTGTCGTCGACGGATTTTCACAAAAGTAGACCCTTAATTACAGTCTTTTAATTACCATAACAAAATTGTAGTAATTATTGTACCCTATGACACTTACACACACATAGACACACACACACCCCTATCCGCGCGCGCACACACACACACACACCTACATTTCACATTCTCCCCTCGATAATCCTTAAAAGTCTAGACCGTCCATACATGTCATATATGACAAGGAAGATGACCATGTAGGAGTAAATCTCGAAGAATTAACAAAAATATGGTTCTGTATTGTTAATTAATTTTCTGCAAGAGTAATTCAAGTGGATTGTTTTCTGATGTATCTGACCAATAAAAACACTCAATAAAGTGATGGGACTTTGTCTTTGTCAAGTTGTTTTCTAATTCTTCTTTGAATTAGTAATATATGTAACCTCAACAACCAATGGCAGCACGGTGAGTATTTATTTATTTGTACTGAGGTAGACACAGTGCTCGAATGGGTCTTTGTCATATATATATATATATATATATATATATATATATATATATATATATATAAATGAAATGAGCCAAGACTCAGGACGTAGCTGAATACCACGGATTTATTGATGTCGTCAAGCTTTCGGCATTATGCCTTCTTCACGAGCTATACAACGAAAAGTAACGAAAAAGGAACAAAATGATACTACTACTACATGCATAAAAAAAAAGTAATGAGCTATACAATTCTGCTGACAATAATTAATATCCGATATGAATAATATATATATATATATATATATATATATATATATATATATATATATATATATATATTTAAATTGATACAGTGATAATCAATGTAAAGTTTAATATAATTAAAATCATTACCTGTTAGGTTGTTTGTGGTTATGCTATGGACAGTGCTTGCTTGTGTGATGGATCACGTGACGTGATCCACCGCAAAAGCAAGTTAACTGATGCGTGTCATTGTGGCGCCACCTTCATTCATGACAACCCATGTACACGAGTAGAGTCAGTGCAAAGAGGTACTTTTAGTTATAGTACTCGAATAAAATGAAAATGGTAAAGTATGTAAATGTAGACATATAGGTTCGTTACTTTTCGTTGTATAGCTCCTGAAGAAGGCATAATGCCGAAAGCTTGACGACATCAATAAATCCGTGGTATTCAGCTACGTCCTGAGTCTTGGCTCATTTCATTTATTTAATTTATCCAACCAAGACGGCCCGTCATGTTGTGTTTTAGCCAAATCCTTACAATTATATATATATATATATATATATATATATATATATATATATATATATATATAAAATTATACGGATATATATATATATATATATTGTCTTGAAATTTGTTAAATAGACCCAAGCGATAATGACAGAATCGTGAGGGTTTTTTTTATTCACTTGTGTTGAGGTAAGCACAGTCTGCCTGGCCGTAAGTATTCTGCGGTGTTTCCTGCCAGTTTGTGTAGGTAGAACTGGAATCATGGACCCACTGCCATGTACCATCTTTCAAATAATCTACAGTAGGAAGCAAAGTTAAAGTCTTAGGCACAATATTTTCGCAACAATCACACATACGCAAGGGATCATCCATAGATACTTTACTTTGGGCTACCCCATCAAATCAATCCACAAAGTTACTAGATGAAATATTTCTCTTTGTGATGATGATTTTGCAAATTGTGAGGAGATAGCTTAGTCTTTGTCAAGGGTTTAGTGAAAAAAAATTCTCGTTGCAACTATATATCGGTTATTCAAATGAAAATATAAAAATGTTTTCTCTCACGAAATATGATGTAGAATAAATATTTTTTTTTTCCCCTCAATCATCAAACTTCCCTGGGTTTAATGTCATCAAGATCACCTTATCGTACATGTATAAAGTTAGCCTATTCCCTAATGGAACGGGTGGTTCCGCTATTAATAATATGGGAACTAGAGAATTCTGTGGTCAACAAGTTAAGGGGAAATAAGTACGTACCTGAATATCCGATCCACATACTCTCTACATTTTCATCCCTGAGGGGTCCCATTTTTGCGGCTATGAACGTATTTTCTGCACCACTATAAAAGAAGAATAAATATAAAGGAAAAAAAAAAATTTTGTAAAAAGATTTCGACTGTTGTAGTTTTGCTGCGTCAATCCAAAGCTTCATATTTTATTACGATCTTCCAGGTAAATTAACATTAGGAATATTTAAAAATAATCGTTTGTTTCATTCGAAAACATACATTATCACAGTTAGAATGCTGAATTGTAATAGTTTTGTACACACATAGATGTACTAGTACTTACATGACGAAACATAACACTTAGTAGTACCGTGACACGATAGTAGATCATTTATTTATATATCCATGTGCAATTGTAAATTACTTGATAGTACCTACATTATATACACACACATGCCTAACACTTTTTCAACATTTGAATATCTTGTTACTTTAATGGAGAGAGAGGGGGAGAAGAAAGAAAGAAAGAGGGAGAAGAAAATGATAAAGAAAATAAGCTTCAGCAACCATATCCAGACCATTACAGCTTTATACTCACTCCAGGATGGTACCGAGCCATCCACCTTGGGAACTGCAGTAATAGTTCGCATCAAACCATGTTAACTGGAGCGGGTTAAATTGGTAGCATTGTCCCCCATGGAGTGTCCAGCCATCAGCACATACACCTGATGGAAAATGGCATCACCACAAAACTGCCATAAGAAATAAGAATACGAGCGACCCTCCAGATTGGAGTACTTTTCGTTAGAATTTAAGGAGTCTCAATTGATCATTTTCTTCGAAAGAATTATGGGTTCATTTGTGGTGTAAAGGAGGTCTATTAGAACAAGGGCTCCTATCTGATTTTGAGGAATGCGTGAGGTTGTATCCAGTATGTATGCAGGTCTAGGGTCAGGCCAAATGGGCTGCGGCCCTCATTTTAAGAAAAAAAAAAATTTTCTTCCTACCGCTCATCGTGTCAAGGTGGTGGTATTTTCTTGAATTCGTTTTCAGGAAAAATATTTCGCCTCTCCCTTTTCTTGACAACCTTTGATCTGCGACTGTTTATGGCACAAACTATTCTTTTGGTTGGTTGGTAGTTTTATTTTCCGTATAAAAAGATCATCAGTACACACTTATAAATATTCATGTACAAGAATAAAAAAATCAAGAATCCAGTCAATAATTAACAACAACAAAATAACGGCTGGAAAGCTCTATTCAGAGCCATTAAATTAATGGCCCTGTTCTTCCTAGAGGTCCAGAGTGTGGCAGTATAATAATTTCATACCAATCGAAAAGGATCAGGTTTACCTTCTTCTCTTTCACAAATAGATCGTTTCTTAACACTACAGTCATCCACACTCCACACATCTGGATTTGGGCTCCTTATCATACCACATGCCGGGTAGATGCTGAAATAGATGAGAGGGAAGTAAAAAACACATCCACTATGAAATCTCGTAATCCTCTTTATTCTCTTCCGTTCTTTCTAAAGGTTTTTTTTACGTCAGTCGTCAAGTTAAAATCGATAACTTTCAGTCGAGTACACCTTTTTTTACCACGATCATCACGAAGCACATCAATCATATAAACACACTGGAAGAGAATAAGATGCTTTGATATTCTGTATTGCTCTGGATTGTTATTGAGAGCTTTAATAGATATCACTGATTTCGAGATATCACGTTCGTTCGTACTGTGACTAGAGTATGATTATCATGAGCGGAAACTAGTTCATAATAGATGTGGAATTAAACAACGTGGAGTTCGCCGTCTGTAAAGGAGAATGAAACCCTGGAGAAAAATCAATTTTAATGAAAAGGGAGGATAGAGAGAAGCAATTTAAAAAAGGTTCCATCGAAATTGGTTAGAAATGAGAAAGTTATGAAAGTTTAAAAAGTCTCAATTTACTTTCTATGGCGATCCTCAAATTGGTAATGTTGCTTCAAAGTGACAGGTTTAGTAGTACAACTCTCCATATGTTTTGTACGCAAAATTTCATATTTTCCCCATTATCTCTCATGGTGTAGCTTGTCTCCTTCTTAGCTCTATATATAACATGGGAAAATGTATTTGACACAACATATGTTGAGTTCACAAAAAGACAAGCAGCATCTTTAGAGGTGTGCGATGGCGTTTAAAATTAACGAACTCCCCCATTTTCTCCACTCTGATTTTTAACAGATTATGGGCTGCTACATGTTCGAGAGTGACTTACTCAGGATCTGGTTCGCCGTCATCTTCATTCCAATTATTGTAACTTTGAATACCCGTTCCATCTTGCCATGTGAACGTACCTTTGTTGCCCTGTTATGGGTAATAACAGTATATCAGACGATAAATTACAGCTGAGAACATTACAAATAACAATGAAAAGTTAAAGAGAGTCATTTTCGTGGTCTTTAAATCATACATATTGAGTTATTTCTATTCTATTCTGTCTGTCTTATGTGTGTTTATATAAATGATATTGAAGATTCGCCGAAATTTGAATGTTAAATCCATTTTCATTGTATCTTCCAATCTTGAATGATCAAATAGATAAGCCTCAAGGTTGTTTAACCCCTTCTGTGCCTCTATTATAATAAATAAACTTTCAAGAGTCGTATTAAGGATTTTAATTCTTCGTGTCACTAATTCATTTGAGTTCAAATATATTCCATGAAAACATCCTTGTAATGAATGTTTCTATTTCTTTCTCAGAAATACAAAATAGTACTTTTGATTGCAAATTGATAGTGCAAAAGCTTTTTTCTTGAATGAAAAATGTCGTTAATGGAGCTGAAGGAGTAACAACCCAGATTGTGAATATCTTCGGGGAGGGAGGAAATCTAAATATTTAGCAGATATCTTAGGCATGCAATTAAAACAAATTCGAGTGTACTCATTTGTTGTTGTTGGTTTTTTTTACAAACAACTACATTAGTCGACATTTACAATAAATTTAGTAATTTCCCCTCCAAAAACAATAATTTGTTTTTAAAATAATGATGACAAAACAGGACTGAACAAATAGATATACTTCATCACTGAGGCCAATCCAGTACTGGAAATTTGCATATCGTAGCTGCATGGAAGTGGCAAAGGTTTGTTCGTCGGCGTCATTGATAGATATCACATATCCATCCATCATGGTACAGTACTCTGTAGCATCATATATACTCTTGGTATCAGATATCCAAAGGTAGCACTTATCGCCGTAGGACTCCCATCCTTCTTTGATGTCACATTTCGGGACCTCCTCTGTAAAGATTGAAACAAGCACAAGTCGTAAGATGGCCCGTGACCCGAGGGAGGTGAGAGATAGGAAATATCTCGTTATCATCTGTTACCGCATGACCAGAACTCAACTTTATATTTATCTAGAAAGAAATTACAAGAACATCCTTTTTACCGTATCCTTTGGAGCAAACGAAAGCGTTGGCTGCAATACACTGTTCATCGTTCCATTTCCCTCCTACAAGCATTTCAACACAATCTTCCCCGATTCCATCGTTGTTGTTTGGTTCATTTGATGCCCAGTTCCTTTAAACATGAAATCATCAAGGGATATTCATAATGGTTTGTTTGATACTCTGAATATTCATTTTTCTCAGAATTCGTTAATCCGAACACTGTGATCGTAATGGTGCAATCTCTTAAGGCAATTTTGTGTGATACCGGGTGGGACGTGCCTGTGTTCAAAATGATCACAATTTTCAAAATTTCATTTCGTAAACTTAGCTTTTTCTTCTGACGTGGGGCCTACGTGCTTCGTGGAGCAATGTGGCTTTACGTGGCCTCTGTCTTGAAATTACGTGGCATTACGCGCATGTCAAATTGGGCCAATTTTTACGAGGGTCTATAGTTGTCAAATGCGTGCCTATTTTGTAGCTTACGACACCTACATGTACGTGGCCCCTACGGATGTTTACTGAGCTTAGGGCAGCTATACACGGCCCCTACGGATGTTTACTGCGCTTACGGCGAGGCTTTACGTGCAAGTGTTACTGTGGCATAAGATTCTACAAACTGAACGCACTTATTCACTGTGCTATACCAGGAGATAACCGATGGGGGGGATTTTTTTTTTTTACATGTTTACAACCATGACACAATAACCCCCTCCCCCACAAAAAGTTTCGAATAACACTTTTAAAAGTTAATACCTTCAGAGTCGAAATAAGATTTGTGGACCTAAGCCCTTTATGGATGATTATGATCTGGTTAGATGGCCGAGTAGATAACGGGAAAGGAGATTGCTTGAGTTCGGTTCTATTCTAGTAAAAAAAATTCATACATTATTGGAAGCTTTTGTGTATTTCATTTGTTTTTTTCTATAAAAAATTCCTATAAGAGTAACAGTAAAACATGATCATAACCTGGTGATATGGTGAACATGGGTGAAAATTTTGATTAATCTAAGGTCCTACAGAATATGCATGATTACCACCTTTGAATATGACATGAGATAACATGGGACATGTTTACGTGAATGAGGGTTCGGTCCCGTCTATCCAGATAAATGTATTGTCCTCAATGCGGTCATACAGCCCGATCCAGTATACCTGACTGTTGCTAGACGTCTGATCAACCAACCAATTCTAGAAGGGAAAAAAAGTCACCTTAAAGGAGGTCACATTATAAGGGCAATCCAAGCTTACAAACGAGAAGAATCACGTAAAAACAAGTAAATTTGAGCAACAGGTTTGTAAAATTTGAAGAAAAAAATGGACTGATATTGAGAAATCATGATCGTGTTTTTATAAAACATTAAGTGAAGTTTAAAACAAAACTGTGTTTCAAAACTTGTATTATTACATATATGTATCTACACATGTTCGCTATACGGTATATCTTTGTTATTATACGTGTCTTGTGTAATCACGGAGTTGGTATTAATTAATGTTTCAAAAACATCTATTCTAAAGTCGTAGTAACAACTTACTGTCAAATATCTTATTTGATGTTGATTTTATCTGTCATCTTCAAGCTTGAATTTAATTAAGGATAAAAAGGTTTTGTAGGCGTAATGCTAGTACATTAATTCCGAACAATACAGGAAATATTCCTATAATATTGGTTTGGAAAATTTGTATGTAAATCTGAAGTCAGATTTTGCATTTTAAATAGGTTTTTCTTACCTAAACTAGATAGACTACATTGACAATGAATACATACATACCTGTATGTAGGCCTTCAGTAGTATTTGAAATACTTTGGCAAGACTCTAATCTACATTTGCCACTCTCCACCCAGGTGTAAATGGGTACCTGATATGCTTGAGCGCTAGTTACTTTGGCGGCTCGGCTATAACCAGGGTAATAATGTCTAAGCGCCATGAGCGTCACTGCGTGACGGATATGAGCGCTATATAAGTAGCCATTATTATTATTATTATTATTATTATTTTTACATCAATGTATAGTTAAACACATTTCCACGTTACACAGTATTTTATTTTTACTTTTAAAGGATCATATGTGTATAATTTTCTTGAATGTACTCTGAGAACTAAAGTTCTAGACATGGTAGATGGTTATGCTAATATTCTCTACATGCAGAATTTTGATTGAAAACTTACATTCATATCTTGACTTTCTAGTTTGATGAGATTTGCATGTCTTTCCTGACAATACTCCTGAGCCAACATGAAGGTCAGTCTCTGCGCTACAACAAGCACACACGTCTCTTGATACTTCATCCACCCGTCTCCGCAATCAGCTGCAGGTTTATTAAAGGAATAAAGCGTTAGTAATAATTATCACACCAGATTCATTTCAAATTTACGAGAAAAAAATTACCAGCCAAGACTTGTTTTGTTCCGCTTAAGGGGGGGGGGGGGGTTCTGTTTATCTACTGTATTGTGTTGTACATCATTGATGTTATGATCATTTAAGAGAAAAATCAAATGAATCAAAATACATGAAATAACAGTTTGTAACAAAGGATAAGGTATTGAAACCATATAATGTATTATAAGTGTAAGTGTAGGAAGAAAGGAATATAACGATAATATCAATTTATCTGCATCGTGCGCATTACACTTTCTTTTTACAAATTCTTTATCTTTGGTTATTTTGGTCTCAAATTTACCTCTCAGTGTTAATAGGTTTTTGATCAATAGAACACAGTTTTTCTTGTATCATTACTCTATGTATCACTGACAATGGTACAGCCCATGACTTAGAAACAAGCAAGTAAACTCTACCACGGACGTAGACACGCATAATTATCCATTGTTAGTGGGGGGATGATCTATTCATCATTCCCCCCCCCCCACTAACAATAGAAAGTGTGTTCGTATCTACGCCACTGAATGAACTCTACACTGTCCATCACTGGCGTAAAAAAAAGTTCTACGCCCCCCCAAAAAAAAAATAAATAAAAAGAGGAAGGAAAAAATTTCTTAGTTAAAATTAAATTTTCATTAAAAATCGTCAATTTTTTGTGCACCGTATGCCTATGCTCAGCCCCCTCAAAATTGGTGGCTCATTACGCCACTGATCCACACTTTCAAACAATGAGAAAAGGACCACGGCTTTGGAAGCTTTATGATCAGTGCAAAGCAAGTTAAAATAATGAAATGAAGATGACATACCTACTATAAACTCTAGGAAATATAAGTTCACGTCCTCTCTCAGAGTTTACCAAGCCTTCTAATGGTGTAAGATAATGCACCTGGGAAAACTTTTATCAAAGTGTTCACAGGTGTAACACTTAAGTGAAATTATCTTTTGACTGAGCCTCTCCCCCCCCCCCCCCTTAATGATTTCTCGTCTCTGTTAGTGCTGTATCAGCACTAACAGAAAGTAAAACATACATACAATGAAACAAAGTCGAATTTGTTTCATTTACTAACAATTAAGGCATAACATTGAGATGTAAATTTGGAATTAGTGGAATCAATATCAACACGTGAAATAATGACTCACTTGATGAATCAGGTGGATGGGTGCTTCTGGCTGTAAAAGAACGAACAAGACTAATGAACGCATTTTTTTTCTTGTACATGTGTCGTTTATTACTGGTACACCTCTAACAGTTTAAATATTGGGTAAAATGTGTCCAAAATGATAGAAGTTTATAGTACCAGCTTTTGGACAGTTTGTTTTAACGTAATCCGCTTGACCAATTGACGTCCTTTTTTTTTTTCTTCTTTTTTTTTTGTGCAAAGTATATCTTATGTGGACAAATGCCCAATTTCGGTTGGCCCAACAATGAGGACACAATGTATATCCAAGCTTTACACATTTTTTTTCTAAGTGTGTATGTACTGAGCATCCAAGGAAATTATCACTTACGAGGAGGGACAATCATTAAAACTCATTACTCATTTAAACAAAATATACTTGATTTTTCGTTTTTACCTAAATCATCCTATCCCTGCGCAATAAAGAAATCAAGAGGTGACCTCATTGACAAAGAAAGCAAACCGAAAAGAAATATGATAGGAATTTCCAAATCGTGCTATATTACAATAATATTTCAAGTTGTGATTCTTGCATAAAACTTAATTCAAAGCAAAATAGATTTCACAAAGAAATGAAGAAAACTTACCTGGTGTTGATGGAGCTGGCGTGGTACTTGTTATGACTGCGGGTAAAAAAACAAAAACAAAAAAAAACAAAAAAAAAAAAAACACACGCGTGTTGTAGATGTTAGGTTATGCTATGTTTTGTTTAAGGTTCTGCTTTATCACTTTGCTATTCCTTCTGGTCATAGGAACACTCTAAAGGACTAAAGATTAAGTTGAGCTCTGGTAATGTGATTACATTGTGAAATAAACTAAGAATTGGTGTATACTGTGATATTTTGGAAAAATGAAAATGATAAGAAATTGACACAATCTCGCTGAAAAGCAGATGCACTGCACACACATGTGGCATGAATGTTCTTCCCGAACACTTCAGATATTTCACGTCTTATTTCAAATATGCGGGCAATCCTTTCCACGTGACATTTCTATTATATTGTTCTTCCAAACTGACATAAAAGGAATGAGAAAGCTCACAATTTGTTTCCACCTTTCCCAGAACTCATCCTACTCTTTAAGTGCAAAATCCCATTTAAAAGGGCCGAGGAGTGACCGCGTTTTCAAAATGTTGTATCTGACTCTTTACTAACACTAATGAAGCTGAAACCCAGTCTTCGGCCAATTTAATTGCGGATTTCGTACATTATAGTAGTCTTTGGAGTGTATGAAAGTCAAACATGAAACTCTCTATGACATTCAGATAATATGATGTAAAGACACTATAAAAGTCTGCACCATGGAATTTAATAGATATTATATGTGTAGAAATATCAGCATCCAGGAACTGATCATAACAGTTGACTACCTTGTAAGAGAAATCTAAATAGTCTTTTAATCCACTAAAAGATCATTTGATTAAAGAGTTTTCCATTTTAAAAAAGGGTTAAAGGGGAAGTTCACCCTGAAGATTACTTGAGTTTAAAAAATGCAGAAAAAATAAAGAAAAATATTGGCGAAGGTTTGATGAAAATCGGTCAAATAATAAAAGAGTTATGAGTATTTAAAGTTTTGGATTCGTGACGTCACATGCGAGCAGCTGCCCATTGGTCATGTAATAAATATTCCATATATTCGCATTTTTTTTTACGTTCCACGATAAATTAATATTGTTTCTTTTCAGAATCTAGTATTGAATAACATTTCTGACAATATATCAAATGCACAGACGAAAATATTCTAAATTTTCTGAGAAAACTGTGTTTTATGGAATATTTATCACATTACATAATGGAGGAGCTGCTCGCATGTGACGTCACAAAATCAAAACTTCAAAAGTCCATAACTCCGTTATTCTTTAACGGATTTTGTCCAAACTTTCGCAAATATTTTTCTTTATTTTTTCTGCATTTTTTAAACTCAAGTAATCTTCGGGATGAACTTTCAGGACGGTCTCTCTAGAAGGTTAGACTCACCGGTTGGTCTGGAGCAGATGTACTTCTGCGGGGCAATGCACTGTTCATCATTCCACATCCCAGTATTAGCAAGCATTTCTACACAGTCTTCGTGGAGACCGTCACTTTCGTTTGGTTCGTTCGGTGACCAGTTTCTGATGAAGATTTTAAAATAGATTTTGGTTTGTTGTTAAAATGTCTATGTTACATAATAGACAATCTAAACCGCGATTTTTTAAAGCGAAAATTACATTGCAATATATTTTCTACTAAGTAAACTATTTGCATCAACACGAACTCTCTCGCACTACCGATAACCTGTTTACAAGTGTCACAGTGACTAAAATCCTCCTATTTCATAAAGATGTTGTCTTCATCAAACCCAATCCATATAAGCAAATTTGCTTTAGATTATGATAACGTGATTGTTATTTTTGTTATTCTTCAATTCTAATATGCTTCATACTCTACTTTAAGAGAAATATTTTTTTAATTACCTCGCCACAAATGTGAAAGAAATCTGAAAATAGCTAAATACGATAATATTCCATTTTTTAATGTGTGTAGAGGATTTTCTTCCATGATCATATCTTCTCTCTTTATCAAAATCTAAAATCTGCATTTCATATAATATAGTCATTGTTCGAAATGATACATTTTCTAGTAGCATTTGACAACTTAATGCATATAAACACGCAATATCCTGAAACTAATATCCTGAAACTTATATCTTGAACATATGCTCACATTTTCACTCTCATAGGCTTCATAGTCTACCCTTGAAGACACAAGATTGAAGTACTTCGCCATAAATGTCAACGAAATCTTTTTTTAAACAGGGTTTCCTATACTTGCAAATATTTAGTCTTTGAGGTGTACAACTTTCAGGATATCATTACATGAGGCGTACAACTTTCAAGATATCATTACATGCATAATTATATTCAAGATATTATTATATTGCATTATATTACATCATATTGTATTATATGGTATTTTAATATAGTATAATATTATATCATATCATATTCTATTTTATTATATCATATATCATATTATGTAATATTACTTACTCGTAATCATCATCCTCGAGTGATGTGCCATCTACCCAAATAAAATTGTACATTTCTCTTTTGTCAGTCAATCCAATCCAGAACCCGTCATCGTCGTACCCGGAAATCAAGTCTGCTACAAAGTCCTTCGGATTATAAAATATATGGTACATTTGGCATTGAAGGTTTGCCTCTGCTTTTGTAGAAATAGCGAAAATTATCGACGAAAATTTTTCAGCTTTTAATCGAATTCCGGTGGCCATCATTGCGTTATACCTCAGTCACAACGACAAACCGACTCCGCACTGACTCCACGCCGACTCTAAACCGACCGATACTTGGCCATTCGGAGTAATGTAATTGTTTGTTTAGTCGGTTGTCGGTCTAGGATCGGTCTCGTTGGTGTCACTGAAGTATTAGAATTATCCGAAAACCCCAGATTATGGAATGCAATTAGAAGCGTATCACGGGTCCAATCATGGGAGCGGGAAGTGCTAAGTGGATAAAATGCGAACAAATGTTATGAAAGTTGCTCGTGTTACCTTCTTTGAAAGTTCTTGCGCTCTCACTCCTTTTGTTTCTTTATTGTTTATTTGTCTCTTCGTTTCTTTATTGTTTGTGTTATTCTGTATTGTTTGTTTGTTTGTTCGTTTTATTCTGTATTGTTTGTTTTGTTTTCGTTTGTTGTTTGTTTTGTTTATTTCATTTCCTTTTTTCGGCTTTGGGCCCTTTATTTTTAATTTATACTATTTGTAGAGTAGTATAGTGTGCATTGACAAAACTGATATCAGAAACAGGATTTAGGAACACTGGAACATGATCAGTTTTTGATTTTCAACATCATTGCTTCTACGTTCCATTACATGGTTTCATATAGTCCTAATAAGGTAAGTGTCTGGGTAAGATATCATTATTCATTAAAAAAAATTAAAAACCCATAATACAGGAAGATGTATTAACCCCTAAGATGTTTATAGGAATGGGGCAGGCAAATTAAATTATGTTTCATATTCGTCTGCTGAGAACCAGAAGGGCGTTAGCTATCGGAGCAAGTAAGCGAGTTAATGGCCTTCTGGTACGCAAAAGACGAACTATGAGCAATAAGACAAAGGACGATAGAGTGTAAACCTGCAGTCCTCCCAGTTCTCTTTACTGATATGATTAGTTTTTATTTCAACTAAAAACAGAACTGCCCCCACAAAAAAAGGGAAGAAAAGTACTCACATTTAATTCCTGTGTCTTGATGACGACCAGATCAGACTGAAGATATTGGCAGTAATCCCTGGCGCTGTTGAAAACATCTCGGTTTTTCACCACCAGAATACACTGTTCGTCATTATACTTGTACCATCCCTCTGGACACGGCGGTTCGTAATTCAGTGCTTATGAAGATGACGTGGATAATTAAGAAAAAAATAGTACAACATCATGAAAAAAACTACAGCTCAGTTGACCATATTGACACGAGACAGATCAGCCCCCGAGAAAAAAACAAAACAAAAAAAAACCCGGTATCGCGGATCTTATACTTTCCCGAGGATTTACGAGACCCATGCAGCTAAATGAATTTCAGGGCCTTTATCAAGTTATCATTATTATTCATTTTAATTATTTTTTTAATCATTATTATTATTATTATTGATAGTGGAAAGTCCAACCTATCAAAACTCCTGAAATTCAGTTCTTAAAACCGCTATATGTAAATTGCTACCATTAATGATATTGTGCCGTTATAGGAAATAACAAATGGAGAAAATGGTGTGGTATCTCGGAATGGTGGCGACTTTAGGATTTAAAGAAAATCAGTAGGGATGTTCCTAAATACTATCTGGACAAAGTCATTAAGGTACAGAAAAATAGGCTTAAAATTAATACTTACTTGTTGGTGGAGGTCCAGTCGCACCTGTATGTAAACAGAAAATGATTAGATAATTACTATACAGTGATATAAAAAGTATTCCTTTGAGTATATCTGGATATTTCCATTGTAAGTCATGTCATTCGTATGGTATACACTTATTGTAAGCCTATCTTATACATATTTTAATCCATATTTGCCCCAGGTATGCTTCACTCATTTGTTGTAAAAGATCCGACTATATCCTACCTGCCTTTTCATTCAGGTCTAATCTCAATTCTTGAAATTTCGTTTTTATTTGAGGACAAAGCATCTTAAACAAGAAACCCTACTGTAACAGTGGCGTATTCAGGGTAGCGTTTCATGAAAGGACTTGTCAGATATTTTATCCGACAAATTTGCTCTCAGCCAATCAGATGCAAGGATTTCAGTAGCTTATAACAGTTGTCGGACAAAATATCCGACAACTTCCTTTCATGAAACGCTCCCCAGAGATTGACAGACAGGGGAGCGGAATCTCCATACGGAGCCTGTGTGGACATAAAGCATATTGAGAGCGTTGTGTACTGCACAACCAGAACTAGTCATCTTGTTGTTATTTTTGTGTGTGTTGTTTTTTACTAAGCCACTGAATATGGGACGGGTGTCTTTACAATATGCTGGATATGGTAAATAAATTATTATCAATAAATTGATAACAATTATTACTCGAAATTTCAGGTGGGAAAATGGTAACAATACAACGTCAACAATACAACGTCGAGAACCACAGAGCTCTTAGCGGAGCTCACCAGCCCTTTTCAGGGCTCTTATTCCTTGAAAGAATTACATGGTGTAACCCTGAAAAACTAAACATTCAGTATCTCCACCATGAAAGTGTCGCTGATACTTCACTAAATACCGGCTCTAAGGGGAGCAATCATTCAGCGGAAAATCTGGCCCTTGTTCTTTATTCAGAGAAAACAATGGCACCGTCCGGTGCTTTCTCTGTTTAGAGGAATTATAGCGCCACCAGTGACCAGAATGAGAATGCAGCCGTGAATAGAATTCGCGGGCATTTCCGATTGGCGCCAATCAGGCTGTGAATCGGATCCCTCCGTAGGCAATAAATAGCCTCCACTGGGCAGTATTCTAGTCATTCTCCTGATGACGATCAGAGCATACTGATCGAAACGTCGAGAACCACAGAGCTCTTAGCGGAGCTCACCAGCCCTTTTCAGGGCTCTTATTCCTTGAAAGAATTACATGGTGTAACCCTGAAAAACTAAACATTCAGTATCTCCACCATGAAAGTGTCGCTGATACTTCACTAAATACCGGCTCTAAGGGGAGCAATCATTCAGCGGAAAATCTGGCCCTTGTTCTTTATTCAGAGAAAACAATGGCACCGTCCGGTGCTTTCTCTGTTTAGAGGAATTATAGCGCCACCAGTGACCAGAATGAGAATGCAGCCGTGAATAGAATTCGCGGGCATTTCCGATTGGCGCCAATCAGGCTGTGAATCGGATCCCTCCGTAGGCAATAAATAGCCTCCACTGGGCAGTATTCTAGTCATTCTCCTGATGACGATCAGAGCATACTGATCGAAACGTCGAGAACCACAGAGCTCTTAGCGGAGCTCACCAGCCCTTTTCAGGGCTCTTATTCCTTGAAAGAATTACATGGTGTAACCCTGAAAAACTAAACATTCAGTATCTCCACCATGAAAGTGTCGCTGATACTTCACTAAATACCGGCTCTAAGGGGAGCAATCATTCAGCGGAAAATCTGGCCCTTGTTCTTTATTCAGAGAAAACAATGGCACCGTCCGGTGCTTTCTCTGTTTAGAGGAATTATAGCGCCACCAGTGACCAGAATGAGAATGCAGCCGTGAATAGAATTCGCGGGCATTTCCGATTGGCGCCAATCAGGCTGTGAATCGGATCCCTCCGTAGGCAATAAATAGCCTCCACTGGGCAGTATTCTAGTCATTCTCCTGATGACGATCAGAGCATACTGATCGAAACGTCGAGAACCACAGAGCTCTTAGCGGAGCTCACCAGCCCTTTTCAGGGCTCTTATTCCTTGAAAGAATTACATGGTGTAACCCTGAAAAACTAAACATTCAGTATCTCCACCATGAAAGTGTCGCTGATACTTCACTAAATACAATTATTACAAAGAACTGTTATATAGATTTATAACAATATAGGATTTACAGCAATATAACTAGATATCAGAGATACGAAATTGATCACAATGCAACACTATGAAAAATCGTTGTATATGAAATTTATAACAATATAAGATTTACAATAATACATTTAAGATAGAAAAATGAAAACTAACCAATTGCTCTTTCGCAGATGGGGTTCGCCAGGCCAAGACACTGCTCATCGTTCCAAAAACCGCTGGAATACATCTCGACACAGTCCTCATGCAAACCATCATTCTCGTTTGGTTCACCAGGCGCCCAATTGCTATTAATCGTAAAAACAGACGAAATAAATGGAACAGTCAGGTTTAAAAGATATTAACTAGCGTTTGAAAGGGATTTCGTGTATTACTTTGTAATGATGACATCATATCAGTCTCGTTACAGTAAGGACGTAAAGTGTACACGTATAACGTTTTTTTTTTGGGGGGGGAGGGGGTTAACGATATCATAACCTAAAGATATGAAAGTAGAATGCAACTTTGCGCACTGTTTTAGTATTGATAACACACATGGAAAAATGTAAATTGTAAAAAAGAGAGAGAGAGAGAGATCAGATAATTTTTTAACAAACTATAACATTAATAGTCTAATTCTCAAATACCCCTTCTTGAAAATAAGAATTAGATAATACTTCCAACGATAAACCAACACTAAAAATGCTTAGGTCGTTTCTAAAATCATTGTTGCATATTAATTACATAAGCTATTTATCATCAGTTCATGTTTTGGCATCAAGTCCTTATCGAAGGATACTCCGTTATGTATTATCACATATGCTTAGAACAAGATTAATAGAAGGATGGTTTGTTTAGTAGAATGGTAGTCTGCCTTTTCAAGAATAGATGACATCATTCGGAATCTAAAAAAAAAGAAAAGTCTTATTCTTTGCAACAGATTATGATATGGGGTTATACGAAACATGCTCCGGCGACAATCCGGCGTAACCATGTTACCATGTAACCATGTAACCATGTTAACCGAATTGCTAACTTCATCCTTGGACTAAACACTATACTTAACACTAGCCCTAACCGCGAACATAACCTTAAACAGAATGCCTACCTAACCCTAACCCTATATCTTTGAGTATATGTTGGGGCATCATTTTATGGGAATACATATATCCTCTTGTAATATACTATCAACAATACAAAGGCAGAAAATGGGGATTTTCGGGGAGTAAATTGCTTACAAGTATGTTGCCTTTGTACCGTCAACCCATTTGAATTGGAGGGCTGCCCTGTCTGATAGACCAATCCAAAAAACGGAATCATCCTCGGCGATGAGCGACGTTACCCATGTCTGAAAATAAACAGAAATAATAATACATTCATACAGTTTAAAGAGAATGTTGAGTTGTGTTAGAGGTGAATAATTTATGAGCTTTCTTGTTCTATCTATGTCAGTCTAGGAGAAAATCGTAGTAGAAATGTCCTCTGAAAAGTAACGCTTTTCAAATGCCCTCATATTCGAAATATGACGAGAAACAGTTTAAGGGTTTGGACCAAACATTCATGTCATATGTGTGTGCAGTTCGACATACCCACTTCTGTCTGCAATGTGTATACTTTTCAGAGAGATTGGGTCATTGTCTTATCATTTACAATTTTCCAAAACCTCACAGCACACATCAATTTTTACGTAGACGTGATAAACCTTTCCCGATTCCCCTGTGAAAGTTACTTTCACAATGTAGTCCCATGACCACAACTCACCCTTATCTTGAATTGACATGTGGAATTAACATGTGAAATATGTACGTTGTGTGACATTGTGTTATCAATCTTCAAACAAAATATCTAGCAAGAGCATCCGATGTATCCTTTTATTTCAGAATTGTCTATCAAGAAAAGGATTACAACCAGGGCCCCGTTGCATAAAACTTACCATTAAAGTTAACTGTGCCATCAATGGTAACTCCCATGGAAACCTTGATTTTGATTGGCAGTTGAGTGATGTTACCATGGTAGTTACAATTGATAGCAGAGTAACGATTAATGGTAAGTTTTATGCAATGGGGCCCAGTTGTTCAAATATTCATAAAAGTATGTTTTCAAAGACCATATACAGTATCATAATACAGCATAATACAGTAAATGATATAATGTTATGAATGTGCAAACTCATTTATCTTGAATGTCCATGTTTTGGTATGACGTAGAGAGCGATTGATACGATGCTCATGTTACGAAACTTTACCTGTTGAGGGAGTCGACTGTATGACTTTTGTGTTGATTTTACTGATTGGAATGATTTTGAGTTTTGTTGTTGTTGTTTGTTTTGTTTTGTTTTGTTCTGTTCTTGGTTTTTTTTGGTGGTAAAATTGGGGAAAAATTATCTCATTTAATCCTAAACCCCTTTAACCCAACAATAAACATTAAACAAAATAATTAAGCATTCGTTTTTGACAAGTAATTTGAAATCCTGCACTCTAAAAAAAAATTCTATTCATTTTTGACCAGATCGGCTAGTCACATTTTCTTAATCAGATTCTAGCCATTCTGACTAGGATTCTGTTCACTTCAAACTCGAAGCTGATAGTTTTGACTAGAATAGTGCAGGTGCCCGTGGAAATAATTATTCTTGTCATATCTGACTAGATTGTTTTTAGAGTGTGTCATTTTTCAACTCACCATCAGTCAACATGTATAAAGGCCGTACTGTACATCTAAATTTTCGGGGTTTACCTTATATTTATAGTCATATGAAATACAACAATAATACGACAACCTATGTATAACCTTGATGCAATTTCTTCCCAAAGTCTTCACTGATTTCCCTTTGGTGTACTTTGCTTCATCCTACACTTTTAAACTCGAGGTCCCTTCTGATTTTCTCTCCTTCTCTTCGTATATTCATCCCTTCCCTTCATATACTGTATTTTTACTTTGGCGTACCCGACACAAGCTCCTTCTTAAAGCGATTTACGCTTTATTTCACCATGCATGCTCTTTGAATTATGTTTATGCTACTCTGTACACATTACATTATTTAAATTACTAAGTAAAATGTGAAAAGGATGGTAGAAGATAACTTTACTTTGAATTGAATTGAACATGTAGTCCTCTAATCATAATACTTACATTCTTGGCCTCATTTTTAATCATGACCAGATCTGCATTCATGCTGATACAGTAGTCCCTAGCACTGTTTCTGATCAAACGATTGTACACAGGTACAGAACACATGCCTTCCAGTTCATAGAGCTTCCAACCTGCATCACAGGATTGGCCTAGAACAGCTAAATAGGATTTTATAAAGAAAAGTTGGGGGAAGATAGAAAGTGAGGGGTGATATTACGTAAACGTGCGTAATTCGTCACTGGTTATGCAAGTATGCAAGTAGGCTTAGCCTGCAGAGCACTAGCGTAGCCAAGGGGGGGGGGGGCAGGGGGAAGACTCCCCCCTGACAAGTTTTTACATTTTTTTTTTTTTTTTTGCTAGTCAGAGAATTAAAATAAAAATTAAAGCCCCATAAAATCTGATTTTTTTTTTTCAGGGGAAAAAAATACGGGTCTCCCTTTTAGAACTGATAACTTTTTTTTTTTTTTTTTTTTTTGCTTGTCAGAGAATTATGGAGGCAAACTGGACCTCATAAAATCTGACCCCCCCCCCCCCCCACTGAGCGACCTTTGGAGGGCTGGCGAGAAGAAAAAACTACGAATCTCCCTCCAAGCAGTTCCCCGAAGTTGACAGCGCTGCATTTGTCCTCCCCCCGCGCCTTAACAAAATCCTGGCTACGCCACTGCTGCAGAGATCCGTAACACAAAAGTTTGCGGTCAATTGAAATATGGCAATGGCCAATCAAGATCACCGTTGCAAGAACATATTGTTTAAAACGCTAACCATTTACCAATCAGAATGGTTGTTTCAAATTTGCAATTAATTGCAAATCTTTGTGTCACGGGGCCCAGGAAATACTCGAAACCAGCAAAGAATTTTCTACAAATTAGAATATATACGATGTACTGATATCTCAAGACTTGGTCAAAATTTGCAAATAATCTATTCACATCCCGGACCCACTTCCGGAATTGCATTCAAATTCAGACGCCTTTTCTCGCAAGTCCCAGTAACAAAATAATCTCTTAAATGAGTCATTGGACATACTTCAAAAATCAAGATGCTGGATTCAAGATTTTAAGATTCAAAATTCATTTATTTCACTCAATATAAAAGAGTTAGAGGCCTACATAAAAATGCATAAATGCATGTGATAATAAATTATAATTAATCAAGTGGTGATCTGTAGATGATTACAGATCACCTAATAATAATGGGTTCTTGTATAGCGCTCAAGTCTATCAGACTTGACACTCCTTGAGTCTTGGTTCTCCACAATTATTACCCCGGCTTTTGCATGTCTGCTTTTACTGTGCTGTAGCATTTCAAGGAATTATTTTATACTCATTTACCTCAACTGGGTCGAGTGTGGCAAACACAGATTAATGCCTTGCCAAATGACATAAGTGCTGTGGCAATGATTCTGAAAAGCCGTACCTTGTGTTCACAGTCTGGAAACTTATCCACTGGACCAAAACACCTCTACATTAATATGAAAACATGAAACGTACATCATGTATAAATGAGCGAGGATCAGATCTTGAATATCGTTCAGCATGGACAAAGAGATTTTTTTGAGGTTGTAAAGAGCAACTCTGGTCTATAACGAAAGCATAAAATTATTTATGGCTCAGTGTTAGAGCAGTGGCCTCTTAACTGGGAGGACCCGGGTTCGAAACCAAGTGCCCTTTGGTAAGGCATTAATCCTCATTACCAAGTCCCTCGCAGAGGACTTAAAGTGGTCGGTCCCTTGGTTGCTCATTTACAAGCATACCGGTACATGCTTCATCTTATAGCGGTCAGGTAAAATGAATTATAAAAACCTATCAAACCTATATATTTTCAGTGAAACTTATTCCGTTCTGTCAATACTTGCAAAAAACAAGAAAAGGAAACTTAAGCGAAAAGTATCCTAAGACGCAAGGAGCAAAATTGCTAGTTTTGTCGGTGCATTTAAAATTACAGTCAGACTTATCTGACTAAAAGTTTTCATATTATTTTGCTTAAAATGTGTCAATGCTTCTTTCCTGTGCCATCACGTTTCGCTGAGCTACCATAGTCAGCACAATGTAAGCATCATTTTGGTTCAGTTTTTGTAAGTAACACCACACTAATGTATCTAGTGTTAGGGTAGATCGTATTGCATAAATTCTAATCTCGAGCACAGAGCATATAAGTGTATTAAAGACATTGGTGCCGCGCTCTCTGAACTCCAGTTTAGACAATATCGGTCGATGATCAAACAAAATTGCTCTAGCAATCAATCGACATAAATTAAATATTTGCCTTATTTATCTTCAAAATACCCTGTAACGGCCGTGTTTATATAATTAGGGAGTAATTAGCTAGCAGCCAAGCTATAACTGGGATTTCCCATTATGCAAAGTCATCTACAGTATATTAATATGTGTATAAAACTTATCATTTTCTTCCAAATGTGGTGGCTATTAACCACTTTCGCCACACAACATAGTCGATTTAATGTCATGTACACACGGGCGCCAAACTCGGGCGAAAGGATGGGGCCTTGGGACTTTTATTCCTATCCAGTCTTACACTATTTACGGAAGCTTTTAATGTATGGGCTATCCTAAACTTAGCACTCTTCCATGATTTAAAAGAAAGTAAATATTTTGAGCAAAACACCTTGCACCAAAACATACATGTATATTGTAGAGGAAAATGGGTTAAAGGACACAATTCTGATCCTCCCGTCTCCTCAAATTCACTTTTTATTTCTGACTTTTATAACTACTTTGCCTAGCGCTTACCTACTGATGAGTACATACGTTTTTAAAGTTATTGTCGTCTAATTTGAGTGAAGAGCTAAAAATAATGAAGAAAAATGACTCATTGATTCTGGGTGACCCTCCTCTCTAAGACCTCCTTTTGGATGGTGCCTATAGTCTACTAGTATTACCTAGGGGAGAAAATTGTCTTCAGGCAGAGTTTTAGTCAATCACCTCCCCAACAGTGGTGAAGAAAAAAAAAAGTTTATCCTCTCATTTTTCTACCGTCTCTACGCCTCTTTAAAGTAGCGACTTTTTTCGGGGGGGGTCCCATCGCCCCTTATTGGTGTTCCTGGTGACTGATGCAAACTGTTCATTGCATGTGCGGCGATTTCTTGTCACGGCCGGGGGGGGGGGGGGGGACTAGCCTCTACCATTGTTTGCTGTACAATCTTCAAAATTTCAGGGGGATGTGTCCCCTCCTCCCCCCCCCCCCCCCCCCGGGATCGCCGCCTATGGTTCATTGGTATCTTAGGACCTTGGGATAGGTGGTCCTTATTATTTAGCACGTTTAGAAATGAAATTGGAAAACAATATTACAGTATACCGTACAATACTAGAAATTTTACAAAAGACCATTGCTTTAAAAGGTTCCCCAAAATAATACCTGATAGTTCATATATTTTGGCTTTTAGTTTTTGTAAACATTTTTCATCTGAATATGAATAGAAAACGAAAAATTATCATTAGTATTCATGCTGTGGCTTGTAAGGGTCTTGTAATATGTTTTGTTTTGTTTTGTTTTTTGTTTTGTTTTGTTTTTGTTTTGAAAAAACACGTGCATTTTATAATGAACAGAGACAAATATCAATTCATCTCACAGTCTCTGATAGCAAAACATATGTTATCAAGATTGACCCCGGGGTCGCACGGCTACAAACATTTTAAATCTATGAGTTAGTCTTTTCTTGACGGGGGAACATGAGCCACCAGTGCACCCTGAAACCGCAGCTCCATGAGGTTCCACATTTTTGTTTTCATATTGAGGTTGAGTGGGACAAAGTTAATGTGCAGACAAACTAAACAGGAATTAGAAGCCCATATTATCTACCACATTGAATATGCCGATTAAAAAAAAAATCTACGTTGGCTCAATGTCCATTGCTTTTTTCTCTTTTTTTTTCCCTATTTTTTTTTTGGGGGGGGATGGAATACTCATATTCATTTATACATAGAGAGAGCATCCTGTAAAAATCATTATTAATCAAAGTGTAAATAAATCCCCCCCCCCCTAGAAAAAACCAACAACAACAAAAAACCCAAAAACATGATGATGTTGGAGCTATTTTCATTTTTTACTTGTGCTTATTTCGTTGACCTATTGAATCGTAGTGGATATATTTCACTGAATGTTTTAGGAATCATTTTCTTTAGATACAATCAAATGTTATTTCTTTAGTCAGTAAATCAATGTTACGGCTATCTTCCAGAATATTTTTACTTCCCTAAGTGGATTAAAATGAATTGAAATTGAATTGATTAAAATACACTAAAACGTGGTTTTAAAAAAAAGGGGAAAAAAACGTGCCAAAAACTTACCTTGCACTGCAATAGCTGCCAGAAAAAGTAATCTGAGAATCATCTTGGAAAAACAACAAACACATTTCCTTCCAAATTTGCGAAAGCTATCTATTACTACCAGATAATGGTAGTGAAACTATAGTCCAATTATCGACGAATATCGTTTAAATGTTCGCACAGTGAAAGGCAAGTTTGAACAGACACAACGGAATACAGGATTTATCAACTTCCAAGACCCGAAGTTGGAGACGAAGAAAAGGTCCAAAACCTGACCTTAGAGCGGCGAGTTCATGAGATGTACCCAGGCAAAGATACCATGGACTAATTAAGTCTCTCTTAGTTCAGGGTTGTTTAAAATTATGATAACACAAAATATTTTTATCTTGCAACTGTGAAGTTCAAAGTCATATAATTCGTTGGCCTTTTTATATTTCGTAAGATTAGAACTTTATCATGACTTTGTTATCTTGTCATTTATCTACAGGTATGAGTTTTGTATAAACACATATTTTGCTCGAGAAGGTCCATCTAACAGGATCAGTCTGGTACCGAAAGGGTTAAGAAATGGTAGATAGTCGAACCTAAGTTGATAATTATTTGAATATCATTTTATTAACGATAGGCCTAGTGAATAGAACAATCGATATGAGTTCGTTTGGTGTTTTTTTCTACAGTCAATTTCAGGCTGCTGTACGGACCCTGATACAGACCATTTTTATATACAGTTTTTAAATCTTGTATCTGACTGTGTTGCTTAGAGATACTTTGTCGGTTATTTTTAAAGGTATATGCACAGTCGCGTAGCAAAAAGGACACCCCCCCCCTGCTTTTTCAGGTCCAAGACAAAACACCAACAAGCAGTACGTGGATCATATTGAAGAAAAATGAACTAGACATTTTAAATTTCATTCCAAAGTATGGCACCAAACCCCTTACGCTAGCAGCCCAGATACGACCCCCCCCCCCCCCACTTTAAATACAGTATACCTTTCCCAACATGAAGTTGCATTTTACTACAAGAGTTTTGTTCATGATTAATGGTGCAAAAATTAATTGCATCGAAATGCTTTTTAAAAAAACACACAAATCATGATTCTCTCTGCAATGTGGCAATTCTATATAATTAAAGACTCGTGATACTATACTGCTATATAGAAATATATGCAATAAATTTAGAATATTCATATATATCGCTTCGGGGGGGGGGGCTTCAAAAGATGGTGAAACCTGTCATTTCATTAGATGTAGTCGCCTGGCGAGTTATGACCAAATGTATGGGACTGAAAAAAAAATTAAGCAGAATTTCAATTCCTAAAATTAAAAAGTGAAGTAAAGCATTTGTCGCAACATGGCAAATAAAGATATGTAAAAAGAAGAAAAGAAAAAACGGTTGCAAATAAGTTTTCCTGAATTGGAGAATAGGAAAAAAAAAATCAGGCCATTTCATACCAGAATTTATTTATAGTTCATGACAGTAGTGTCCACAAGAAGAATGAATATTGAAAGGAAATTGAAATTATTAAATGATTCTTCATTACAATCCCACTTTGGGTATTTTGATCAGGCATATCACAACAATCAAACAAATTAAGGCAATTTAGATTAATTTAGATTTATAATTGTGTTTACGGGGCTGCACTGATATCGTAACATCATCTTAAAACAAATGAGATAAAGATTGAGATAAGTGTCTTATAAAGAGTAATGGCACATACTGGCACTGAAATAGTCTTTGCCTTTTCAAATAGATATTTTAAAAGTACGCGAATTATTAATGTAAATGTTTCGATCGGTATAGAGGAGGAATAAGGTATTCAGCAAAAATGTTTTGCATACTTCAAAGTGGTCATTTCTGTCATTAGTAATGTCCATGCAGGAAACCATATATATATATCATATTGTGAAGTTAAATCCTGCTTTTTCTGAATCTGTCACAGGCATAATATAGACATATCTTACGATGTTACGACACCGTATCTGTTTTTATATTCATATCCATTGGGTTATGTTTATTGGGAAGAAAATAATAAAAACAAATGAAACAAATAAAAGATAAGATCGACTTAGAGCTTAAAGTTAATTTGAGGTTCTGCTGATGAAACTATATTTCGAATGAAAATGTCTAAAACTTAATTTTAATGGTTTATATTCATGTTTTGAATTTGAGTCATGATAAAGTATGATGTTTAAATCTTGCAAAATCCAATCAAAATTCAATCCCGTTGCTTGTATTTTCCCTTATGTTAATGTTTAAAACGTACCAGGGTATATTCAAACCACACAGACTGTTAGCGAGACAATATATTGGACTATGGCTTTTTGCAAACAAATCACTGGAGTTGTTCATTAACAAACTTAGAGATTTCACAATAAATTTGATATCTTAATGTGAGCACTTCACATTAAATTAAAAAAGAGATTTCACAATAAATTTGATATCTTAATGTTAGCACTTTATTTATCTTGCTGATGAAAGTCAAGTTAGGTGTTCCTCCCCCTTCTTAGCAACATTATATCATTCTATTTGTTGTGTGTACTTATTTCTTCAGTTTACTACGTGTATATGTCAAATTTAACTGGAAATATATGTCATAAATGTAAATGGAAATATATGTCATAAATGTAAATGAAAATATATGTCATAAATGTAAATGTCATATATGTCATAAATGTAAATTGAAATACAATTTTAAATCTCAAACTAATCATTCCTTTTTAATGTGATTCTCCGGTTTGTAACAAGAATTATTTAAACTAGTATGGATTATAATGTTTAAATTATTACTAAAGGAAAGGGACTATTGTTAGCTGCACAATCATTTTTCAATAATGTCAGTGGTAATAGTCGTGGGATTGGTAGTGTCGGTGTCAGTGGTAGTGGTAGTGGTAGCGGCACTGGTAGTGGGAGTTGTAGTTGTAGTCTGTTTGCCTTCCACTTCCCTCTTCTTTTTTTTATTTTCTATCTCTCTCTCTTGCTACCATTGTATCTTTCATTTTCATTCAACATACTACCCTACCTTTTGTTTATATTCATTCATCGTTTCTATTTTCCAATTTTCTTTTTATTTTGATCTCAATATTCTACTGCATTTGCATAACCTCTAGAGAGAGCAACATGTATAGTATCCTAGATTTCTGCCAGATATTATTCACAACGATAGACAAAAAACGATTTGTTTTGTTGTCTTATCTTGTCATTCATATTTCAAAGAGTTCATTGGCCTGGGTTTTTCTTGTCTCTCTCTCTCTCTCTCTCTCTCTCTCTCACTCTCTTTCTCTCTCTCTCTCTCTCTCTCTCTCTCTCTCCCTATCTCTTTCTCTCTTTCTCTCTCTCTCTCTCTTTTCCCTCATTTGGACTGCGATCTATGTTGCCCTACTTGGCGTGAGCTACATACCGTCAAATTTTTGTAGATATTTCAAAAGTATGGTTTCTTCACGAAGATTCAAGACATAGACGATACTGATAATGTCAAAATATGTCTGTTTATTAACAGAATCACAAAAGACGTAGACGTACGTTAAAATTCCTTCAACACGGAGTAAAAGAACAATTAAAAAGTCTTCCAATAACTCACACTGACATGTAAATGTAATAAAGTATACTGTGAAGCGATAACATTACTGTCCAAATATTTTGCATATAATACATATCGGAAAGATGATCTCAATATTACACATATATGGATGAAAAAACAGCAAATAAGAGAAGGATCCAAATCGATTTTTTTTTTTCATTCAAAGCAAGGGAAATGTGAATGTTCTTTTTTTTCATAAGTATTCAAATCTTTAAACTGATCAATATGTAGAAACGAAGTAAAAAAAAAAAAAAAAAGCGCACAGGACTGCACAGGACTAAATCTATTTGTAAAAACTATGTCGAAATCGATAAACCCTTGATGGGCATTTTTCATGAAAAGAAGAGAACAAACTAATACCCCTTTCTTCAAACAATACCAAATTGTCATTGACGCGTAGAACTGTCATGATTCTATACCTTAGCGAAATGTTTACCAATAGTATAATCAACGATTAGTGATAAATTTTAACATGATTAGTGTTAATAATCAACGAGTCAGCTGTATAATGTTTGGGTTCATTACAATAATCCTTCCGCACATCAAGATGAAGTGCATAACAGTCATGTTGCAGCTCAAAAAAACACCTAATCATTAGTAATGAAGATAAAAATTAAAACTCACAAGCATTACAGACAGTTTATGATTTTGTGGATCATTAATCAATTAGAATAGCAAAATGACTGTTATTTCTTAACACATATACAAAAAAAATTGATTAAGTTTACGCCTCTGCCACTCCTGGGTCTTTCATGTCTTTCGGCTTCTCCTCATCGACCTTAATATTTGCTTCGTAGAGGGCGTTGTCGAAGCCAGCGGGTGGTGTAGGAGTTGGGAACGGATCGGTGGTCGAGGACGATTTGGGAGCATTACGAGCACCAGCAAACCAGGCGACCACAAGAATGACTACCACTACGACAACGACCACGGCAATGACAATGCCGGTGATCATGCCTGCGGAAAGAGCTGTGGGTTAAAGATTATAGAATATTAAGGATTAGAGGTTAAAGCTTATTCATGGACAGAAAAGAAGTGGGAACCTTTCCCTGGAAAAAAAAGTGTGACCTGTGATAAGATATTCCTACGATATTCCTCCTATTAAAGTGGTTTTTGATTATTAATTTATTTGATTATTGAACACAATTTTATTGAAATTATAAATATTTCGGGAACTTTAAAAAACTTGTAACTTTCTTTGCAACATTTGGATAGGTAATTCAAAATCAACCACTTTGCAATATCTTATAAAATGCATTAACGTAATATGTATATCGCAATATGCATAGAATGCTTTTTTTTTACAAGATAGATTTGATTCTTCAGTCTTTCAGTATATCTTTGTTTTTGTTTGTTTACTATACAGTACAAATTATCATCAATAGTTCCTATACCGATGGTGCACTTAAATGAGCGAGATGTCATTGCTTTTTCTGAAGTTTGACATGTGAAAAATCAAGAGAATCATATCATGATAATATGACAGTATCCAAAATAACTACTTACAGTCATCACCCGTAATCGGCTGCGAGTCCGTTTCATTTCGACCTGAAAAGTCAAAAGCAAAGTTAATCAGACTTTACAGTAAGATCAGAATGTTAGATCACACATCCAGACCATGAAATAAGTCGTGAAAGATGCATCATTAAAAAAAAATGAACATCTGTGATAACAATAATGAAAAAAAAAAGACCGATCAATAAAGAAATATAACATGTATCACATTCGTATTTCTGTCCCAAATCAAATTTAAAGGCTTATTATTGGTATCCTCTGTCACTTACTTTTATCCATCTTGCAAACATAGGAAGCGCGGGCATAACAATCTTCGTCGTTCCATTTAGCATACTCATTAGTATACATCTCTACACAGTCCTCATTTGATCCCGCCCATTCTTCAGTTGGCTCACCATTTGCCCAGTGCACAAAATCTACAGGAGTGTTGTCAGAGTATTTGAAGCCACCTGTATGCAACATCAAAAATGAGACGATAAAGAACAAATATGAAACTGGAATCAAAATTTACTTCACAATTTTCCTTCAGATTTCCAGCTTCCGTCAGCCATTGTCGACATTACTATCACATCAGTTTTGTTCAATGGAGAAAGAAATGGCGCCTAATTACTGTTGACAGAAGGAAGATGAGGAAAATCTAGATAATACATTTGAATTAGGATGATCTAGACACCACCATGGAATTAATTAATTAATTTCCCCAAAGTCAAGTCTACACAGTTCCCAAAGGAGTTTAAATGCCCGTCTATATATATATTATTTTTTACCAGATAGTACTCAGTATCACTAATAAAGATTCTTTTAAATACTCATTTCTTCCTAGAACACTTACTGATTGGAATTTGTTACCGGAAACAATAGTTAACACTCAAAATCCCAATTTGTTCAAAGTTAAACTACAACAGCATTATCAATAATAGTATTTTATTATTTTTGCGCACACCTACCTGACTCGTTTTACTCCACAGGAGTGTTGAGCCGTACTTATCAAGATCAAGATCAAGATAGAAACAGTATGAGAACCGTGGCAATACTTTGGAAGCGTTTCAAAGTATCTCTTTGTTTCTCATTGTTACGCGTGCACACTGCGAATTTATATGTGGGCACCGTATGTTACAGTATAACACAGCATGAACACTGCGTTCATATATCAACACTATGAATGTGTTCTATATCATATATGTGGTCACACTACAAATAAAACACTCTGTGGCTCTTTTCTGTGACCATGTGTGCAAAAATGTGTATCACAGTGCGAAAACATTGTGAACACATTGTGTGGACATTGTAACAGTATGAACCTGTTCCAAATCATCTGTGTGGTCACGCTACAAATCATACACACTGTGGCTTTTCTGTGGCCATAGTATGCCACAGAGTGTAACACAGTGTGGACAATGTGTGCTGACACTGTGAACACTGTGAAAATGTTCGAAATCATGTAGGTGGTAACACTACGATAAGACACGCACTGTGACTGTCTCCATGGTCACAGTATGTAAACAGTGTGCCATGCATGTGAAAACAACGAAAACACAGTATGGGGACATTCTGTGAAAGCATTCTCTTAACTTATGCAAAATTCTCAGCAAGAATAACAGCTTTGGACAAAATTGTTACATATTTTGTGTCTGAAATCAAGCTGTAGTTCCTGAACATACATGTACATCGCTTTTTCTTAAATAAAGGGGTACATACATTACATGTTTGTATATGTCTGTTTCTTTATTTTTTTAATGGGTACAATCTAATCTCAAGAGTTGCAATCTACATACCTGTTTCAGATCGAGTAAGACCAAGCCAGACAGATCTGACACCCTGAGTACCGAATACAAGATCCTTGACAAACTCGTTCTCTTCCTTGCTGTGGACACTGACAAGCTCTCCGCCATATTGCGTCTGGCAGGTTTGTCTAGCCGTAAACCAGTCAGCGAAGACTGCTCCAGAAGCCACAGCGTAGCAGTGACCACCGAACTCTGACTGTCCGTCGGGGCAAGAGCCCGGTAGGGTGGGGACCCGGGTAGGAGTAACCTCTGTTAGATGAAACAGGTTAGTTTTTATAAATCATGACTTTACTGAGCATAATTGCACAACAAAAGAGACACAAGGTTATAAAGCCTAGGACAAAACCAAATTACTGGAATGATAGATTAAAGGCATAAACAAGTGAATGAGTAAATTACGCAATGCGTAATAAATGTCCCCGCCGGAAGTGCAGATCTGTGGAAATTAACTAGCCTGAACCTTAAAACTTCAGTGAAAAACTTAAGTGAATAAAATAATAATGTTACTGCATGCAAAAGAAGAGAATACCAACAATGCATGTATACAACTGAAATATAAAACATGAAAACATTATGAACCTTCAGCCATTTTGAATAAATTTGCATAAATTTGCATGAATAATGAATTTCAAAATTCTGTGTAGAAGTTTGGAAGCCCCCACCCAGCCCTATCAGATAAAACAATCGGAATCAAAATCCGATGTGAAATAGAGGAGAAGTAGCATTTTTCGTCAATTTTGAATAAATTTACATAAATTTGCATAATTATTGAATTTCAAAATTCTGTGTAGAAGTTTGGAAGCCCCCACCCAGCCCTATCAGATAAAACAATCGGAATCAAAATCCGATGTGAAATAGAGGAGAAGTAGCATTTTTCGTCGATTTTGAATAAACTTGCATAAATTTGCATAATTAATGAATTTCAAAATTCTGTGTAGAAGTTTGGAAGCCCCCACCCAGCCCTATCAGATAAAACAATCGGAATCAAAATTGGCCAAGAAATGACGGAGAAGTAGCATTTTCTAACATTTGAGCACACACGGACAGACGGACGGACGGACGGAAGGACGGACACACACACACACACACACACACGCACACACGTACGGAGCCCGTTTCATAGTCCCCTCGCGAACTTCGTTCGGCGGGGACAAAAATACATCTTGAACAAAAGTACAGCATAACGAATAACGTGTTATCATTTTTTTTTCATATGGAAACATTAAAGGGGTTGATCTAAGTTTGAATTTCGTATCAAACAGTGGCATGTTTAGGTCAAATAAATATAAAGAGATAGTGCAATCCGTGTTTATCTAGGTAAACAAGGTATTGTTAATACTACCGTCATTTAAACCACAGAACTTGCTAAAATACTTCTACCACCTTGATAAGGCTTAATATTACTAAAAACTGTCATTATATGTATCAAAATACCATTTTTTATTCCCTTCTATCACCAACAATTTTGCCGTTTGCGTTCCCGGACGCGTCTTTTCGTGCCACCTTATAAGCTACCTTATCAGATTATCAAAAACAATCTATCAAGGATGATACAAAATATACGATGACATTTTAAAACTTTCAAATGCCTTGGGTACTGAAATACGTACTGAAATCTAACTTGTCTTTAATTGTTGTTTTTTAAATCGTGATTTAGGAAGTCAATAATCTGAAATATTATTTCATTGATTATAACTACGATAACGAAAATAGCAATGGCGCAGGCATGCATAATTATCCACTGTATGAGGGGTTATATATCGATCACGCCGGTATGAATAGATAATTTAGGCGCGCGTGTCAACACCACTCGAAATTAGAAAGTTAAAATTGGTCATCTGAAATCGGTAATTGATATCCTCGCATTAGAATCTTTTCTTACGTTAGAATTCAAATGGTGATACTTACTGTTTGTAGTTTTACAGATGGGGACATACATATCATTACAGTTAGTATCATCCCAGGATGGATCATCACGTAGGACTACACAGCCCTCTCCTTGTCGTTGACTAGGCTCGCTATCGCCCCAAAGGGAATAGAAGACAGGCCATCCGTCGCTCCAGGTATATAGTCCGTCCTAGTCATATAACAAAGTAAAACACAATAATTTTGAGATTCTAGATCATCACGTAGGAGTCCACGTCACTTTCCCCGTCGTCGGCTAGGCTTACTGTCACCCCATAGAGAATAGAAGACAGGGCATCCGTCGCTCCAGATATATTGTCTGTCCTACTCATAGACATGAGAATAAAATAATTTATTATAAAATAATAATGTTTGAGGATCCAAAGTCTGAAAATAATGCACTAGTTGTCCGATACTAGGACGGTTACCTATAGAGAACTATGAATTTTCTGTGTTAGATATCAATGACTAACATAATATTGTTATGTAATAATAGTAACATCAGTGCAGCAAAAAAAGTTCTCCGATTATTATTATTAGAAGACACCTTTTACTAATAGATAAATTTAAGAAACATTATGATTTTCTATAAATTGTTTCAAATATCTGGACTTTTTCTTGATATAATTGTCTACTTGATTATTAACAATTCCTGTTTGAATGGTGAAAATCGAAGGCATCTTATACCATCGAAAAAAATGAAGAGAAACCCTTATTTACCTCGTTGCTAGTCATGCCAATCCAAGCAGCAGAAACATCATTAGAGTACATCAAGTACTCGAGGAAGGCCTCATTGTAAGAATCAGAAATGCTAGCGAGATCGCCTCCCTGGGACCTGCAGTACTCCTGAGCATCAGCATAGTTTCTTGGTGTGGTGTCGATCTTGTAGCAGGAATCGTCGTACTTGTAGTAGCTTCTGTCATCGCAATAGGAGTTGGGAGGTGGGTTCTCGCTTGCTCCTTGCACTGAAAAGAATTTGAAAAACAGCGCATTTACTATAAAAGAGTACATTAGTTGTATGTAAAAAGTGGAAGGGGGAAAAATAACAAGGAAGAAGTAAAACTAGACTTATTAGAAAAGAGGTTCTTAACCCGTTGGCTACTGAATTATCAAAGTCCCATACGGTTAATATAGGGACCACCTGGATCCTAGATTAAGTGATTCATATAAGACGAGCCCGTTGCGGGCCACTGAGTATAGCATATTCATACCAATTATCATGAATAACTTTATTCAGAATTGCTCATGGCTTGATATAATCAAAATTGTTCATCAAATCACACGTGGTTTATACATAATTATGGTGACAGATAATCATGTTGGATTATTTGCGAGTGAGCAAAGCAAGTGAGCAGAATATGTAGTCTTTTAATCATTACAATAGTCAGTGACGGTGCGCCATGCCAACTTATATCATAAGAAATTAAACAACTGTATTTGTTTGATTTGACTTTTTTATAACATTATTTTACTATATTTTTTACGGACCCCATCAAAATCTCTGTCGGTTCGCATGTTGTTCAGGGGTCGTAATTCAAGAACCACAGCCTACTAACCATATTTTACATTCTTCGAAGCATAAACCAGCTTCTATCTAAATCAGTCGTACCTAAATCTTTCTCGCACATGTAAGCTATGACCTCTCCGCAATTGACATCGTTCCATTTCCCTGCATAGTCATAATCGTTCAGCAACTCAACGCAGTTCCTAGACTCCTGCAATGACAATACCAAACTACTTGTTACTTCAAAATGTATTGAACACAAGCTCAGCTCACTAACACCTATATGAAATGAAGGGTTTTCGGAATGATTATAATATCCAGAGAACTAGGTGCCTAGGTAAATATAGAGCATATAACGTAGGATAACAAAACTGAACTAAATCATTACCATTCATGCTATTAGTCATTTTAAAATAACCCATTATGGAGGTACAAGGATTATTGTTTGTCGCCCTAAATCTCGCCAGTATCACTCAGCATCTGTTTGGCTGACTCAGCACCTCTCAAAGAAACGTGCTGGAGACATTTCTTCCAATTCGGTTGCTGCAAAGTTTTGGAACAAGCTACCCACGATCCCGAAGACTGCTACATCCATGGACCAGTTCAAGAAACTTTTGAAGGCCCATTTATCTTGTTCGAGAACGAGGAATGGTATATATTGGTATTGGCTCAACACTTACAGGTCATTTCTAAATGGATTATCGTTGTTTAGGTGGTCCATATACTTTGTGGAGCATAATGTAAAGCTATCTTTAACTGTTTTTACTGCAAGCTGAATGCTATATGGAATAAAGTGGGGACTGGATTGAACTGAATAATAAACAACCGCAACTGATGGGGCAGTACATGTATAATGGGTGATTTCAAGTTCGGTGTTGAAAGCTGGTGTTGGTGTTGGGGCAAAACTGGCACCAGCCACGACACCGAACCTGAAATGAAGCTGGTGCTGGGATTGACTTCACTAGGTGTTGAGCTGTCAATTATGTGATTGGTGTTATTTTTATAAACCCGAATTCGGTGTTTGGGCTAGAATCAGCAGCCCAATTCACGCTCTCAACACCAACACCAACACCAACACCGAACTTGAAATCACCCATTGTTGATTGAATATCCCTATGTCCTAGGTGCAATACCACGAGGAGTAAGTCTTACCTCGCCGGGCCAGGTGACGATACCGCTTGGTTCTCCTGGTAGCCAATTGGTGTAGACAGTGGTCTTGCCGTCGGTCCAATGGTACTGTCCAGAGGATCCAAGGTCGGAGAAACCGATCCAAACATCGGTAGGTACATCAATAAGTAGTGACGTGAGTAAAGCTGTAAAAAAGGGAATGGGAGTGAGAAAAGTGGTGACACCCCTTTAATACCACTCTATTACCATTAGATATGATTATTTACATCTTGGGACCGGCCCTTAATGTCACCCTCAATCAAGCCTTGATTAGTCAGAGTCGGTGTGTTGGCGAAGACAGAGAACTTGCATCTCTCCATAAAAAGAGAGAGGGGGAGGGGGAGAGGGGGAGAGGAAAGAGAGAGTGCCTTCTCACGTTAAAGCTGTTCGTTTTACAGGACATATTTTTTAATTGAATCATAATCATTCTGTTGGAGATTCTTGAAATGTTGACTGGAATGGAAATCTCTATATAATAGTCCTTAATAATATGTTGAAAGACTTAAACATGATGCATGACTAAAGAAGGTATGATGGTCATAGATAGAGTTGTAATAATTTTTTCTCTTACATTGGACTCTCTTGTCGTGGATGCCAGCCAGGTTGCCCCCTTCTGCCTGACATAGATCCCTGGCGTTCTTCCACTTGTACCGGTCATCGGTGACGTATCCGCCGATCCTGTAGCATCGGTTGAAGTGCTTGAAGTAACCGTTGTTACAGCCACCAGTAGGAGTCGGGGTGGGTGCGTTGGTGATGGGGGTGATGGAGTCTTCGGCCCTCTTGCAGATGAATGGAGTAGGGACGCCGCAGTTCTGGTCGTTCCACTTGCCATTTAGTCCAAAATTGTCTGGAGAACATACGAAGACAAAATAAACGTCAGAGAGTAACATTATGTTGCACCCTGTTCGTATTTGCGTCAGTAATATGACTTATGCCCGTTCGCAACGATGCTGGACCCACGCTACTCCACTGTCTATAAATAGAAATTGAAGTTAGTATGTCCTTACCTTCATACTCGTATTTGTTCATTTCTGCACATGTCTCTTCACTGTGTTTGTTGTTGGGTTCGCCAGGTTGCCAGTTTGCGTAGGTAAACGGAGTTCCATCGGACCAACTGGAAAAGGAATAAGTAATTAAAATAATTCCTTTGAATATGTATTTATTTAATCCTCCCTGATACAGCATACACGAAATTATGATAGTTAAAGTGCGATATCAATCAATTCTTGTTTCTGTATTGAAAGATGTTCATCATGCATGCTATTATGCTTATTTTGGGGGGCTGACAAAATTTACCTGACAATTCGAATAGCAATACACATATCTTCGGGAAAAAAAGAGGAATATTTTAATCTTCGGGATCAACAGACTTTACACATCTTTAAAGAGAATCATTTACACTAGTTGATTTTTACTTAATTTAATTAACTTACAGAATTATGAGCATGATCATGACATAGAGGCAAAATCACAAAGGACTGGGAAAATATTGTAATAAAAGCATGATATAGTATACAAATATTGACTGCTCATTCGCCTCGGGGGTGATAGAAGGGCCGGTATGAACACCACCGAGGGAGTGATAATTTCAACCACCATCCGATTACAGAGCAGTCCATATTTGTTTTATATACCTCATCCTTTTCATCCTCATCCTTTGCTAAGTCACTCGCCATGTTGAATTCCTACGCGCTGCGCGTATATTGATTCACATAGTCTAGCAACTCGCGAATGCGCTCTTAAAACCTGAAGCAAATTTTGTTTATGTACGTGTGTGCAAAAGTCACGGAGGGGTTACGCGTTCTATCACAGGGTTTTGGCGTTCTATCATTTGACCTTAGGTCAATTGATAGAACGCCAAAGCCCTCTGACGCAATGATAGATCGAGATGCGCCGTGTCATGTGATATAGTTTTGACCAATCAGTGAATAAGAATCTATGTATGAGGTATATAAAATGCGGTTAATGACTTTCCTGCTGACCTGACCTGCGAATGCTAGAATTTGGTATAAAATGTATCATTTCTTACGTGTAGGGACCATCCACCACTTCTTGTCTCAGACCAATCCAATATTGTAAAGCAACATTAGGTGACTGCAAATGATAAAAAGAGCACGGTAGTTTTAATTTATTCACGAAAAATCTGGAGACTGGTCTTACACAGTCACGATGAATGGAATAGATCTGTGGAATCTATTTTTTTTAAATAAACATAGCGCATGTAATGATTAAGGGGAAAATATCTCAATAATTATAAGCTTTAATTCATTCATTTGAGATTGCACCGGAATGCAACAGTAGTCACACCTGAGGCACTAACGATGTTATTATATGCAACGCGTCGAAGTGTTTCCTATTTGGTAGGCTCAAAGCACATTGATGCACACGAGAGTTTGTAAACCCCATGATTATCTCCAGTATCGACCTACTACCCTACAACAAAGTTTAGGTCCATAATCTGCTTTGATTCTATATGTAGAAAATGCAGTTTCGCCTGCAGAGGAGACAAACTTGCACTAATTAGTTGCTATCTACTTTAGATCACAATCTTCTATATACCAATTTTTTTCTCTTTTAGATTGGTAACTTGCGACTTTCTGTAGTTATACAAATGATCTTTCACTAAATTTTCATTACAGAAATACAATGTAATCGAGTATTTCAGACATTCTGATTCAGGAGGAGGGGTCTGGGGGCAGTCTTATATATATAAGGAGTTGCAAATAAATCGAAACAACCGCAAGCCTTTCAATCAATCACAAACTTATTATCTCCTAGAATTTCGTTCGATTAATATCATTCTGAAGTTAACTTGCGGTCAGTAAGAATCAGTCGCAAGTATTTATAATAGGGGACCCTCAGTCATCTTCTTTTCTGATTGTGGAAAGGATTAGATTGAGAGAAAACCTAATAAGTCTTACCATTTCCAGGAGGAATGCATTTTCCGTTCCGCTGGTAATAGAAACAAGATTACCACCCTTAGATTGACAGAAAGCTTGGGCATCAAACCAACCACGTCTGTCGCCCTCACCGGCAATATCACTGATGTAGTAACAGTAAGGTGTCACGTATTTCCAGTCCCTATCAGAGGGGCACACACCAACTGCAGGAGGAAATAAAAGAGTTATGGTTAATTTATCTCTTAGATACCGGAGACTATTAATTCGGGGAATTCTTGTAGAATGTAGAATTGTGATACTGTGAAAGGGGGACATGCCGGTAGAACGACAGCCCAAGAGAGCGACAATGCTGGTCTCATGAAATCTCAGAAAAATTGTCAGAAGGCTCGTGAGACTGACATAATCTCGTGGGCCGTCTGTGTAGTGAACCCTCAGATAACTTTTTAGAAGGCCCGCGAGACCGACATTGTCACGTCTTATGAGCTATCGGTCTCTTGGGATGTCGGTCGCGTGGGATGTATCCTTGTGAGAGGGCATGCTATCATTATTCATCATCAACCAGAAAAGGTGTATGTAATTGGTTTGGTAGGTATCTATTTTAAAGACATATACAGTCAAACCTGCTTTAGCGACCACCTGCATTGAAAGAACAGAGTTTTGGTCTCCCTTGAACAGTGTTTTTCATAGAACCATATCAAAGGAAGCTGTAAATAAAGACCACCTGCTCATAAAGACCGCTTTTCTTGTCTCCCTTGAGTGGTCTATATATACAGGTTTCGCGTACTTGTATTTCCAGTATCAAGTTAACCTTTAGCATTCCTTCCCTAAACATGAAACCTTAAAATGAGGCAAACTTGTTTGCTTTCAATTTGTGCATGGAAAAAAGAAGAACTGAATAAATTAACTTGTAAAGGTCCAACTTACCTGAAGGCAGTGGTGTTACTGGTGCTTTGGCTGGTAGGGATGAGAAAATAAATTAAATGGCATTAGTCACATATTCTAGAACTACACACAATTGCGAGATAGAGAGATAAAGAAAAGTTAATCCTATAAAAGGCACCGGGTCCATACCGTGCAATTTTCAGGAATGAATAAAATCTATAAATCCATACTCTTTTGTGTTTAGAATTCTGTCACTTCATTTTTACAAACAAAATAATTGCAAAACTACCGCAAAATTGCCGAAAGCATTATTGGGGTATCAGTACCTCTCTGCCTCCCCCCCCCCCCCCCCCACCCCCTGGCTACGGTTAGTTAGTGTAAAGTATTTTCAAAATATTCATTTTTTCAATCTAGATGACAAGATTCTGTACTGTACTATGTTTTGTTATTTGGGTGGCTATGAACTGTCTCCAGAGTTCCACAACCATATACATGTAAATATTTTTGGTTTAAATTATCAAGACGTAAAACAAATGAAATCTCTGTCATTACGACAAAATATTTTTGAACTTACGTTTTGGCTTTTTGCAGATCCAGCTTCTGAGTGCATAGCAAGGAATATCATTCCACCCTCGGCCTTCGTTAAGAAACATCTCTGAACACTCTTCGCTTCCTGAATGATCATTAGGTTCTCCGCTCTCCCAGTTGACATAGATAACTGCTGATCCGTCACTCCACTGCCAGGCTATCAGACACACGGTGAGAAAGGGTCAACATTTTATGAGATGTTTCCTAATTTATTATCATTATTTCATTGATTCGGTTTCCATATTGATAAAATCCATAACAAAAACATGTACGATACTCCAGAGTTTTAGCGGAGCTGCCAAGCACAGTAAGTCAGTTAAAGCAATCGCGGGATCCAAGATAATAGCGAATGAATATCAGTAGCTTGCCAAACAACAACCAGTATAAGTTTACTGACATATTTACTTGACGACGAAACCTCTACATAATATTAACTACATGTATGTATGCTTAAACCTGCATGACAATATCGAATCATTTTAAAGCTAGAATGAAAAACGCATGAATCATGACTTTATGACTTTTATATAAGATTTTCGAGTCCACTGTTTAACTTATTCTCTTTACCTCCTTCTTGATTGATATCGTTCAAACCGATCCAGAATCCATAGAAATTATCTTGATCCCTGAAAAAATCCAAAACGGACAATTTGATAACATTTTTTAGATGACTTTTGAATCATAAATACAGCAGACTTCTAATGAAAATAAATTCTGAAAGAAAACACTTGATGAATATCTATTTTTAAAGCCGTCTTAATTGTTGTAAATGCAGGATATTAGTCAGAAGTTAAAAAGGGTATATTAATTTTTTAATTCCAAAGACAAATTGCCAATTGAGGGATTTATCAGACTACGAATTTCACGTAATCATCTCTATTTGATTCTTTTCAGTTGTTTGATTGGTTGAGTAACCTTGGAACATGCATGAGGTACGACGATTTAGAAAACATTTGCGAGAATTTAACAATTCTAGATTTTATTAGGCCATCTTTTAAAGAGACACGGAGTCAGCTACGGTAAACACAAAAACCTGTATCTTACTGTGGAGTAAAACTTGAGACAATATATTGTTCCTCGGCAGCACTCTGGAAGCTTGCCATATCTCCACCCATAGCTTGACACTGTACCCTAGCGTCAGTGAATGAAAGCTGCTCAGCAGCAGGCTTCTCGTAGACCTATAGATTGTAACAATGAAAAGGAGTAGTGAGTGATAATATCAGTGATGTCGGTGGTGAGGGTAATGATGATGATGGTGGTGGTGATGATGATGATGATGGTGGTGATGATGATGCTGGTGAGATGATATTTATGGAGATGAGGAGGATTGCGAGAAGGGTGATTATGGTCACCATGGTAATGACAGTAATGATGGTAATGATGATGATGATGATGGTGGTGGTGATGATGATGATGATGATGGTGGTGGTGGTGATGATGGTGGTGATGATGGTGATGATGATGATGATGGTGATGATGATGATGATGGTGAGATAATATTTATGGAGATGAGGAGGATTGGGAGAAGGGCGATCATGGTCACCATGGTAATGACAGTGATGATGGTAATGATGATGATGATGATAATGATGATGGTGGTGGTGATGATGATGATGATGGTGATGATGATGATGGTGAGATGATATTTATGGAGATGAGGAGGAGGATTGGGAGAAGGGTGATCATGGTCACCATGGTAATGACAGTGATGGTAATGATGATGATGATGGTGATGATAACGAATGTGGTGATGACGATGATGACAAAGAATTTGTTGTGGGTTTTTTTTTTTTTGGTACGATAACGACAAGTGTGTATCGACAACAACAATGACGAGAAGGATGCAGAAGAAGAACAAAACAGAGAAACGTGGAATTTTGTTCATATTGACATATGAAAGATGTAGATGAATCGTGACGCAAATGGAAGTATATACATTGTTGCAAAGTATTGGAAACATTTTTGCACATCTATACCGTTTGGATGAATAACAAACGTAGAAACAACAACCACCACATATTAAATTCTTATGACACAGTATATTCCCTAAAATCTTTTCAAATAGTAAAACATTTTTTAAAAAACGTATTGTTTGAAGTATATAATCATAAACCCACCATAAAGCAATTGTTGCCATATCCGATGGCGCCGGTTTCGCAGCCGTCGTCGGATGGGGAAGTCACGGGTGCTTGGGTGAACGGTTTCTCGGTGGCGCCAAATATGGGCTGCTCACAGATGTATCTCAATGTATTTGGACAGGGTTCATCCATCCACAGTCCAACAGAGTATTGATTGTAGCCGCCGATCATCGCCACACACTTGCCAAAACTATCATCTATTTGAGAGTAGTATTACACATTAATGTTTGTTTTCGTTTAGTTTGAATGTCTCCCATATATGTATTATCACAATTTAATAAGATATGTCTAATACCTGTTTCATAAAACTTGTAAGAAAACAACTAAAACAAATCTATGACCAATTTGCTCTCAGCCAGTCAAATTCAGTGATTTCAGTAGCTTATAACAGTTATTGCAAATTGTTATTGATAACAGGTTTTATGAAAAGGGGCCCTTTGCTGCAAGCCAGAGTGGTGTGTAATTTCATGGTGTGATCCATAAGACAGGCCTAAATTCTTTTTTTTTTTTTTTTTTGTTAATCTTATCAACACCAAAATACAAAAAAGTTACACAGTATTAATTCCACTTTGCTTATTCTACTGCACAATGGTACATTCTGACTTTTAATACAAGAATAAGTTGCGGTCCTGTTTGAACACGATAAAAACTACTTTCGAAAAATAAACTCACGGGCAATTTCAAAGGCCTATTGTACTGCCCATAGAAATCAGGTTCGGATTACGTAATACACCATTATAATGTTCGCACATTTCTAAAGGTGATAGACAGGGCTATTGAAATTGTCTTGAGTTTATTTTTCGAAAGTAGTTTTTATCGTGTTTTTGTAGCATTATTGCGCTATGCTAATTAGTCAAACAGAAATATTTTCCTTTTAAGGTCGTCACTAATAGGTGTATATCAAATTATAATACAGTGTTCTTGCCCACATCTGAATTTGGATAAGTGTAGCTAAATACCAACATTTTGTAATAAAATAATTTTGTTTCCTAATTGCTAAAAACTATAACGTGTCTCTTCTACGAATAAACTTTGTCAACTAACAAAATAGTGGTAACATGTTATGACACTCTGATTTGTTTTGTGTCTACGCAAAGTAATGAACCATATTTGTTCTGAAAAATATAATTCCAAAACCAAATAACGTCAGATACATGCCTGGTTGCCCGGGACCCCAGGCGGAGAATGTCGGGTAGGAACCGTCAACCCATTTATAGGTACCCGGAACATCCGTGTCGCTCAAACCGATCCAAAAGTCATCGCTCCCGGTATAATCGGTTGCGTATTCTCCAAGCTTGGAGGCGATGAACGCTTGGTCATACCTGGGAAAGAATCATGGGAACAGTTTTGTTTGCTTTAATGTTAGTCATGTTTTTATTCGTAAGTTGCAAGATGATATATTTTAGGGTGAGGAATGATAATTCATTATCATCATGTAAATAACCTCTTGATGATTTAACATGTTTGAATTAAATTAAATTTTTGTCTCCTTTTAAATACAGTCTCAGGCAACCGACATTGAAGTTACAGATTAATATGTCTTTGTCAGACATGCTTTAAGAAAGTTTTTTAAAAAGACACACATTAAATGATATCAATGATGAAATGAAAAGAACATAAATTTCCTTTGCATTAATGAAGAAAAAATATATAATTAAGCGTACAAAATATACTATTTATCATCACTTCTCCAGAATCACCATTCTGTATTGACAAATATTGAATTAAACTGATACAAAAAGTTGAAAAAAGGGGCATTTATCGTATATAGAGAGAAATGAAGATAACAGATTTTTAAAAGATAACTAACAGAGAAAGAAAGAGACAGAAAGATGGTCACAGAAAAAGATATTAATATAAAGTGAGTGAGAAAGAAAGAGAAACAAAGAGAGAGGGGGGCAGAAGGGGGGCAGAAAGACAGACAAACATACAGAGAAAATGAAGCAGTCAAAATGAATGAGTATACTAACCTGTCATTGAGAGTAGCTAATTTTCCTTGTTGCGCCACACAGCTATCCCTAGCATCAGCCCATGAAAGTTTCTGATCCATCACCATCAAATAACAAGTCGACATATACTTCACCCAGCCCTGTTTACAACATATGGAAATAGAATGTTCATAACTCCATGAGAAGCTTCTAAATAGGTGTAAGTGAATGTTCTCGATATATTTTTGACAATAACTCATAACTAAAGAAATGATGGCTACATCTGAATTGTAATGTATCCGATTTTAACTTCATCCCTTGTTTCCCATCTTTTCTCGATCTGGCCTTTCTACAAGTATGTAAGTGTCGATGTCTATGCAATTCTCATGAATTTCTTTGCTTCAAAGTTTCTGTTTCTGCTTCCGTTGTCACACATGTCTTTATGATTGTAAGGGGTCCCGAAAAGAATTGTATTGATATTGATGAGGCTACCCTGGGTAAATATGACCGTATTTCTTGTTAATATCATCATTCCTCATCCTCATCTGAACAGATATCATATTGAAAGCAATACGTTTCGTCATTCTTGTATCAATGCATGGGCGGCGATCCGGGGCACGGGGGACAGGGGAACGCGTCCCCCCTGAAATTTTGTACAGCAACCAATGGTAAAGGCTAGTCGCGTCCCCCCGGCCGTGACAAAAAAATCGCTGCATAAGTATCAATGTCCTCACCGTTGGGCATCCGTCGTTTGGAGGCGCTACGACATTTTGATTTGATTTGGGTCTCTTGCAGGCACCGTACATCGAGAATCCGGTGCAGGCGACATCTCTCCAAGCCATGAACTGGATAAGGAGAGAGATAAAGTGAAATTCCTTGACATTTATATATATCTTTTAATCTATACTTTGGTACGAGTCAAGTCGATACTCTCTCCAAAGAGAAAGGGGAGAAAGAGAGAGAGAGTGTGTGTGTGGGGGGGGGGGAGGATGTCTTTACTAGAAACAGGAGGTTCTTATCGCTTGACATAGCTTGGCTGTCTGACGTACTGACTAAAGAAATTGAGTGTCTGATGAACAGCTGAATAATACCTAGAATTAATAAATTATTAACAGAAAGTAATCAAATATATACCGTACCGGTTAATTTATTTTTGTAAATGTTACGGTCATTTTAAGTTATTATTACCTATATGGGGGTATTTTTACGGTGCAATTAAAATTGATAGTGTAGGCTTAAACAATGGATACGCGCGGTAACAATTTACGTCACAATTGCTTGGCCAGATTAAATACCTGCATGAATAACCTGAAATCAGAGGGACTAACAGGCAAACAGACGTGTCTGTCATTGCTACAAAATAGGCATATACATGATATAGGTAATAATAATAATATTGACTGGCTCTACTTTCGGGCAATATCGAAAATGTTGACCTTAAAAGAACCATATTGCCCTCGTCTTCGACTCGGGGCAATATGATTCTGTTGCGGGCAACATATTCTGATATCCCCCTCAAGGCCAGTCAATATTATATAATTGTATAATCTAAACTTGAGCTTTCTGCACTCTTCAGAGGTAGCCTTCGTTTTGCTTCACCGTTATCTCACGTCCTGAGAAATGGCACCAACGTGCAAATGGTGATCCTACATTTATTCCGGGCTTTATTTCTTCAAAGATACATGGTAAGGGCTACGGTTGCATTTTGATTTCAGTGTTAGGTATAGTATTGAACCAAGGGGATAAGTCAGGAAATCAGTTGGTGTAGGATATTGACCGCAGATAAATAACTGTCCTCGGACCATGTGTCGTACAGAACCCACAAAAACTTACTTGTGCATCAAAGTAGACACAGTCATCACTGAAGAGGTCATTATTGGGTTCGCCTATAGCCCATTGAGTAAAAGTAACAGGACTACCGTCGGTCCAGGCATAGTTCTGCTCCAGGTCCTTGTCAGTCAGACCCAGCCATACACCAATTATGGTCTTATTACCTTCGTTACCTGTGGGTTAAAAATACATCAGAGGTTAGCCTTATGGTTGTGGAATTGGGAGTTCTCATGTTCGAAGCTATGTATATGACCCTGGTGCATTTTCTGTCGTCTTGCTAGTAGCTTTGGTTTAATATAAATGTACTATTACTCATGGTAGTTGAAGCTCCGAGGTGCCGGAAATTAGAGGACAGGGGTTCATATCAAATTGGAAGCACTCGTCCAATTCAAAGGGCATTAATCCTCAGTTTCCTAGGCCCTTGTTTAAAAAAGTTGTTATCAATGATAAATGCCAAATCGAATATACTTTGCTCACAACTAATGAAATGCAATTACTTCATCAGCATGGCTTTTATCATTTAATTGTACTTTTTATTGAAATCAAGTGTTATGAAAGAGGGCCCTGGTTCATAAGTCATCGGTAGAAGGGAAACTGAAGAGGGTGACATCCTTTTAAAACATATTATAGACTAAAACCATAGTTTCGGCAATGTTTAAGATGAAAGGATCTTCTTACCCCTAGGTTCATTTATGTTTCAAGTAGAAAGTTTAAATGAGGATGTTATATTCCAATTTACGGGCATATATTATTTTGTTGAACATCTCAGTTTCAATAAACACCAAACTAACCATAAATGCGTCGACAAAATAAATGTTATCACCTGTTTGCATGAGGCTGTAAATGAAGTTGTTTTCACTCATATCAGAGACGGAGGCAAGCTTGGAGAACCTAAGCTCACAAAGATCTTGCATGTTGGTAAATGAATACATGTCAGTGACAATAGAATAGCAATAGCCTCTGTAACTCATCTCGTTCGCACTGCATCCATAGCTAGGGTCCATGGTAGTGGGTGGTGCATCAGTTGGTGCACTGAAATCTGAAAATATGATGCAGACAAAATAGTCAATTATTGCTTCATTCTACTGTGTGTTAGGATACTATTTCTGAGTAAAAATATAGCGTAAGTTACTCTTTTTTTTCATTTGCTAGCAATAATTGTATGTTTAGGTATTTTCGAAAAAAACAACCCACATACCTGTCTGTTAAAGGCAAGTGTACACTGAAATATAACTTTGAGAGATAACGTGTCATCGGCTTTAAGGGCTAAAGGAAATTTAAAGCGCCGGTCACATTTAACTGATAACGACAACGATAAAATGACTGTAAAATCTGTGTATGTAGAAAAGGTATTGGATCCGAGAGTTGGATCCTGGAGATTCAGTTCTGAATACTCTGTTGCATAAATAGGTAGGCTAGGCAACACCGATATCCAGTAACTTTTCTTCATAGACCAATTTTATAGTTATCGTTATCATTGTTGGTGATATGTGACCAGCCCTTTATAACAACTATGTGTTTAATCGTAAGTCCCTGAGTGATATCATCAACGATCTCTTATAATTCTTGAGGGTAATCCACTACACTGATCTTTCCTACATCTTTGATCAGGAATTGAACATGGTTCGCTTTCTCAGAAAGATCGCACTATAAACGTTCGATCATTACCTCTTTGGTAGTAGTCCCATGGGTCTTCGAACTCGGGTACGAGCCCGACGTTGCCGACGGTATCCTTGTCGGTAGAGAGGAGGACACATTGCCTGCCACTGCGGTAGTAGTTGAAGGATCGGCAGGTAAACGTTGCCGTCATACAAAGGAAAGCACAGTCCCCGGGCCAGACGTTGGTGATCGGGAAGTCATTTGTCGTGTCCAGACGAGAGTTGGTGTACGTCATGAAGTAACGGTTCACGTATTCTAAATGAAAAGCAATAAATCCGAACAAATAGGTGCGATATTATATACAAAAAGAAAATCATTGAAGAATATCTGAAGCTCATGTTCAGAAATGAATAATATTTTGATAACTTTGTGATCATAAAATGGCAATTTAAAAGTTTATTAACTTAATCGAATATAAATCTTCACGATGATGAAACTTTATTAAAATTCAACTGAATATCTTCCTAACAGTGTTATATAACATCCAAACGATCTACCTAAGCATATCTAAAAGTATCACAAGTTACCGTGAATGGTTCTAGCGAGTATTATTAACCTTGAAGGAGTTAGTTGAGTTCTTTTGATACCCCCCCCCCCCACCCGTGGTACTCAACAGGGGAGTGACAAAATATTGTGAAACTTATAGCCAAAATAAAGAGCATCAACGCAGTGGGGGGGGGGGGGGGCATGGGCCGGAAGTGCCCCCTTTAAAATCAAAGTGTACAATGTGCCCGTTTTTGTACATTGTGCCCCTCCCCCTTTTAGACCTGATGACCTTCTTTTTTCTTCTTCTTCTTTTTTTTTGCTTGTCAGAAAAATTTCTGAGATTTGTGCCCCCTCTTATACAAAATCCTGGACCCGCCCCTGAATCAACGTATGCTTACCATTCTTCTTGCAGATACCAAGTCGAGCGTTGGTGCAAGCGAGATCGTTCCATTTTCCAGAGTTAGCGTAAATCTCTACACAATCCTCACCACCGGCATTGTTCGGTTCACCTGGTGAAAATAGGAAGGTCACTAATTAAGCTTGAAAAAATATTATCCAGCCTAAATGCCTCTTTCAAAAGTATAAGTGTTACATATCCAATCAAAGATTAGAATTGAAAGTAAAGTTCAGTATAATCATGATAAAATAATATCCCGTGCATCCCGGGGGATGCTCATGGCACCTATAAAGTACTGCTATTAGACCTACCCTGCTTCTTAGCCATGCTGTCCTAACGCCCTGAAAGCATTCACGTGACAAAACTTCCGACAAGGTTCCCAGCATTTCATTAAAACAACAATTTCCTGGTTTTTCGCTAGTTTTCCAGACTGAAACGCATTTTACACACTAAAACGTCACCACAGCCAATGCATCCAGCAGATACGCGGTTCGGACACGAAAACAAAATATAACAAACTGACTACTTTCTTTGAGGAAAAAGAAAATCCTTGATTTTCCCTGATTTAAGTGATTTCCCCGAAATTCCCTGACTTTTCCCGGACTGAAAAAAGGGAACTTATTTTCCAGGTTTTCCATGACTTCCAAGATAGATGGAAACCCTATTCCTACTTTTCTTTATTTACTACACCTAAATGGAGAGTGGCAAACGTAAATAATTTTCTTGCCAAAGGACATCAGCGCCGACTTGGACTCGAACCGCGAACCATGTGATCAGTGGCGGCACCAGGATTTTTAAAGTGGGGGGCAAATGGGGGGCAAAAGAAAATGTTGGGGGGGCAAGGGCGGACAAAAAAAATTTGACACTTTTTGTAGTGAAAATGTACAGAATATTCAGCTATAAACCTACCCAGATATGAGGACATTTTGAGCATCTAGTTGAACTGCCCGATTATAAAGAGGTGTTAGTTATATACTGCGAGCGAGCGAAGCGAGCGAGCAAAAATTTTGACATTTTTCGTTGTAAAAATGTACAGAAATTACATATTCGGCTATAAAACTACCCCAATATGCATGAGGACATTTGAGCATCTTGCTGCCCGATTATGAGGTGGTAGTTATTTATTGCGAACACTTTTTGTGGTGAAAATGTACAGAAATTATATTCGGCTAATGAAACTACCCAGATATGAGGACATTTGAGCATCTTGCTGCCCGATAATAAGGTGGTAGTTATACATTGCGAACGGGCAAAAATTTTGAAACTTTTTGTGGTGAAAATGTACAGAAATGATTATTTGGCTATAAAACTACCCAAATATGAGGATATTTACACGAGCTGAGCGAACAAATTTGCCCCATGCCCCCCCCCCCAACTTGATGCCGCCACTGCTTTCCAAGTTTCCGTTTTCTTTCTTTTTCCTTCTTTTCTCCATTCCTTTTTCACTTTTTTCTTTCCTTTTTTCTTTTTCATTTTCCACCCTTTTATTTTTTTTCACTCCGAAAATTATTGGGGGGGCAACTGGGGGGGGGGCAAAGCTTCTGACTGGGGGGGGGGGCAAATGCCATGCCCCCCCCCCCCCCCCCCCCTTGGTGCCGCCACTGCATGTGATCCACAGTTCGGTTACGCATCCGCTAGACAACGACATCTCTTCACAAACATACAAGCATCCTCGAGTATTACTTATACTTACCGCTCTGCCAGTTGAGGTAGGCAAACGGAGCTCCGTCAGACCATTGGAAGCCATAGTTGAGGTTGGTAGCATGTAGACCAATCCAGAATGAGTTGACACCGTTGTTGTAATAGTATTGGGCAAATCCTTGGATGAAGAAAAAATAAAGCAATCACATGAAAGACAAGTACTTTAGATATACGAATATTTGAAATATAATTATGGAGACAACATTGATCTTTATTTTACGCATTTTTTTCCTCTTTAATATTTAAATGCACAAAATTAATTTATCATTTCTTTAATTGCAATATCTTATCATGTCTTCCGTATATTCCTCTATTCATATCTTTATCTTTTTCTTTTTTCATTATTCCCCTCTCAAAATAATATGTCCTTCAGTATACGTCTCAAGTACCTCTAATTCTTTTAAAGAAATGGTGACATCCTCTTGCAATCCCTACAACTTTCATGAGGCTTACTCGACGTAGCAACAGCTAACATTATTAAAAGACCTTTCATTCCGATCACTGAAATGCTATGGAAAATATTTTTAATGTAAAAACATAATAATGATCAGGGTCCTGTCTTATAAAGAGTTGCGATTTATTTGAATCAATCGCAAGTCCTCCAATCAATTGCAAATTTCCAATTTACTATCTCTTAAGTACAGAGTTGCGATTGATATCGATTGCATATTATTTACAATCAAACGCAACTCTTTATAAGACGGGGCCCAGATGATAGTTACATTTGCATAGCGCTTTATACTATTTTTCTCAGTGCTTTTCATATAGTAGTAGTTTACATGAATTATAACCATCATTATACCCTAGTCATTGGATTCAGTTGCTCCTCCGCACAGATTGTGCACCATCTCCACTCCACTAGAGAGCATTCCTGCGCACATACTAGTCAAACATAAACAACCTCTATACATCTCCTTGGAAAGAGGGAATGTATATAAATGTCTTTCTTAAAGCTCATGTACAGTATTGGTAGCAAAAAGGAAATTGGAAAGAAACATGCTAAATATAGTCTCATGTTGTTCTCCTTGTATCAAAAGATGTCTGTAAGAGACCATTTGGTATTCCATCTATGATTTCTGGTGAATTTCAGTGTAAATATCTGTAAGGAATGCTTGATCACTGCCATTATGCTAGGACCCTTCCACCCCGACGGCTCCCCGTACAGCAATCTTGGGGCTTCGCATAGAGACAGCTTGTGTGCACTGTGTGTAGCCACTCATCATTGGTTTTACACGTGTGTGTACAGCGTATAGCACATGCTGCCTTTGTTGGGATTTTACGTGCCTGTCCGGGCACATAAATTAGTTTTTGCCTCTTATTTGTTTAATATTAAACTTTAGGAGGCGAAATCTTCACAGTGTCTTAGTATTGCTAGTATCTTGCTATTTATCAACAAAAATTGAAGAAATCTGACGAACAGTTTTTGAGGGCTTACCAAAACTTTACATGACCTTTAAGGATACAATTACCATGTCGGGAATTGAACCCATGGCCTTCGTATCTCCAGTTTAGTGTTTAAAACGCTCGACCACGACACCTCTACATAATGATAGTTTAATGGGAAGCTATATAATAATATAAAATCTACTTACGTTGAACGAACTCTGTTTCCAGGTTATTGGTAAGACTAGTCAATCGTCCTCCTTCGTAATGGCATTGGTTATCCGATTCTTGCCAGCTGCGGTACTCCATCTCAAACTTATAACAGTTACCCGAAGACATATCATAGATCCAACCGTTTCCACAGCGACCGCTAGGTGGGACTAGGAGATGTGTTAAAACGAAAACAGACATGTTCAGTTTTAAAACATTCAAATTCGTTTCCTTACCTTTTTTTACCCAATATTTTTTCATTATGTCCTATATGTCTATCACTTTTTTAAATTCCCAATACCAATTCAGTTTGCCTTTTTCTTCGTCTTTTTTTTATAAATAATTTGTTCTATTTGCTTTGCTCTGATTTGCTTTGCTTTTAGAGGTCTAGCACATCCTCATGATTTTTTGTCATCTCTTTCTCAACTATTCTTTACTTTTCCTATTTTATTATTATTCATGCATCATTGTCTGCTTTTACAAGTATGTCTTGCTCATCCCTCCCCCCCCCCTCCTCTCTCTCTCTCGCTCTCCCTTCCTCTATTTCTGTCTCTGTTACACGTTATACTTACATGTGGTTGGCAAGGCTGTTGTGTACGCTCCCCCAGGGTCTATGGATAAAAAGAAACAACAACGATTTAACATTCAGTTATCTTTGGTTTGGGGTTTTTTTTTGTTTGTTTTTTTTTTTGTTTTTATAAACAAATAGCTCAATTATTTAATTATCATCGTTAACTTCGTTACTGAGCAGAAAGTGCATTATTCGTGTATTTGTCAAAAGGAAAGTAAACCGCTTTAATGTCAGTTTGTTATTTGTAACTTGTTTGACAAGGGCGCCACACCCTACTAGCAGTATTGCTATCTAGTGCATGATGTCTTAATACCAAAGAATTGTATTTTCAATGTGTACTGTATTATGATCAAGTTTTGGCAACAATTTTTTTTTTCATTCATTCATTCATTCAATCAATTTTCAGTTAAGTTGTTTCATATTTTTCAACATTTGGATAGTTTTCTTACATTTGGGCATTTTGCAGACGAAGCGGTAGACTCTGTCGCATTTATGATCGTTCCATGTTCCCACCTTGTAGAAATAAGACTCCATGTGAACACAATCTTCGTTGCCAGAGTTGTTGGGTTCTCCCGGACCCCAGTTACGGTAATCATACTGCGTGCAATATTAACAAATGAGGGACACATCGTTAGATTATTGAATTTGGAAATCGTAAATTTTAGGGAGAGTAGTTGACAATAATAATGATAATAATAGTAATAATATAATAATAATAATATAATATTCGGGATTTATATAGCGGCTTATAAATCTACGATGTCTCTAAGCACTTTATAAATATATTATAACCCTGGTCATCGGATTCATGGCTTGCCCACACACAATATATGCACCTTCGCCACTCCCTGGGGAGCATTCCAGGCGTCTTTTTTATAGACTCTCACGATGCTTAACAAACGACACTGACTTTCGCATCCTACCGGATACCCATTTAACACCTGGGTGGAGAGAAGCAATGTAGAAAAAATGTCTTGCTTAAGGACGATAGTGAAGAAGCCCCCCCCCCCCCCACCCCATTGCAACGCAATCTGACACACCTTAACATACAAATATGTACCCCTATATGTTGTTGTTCCGTATTTCAAATAGTAACATCCCAAAAGGCACCTGAAAATGAGGGGGAGATGTTTTTCTTGTGAAAGATATTTCGGAAATGTGCTCCCCCATGTTTGTTTTTTTTCTTCTTCTTCTTCTTCTTCAGAATCCTCGATCAACCCCTCTCTCAACCTACCGGAGTTCCATCTTCATATTCCCATCCGCTCTCCGTTCCCCTGTCATGTAGACCAATCCACATGCCCTCTCCAATGTAGTTGACTCTTTCTGAAAAGATAAGATAAAACGAATAAGAAATTCATTGCCATAAAAGCATAAAGAATTGTTACAGACAAAACTACAGATACAATATTTTTATGTAGTCTCCCTTTATTAGTGAATTCTTTTAATAATATCATAGAAAAATCCCAGTGTATCACGTAAATTCAATATTTTTGCAATTCTAAAAGAATGATATTAAATGAAGTAAATTATTAGAACTAGGTATCAGTCGATCAATTCGTTTTAAAAAATGCATCTCAGTTTTATGCAGGGTTTACTCTTTAACACTGACTAGGGTTGTAAATACTCATCATTATTCGAGTAAATGCACTCTTTCTTTTTTTCTCTCTCTCTGAGGATGCTGATTGTAACCAGTAGCGCAGCTTAGGTCCCGACTGTGTGAGGGTACTGGCCTTTAGAGGGGGGGGGGGGCACAAGCCTTTTGTAGTTTGTCTGTCTCTCCCTCTTCCTTTTCTTGTTTTCCACCATTTGATGGGGGGCACGTGCCCCTATGTTCCCCTGGAACTACGCCAGTGATCATAATTCTCACTCATAGGCTTTTTACCTGTAAGGAATGACTGCTCTCCATTCGAGTGGATGCTCACAAGATTAGCTGAAGGGAAATAAGACTGGCATTGCGCCTGAGCTTCGGCCTGGGTGACGATGAGGGTTGGGAAATAATAACAGCTGTCTCCATACAGGTCCCAGCCAGGCTCACAAGTTCCAACCGCTGTATCGAAATTAAAGATATATAATTTATATATAAATAAATATATATATATATATATATATATATATATATATATATATATGTTTATCTGTGGAGTATGAATTCAACTTATTTTGTAATTTCTGCTTTCTTAAGTAAGAGGTAATATTGACAATCTTTATCAGAGTGTGATCTGTGTGTAAAGGACAATCATGTCGATCGTTTGAAAAATAACTGATATCAATTAAACTTGTGATGATACTATAGGCCGGTAATTGCATTATTTGTCATGAGCGTGGAGGAAGTTTGTAAATAGCTCTGCTAGGTTCATGCTATACACTTTTTACCTACTGCATTGTATGTAATAAATCTAAAATCACAGGCTAGTTCGACTCACGTCATAGGCGTACAAGTAGTTTTGTCAGGAGGCTGACGTCACTTTCCCGAATATCAACTTTTTGATATTTTGACACTTTATTGAATTGAAATGAAATTTTGTCATAAAATAATACTAGATACGATATAAAAACTTCAAATAAAGCACCCTCACTGCCTGAATATGAGGTGGTGGGTACCCGAATATAGGTAATATCACATTCTCGGGGGCTAAAGCCTTTTAGCCTCCCCTCCCCCCCCCCCCCCCCCCCACCCCTTCCCCCTGGCCCTCGTAAGCTTATGATTCTCGCCAATCCATCCAACGACTGATGGGACAATGCAGGAAGTATGACATAATTATATATCGTAGTTGTAATCACGGGGATATTTGGGGACTTCTTGCCGGTCACGCTTGTCGTTGATTTGTATTCATATTAATACAAACTGAAATGAAATCAGAAAATGAAAAGTTTTCTGTCTACCTTGATCTGGCTGAACAGGTGTAACGACGCTACCTGAGTTGGGAAGATAAATGAGTGAATCATTTGAATAATCATGGAAAATATAGTTGTTAAGTAGTTTCATCTCGTATAGACTATATAAGCTGTATCAATCATGATGTGGACTTTTCATAATGCAGCTTTGTTTTCTTGATTGAAAGAGATTATTCAAATCATTAAACTTATGATGATGGTGTACATAATACAATTACACTGGATATGCCTTGTCATCTGAGTCAAAGAACGGCGAATACTAATCATTCACAGATTTAACCTCATAGCCATTACACTTTTTTTTTATAAAAGAGGGTAGTATCACTTCCAGAGTACTATAAGATTCTTAGAATATTTCTTTCATGTTGGAATCAGGGCACATATATATTTACCTGCTTTGATTTTACAGACGAAACCTCCAAGCAGCTGGCAGTTATTTTGATACCACTTCCCAGCAGCATCATCTGAAATTTAAAAGGAGAGAAGATGTTTTTTAAATGGTTGATTTGGATCGCAAACATAATACACATTCCATTTACATAATTCAATCCGCGTTTCACTTTTTTCTTTTCCCAGATTATAGTAAAAGACTTTGTCCCTCTGTTTTTAATATGAATTTCCTCCTTACCAAAACTGATGTAAATAAGTTTTTAAATCAGTCTACACTCTTAATATTTTGAGCCAGTTCACCTGAAGTGTCTGCTCTATTCCACCTGTTTTATGACAGCATTATATAGAATGATATAATATTCAGCTTAAGTAAATTCTTATTGCTTTTATATTCTGCAGAATGACCAGGTTACTTGACTTACTAGTTGCCATGTATGCACAGTCTGTCTGAGCGTAAGTGTTCGTAGGAAGACCAGGGGCCCAGTTGGTGTAGGAGGAAGTGGTTTCATGTGCCCACGTCCATGTGCCATCAGCGACAGAATCTGCAGAATGAAGACATTCATCAGTAATACAGTAATACTCCTCATCAGTCATAAATAACTGAGAATTCCTTTCTGATGGTACTCGTTTTCTAGTTCTCTGATTCATGAATATTACTAATGAAACAGTATATCACAATTAGAGGTCGTCAACATATCCCCGGCATGAATATACAGCTGAAAATGTCACATCTCCGGCTTTACGATTTAGGAGGAAATCCGATCAAAAATTATGATAAAAGCTTTGACTTATCATACATTATCTAAGGATCAAACCATAACAAAATGTAATACATTACATTACCCAAATAACCCAATACAGATAGCATGTCCGTTTATAAAGAAGTTTACTCTGCATCAGTCATAAATAACTGAGAATTCCTTTCTGATGGTACTTGTTTTCTAGTTCTCTGATTCATATATAATGAAACAGTATACCATAATTAGAGGTCGTCAACATATCCCCAGGATGATTATATACAGCTGAAAATGCCACATCTCCGGCTTTAAGATTCAGGACATCCTATCCGATCAGAAATTATGACAAAACCTTTGACTTGAATAATATACATTCTCTAAGGATCAAACCATAACAAAAATGTAATGCATTGTATCACCCAAGACAATGTCCTTTATGTGATGTTTCCTTTGCACTGATAAGGTTGAAAATGAAATAAAAGCATTAAAGCATCATGGAAAGTTAATATAATATTTACCTGAATATCCCAACCACATATTATCCACATTTTCAGCACTGATTGTTCCCATGTTACTGGCAATGAAGCTGTTTTCAGGATCACTGCGAATTAAAAAAAAAACGCAAAAAGTTGGGGCCTCGGATTCGCCTTTCAAAGGCTGTTGGATTGTTTTGTATTCCTTGTACTGTTTTAATTTGTATGTACCTCTAACGTTCTTATTTACCGTGCCAACGTGAAGAATGTTAGGACTCTATTCCAAACGTTTATTATTATTCCGCGGGATAAGGCAACGTGTTATTTTCTGCCGAAACCGGGCACCATAGTATCACTTATGACGTTGTTACATGTTCAGTTTCCTTTACAATCAATGTTTACATTATACCAATTATTGCTTTATCAGTGTAAACCGCAAACAAGTCAATTGAACAATGTTCTGTTATATCTATGTTTCAATTTATATATCTGTTATGTTCCTGTTCTTAATGTGTACTGTTTTTTTAATTGTATACATGTTTGTGGAAATCACTAAAACTGAAACATTGAAACAATTTATTATTACGGGACTTTTACATAAGATTGATTTCCTTAGCATAATTCCTAACGATAAGAAGAGTTTTTATTCTCAACATCGTGGAAATAACATACATTATTTTTTTTAAACAGAAGTGATTTATTTATTCCATTTATCGAAATATAGGTGTATCTATTTAGGATAACCAGGATCAGATACAAACACAAAATACGTGTATTCAGTTTTATATCTTGGTCCTTATGAAAAATTAATGCAAATTATCAAGGTAGTCATGGCGACTACTAAGTCAATAAACTGATATGATACCAACCTTAGGATAGATGCAATATAACCTCCTTGTGCATCACAATAATACTTGGCATCAAACCATGTCCTGAGAAGTGAGTTAAACTGGTAGCACTGACCCCCGTGGAGGATCCATCCTTGCGCACATGTACCTGGTAAAATATAATAAAAGCGGAGAATTCATCTTGTGTTGGTACTCTTTCAACGCCCCCCCCCCCCCCCCCATTCATTCAAGTAAAAATTATCGTGCAGGTAAACGATTTGAATTCTTTATAGTCTGAACATCGTAAAACGAAAGGTAGTATAGCGAAAAAGAGGTTTGGGCATCGTTTCGAACGAAAGAATCAGGGTCCATCATCCGTGCCAACAACATAACATCTTTGATATACATACGTCATATTTCACTCTCAATCTATTTTGGCATTTGATTCTCCTCTACCCACTTAACAAATTGAATTACATATACATGTAGCTACAAAGGAGAACAAAATGAGTAATAATTAGAATATTGTCTTATGATTGAGGGATTTCACATTTTCTAAATGTCTTACCTTCAGGTCTTTCGCAAATAAACCTCTTCTTTTCACTGCAGCTATCGACGCTCCATAGACCATTGTTATCGTATCGCGCGACTTGTGCACAGCCATTGGGAGAGAATCTTACGGAATAAGAAAATAAAGAGTCTTCATTAGTGCGACTTATAAAAAAAAGGGTACTAAAATGATCTTAATGCCAATATTCAGTTGTAACAGCATTTTTATGAAGTAATTAGTATATCAACCTCCTATATTCTTCTATACACACTTCCACGACTGATATTCCTTTTTCAAGTTAGTTGTTCATCGGGTATGCTCGTGAAATCATTATGGTTAAAATTTTTATTGATAACATTTCAGATTTTAGAATAATTTTATCTCCACTGCATGGGCTGCGAAACCAGGTGCTATGGGGCTGTAGCCCCCCCCCCCCCCTCCCCCTACTTTCAAAAACGCTCTGCGGCCCCTGCATTTCTTTGAGGATAACTTATGTGACTTGGAGTAACCAAACGACGTATTATGTATTGTGATGCGCAAAAAATTGATCACAAAGTTAGCAAGGTCAAAACACATTATGCTGATTATCAACATCTGTCTTTCTATCTATCTGTCTATCTATCTATCTATTTATCTATCTATCTAAGTCCCTTTGCTAGGAGGCCGGTTGCGATGGATCTTGAGACACAGGTTCTCCATAACTTTCTGTCTTCAGCTGTTCTAGTTAGCTGCTCAAAAGATATCCCTGTCCACGGCTTTATAATTATTATCAATCCAGGCCTTAGTCGGTCTGCCCCTTAACAACATAACGTCTTCTAAATACTCACGAATTGTTTGGTTGGCCCTCCGCAGTATTCCAGTTAGAGTAAGTAGTTGTGTCGGTTCCATCTTGCCACACGTAGTTACCCTGGCCCTGGTTCTGAAAAGAAATTAGCATAGAAAGGCCCAAAGCAAAATTTATGAAACTTTTAAATTCGTGAATGAAGATTGGAGTACGGTCACTGACAGGTCCCATAACAGACCAACATGAAATTTGATTAGTATATTAAACAGAATTGGAAACTCCCAACATGGAGAACAATTAAAGATATCAGGTTTACGAAATGAAGTAGGATCCTAATCAAATGACACACACGCAGATATCATATGTTATGGAGTTCGAAACATTTACTTTGTAACCAAACTTTCAAACCAAGAATAAAGAATGTCATGTATAATCCAACTTTTACATAGATAACTTCTAAAACTGCTTTACTTTATGCTTTATACATAAAGACATTTAGACCTATGAATATAACATTTTTATCTTTGTGCGTATAGTTCTGAAAACAAAGAAACTCTGTTTCAGAATACAAGCTTGCTGGGGATGCAGACTATTACCCATCTCATTGAGAAAGAGTAGGAATCCGAAGGATGTAGGTTTTACATGCAGGCTATAAGAATGCGATAACAGTGGTTACTCATACCGAAGTTACACCAGGGGGCGTTTCATCAAGTGTGTTGTCAGTGATTTTTACAGACAAATTTGCTCTCAGCCAATCAGATGCAAGGATTTCAGTAGCTTATAACAATTATTGCAACTTTGTCATTGATGACAGGGGAGCGTTTCATCAAGTGTTCTGTCAGTGATTTTTACCGACAAAATGTGCTCTCAGCCAATCAGATGCAATTAGGATTTCAGTAGCTTATAACAGTTGCCGGTAAAAATCACTGACAAAACACTTGATGAAAAGCTCCCCAGACCCAGTGGCGGATACAGGTGGCACAACCGGCCCAATCCCTTTTTGTTTCACCCAATGTGGCATACTTTAAAGCTCATTTACAGTATTGGTAGCAAAAAGGAAATTGAAAAGAAACATGTTAAATATAGTCTCATTTTGTTCTCCTTGTATCAAAAGATGTCTGTAAGAGATCATTTGGTATTCCATCTATGATTTCTGGTGAATTTCAGTGTAAATATCTGTCAGGAATGCTTGATCACTGCCATTATGCTAGGACCCTTCCACCCCGACGGCTCCCCGCACAGCAATCTTGGGGCTTCGCATAGAGACAGCGTGTGTGCACTGTGTGTAGCTACTCATTATTGGTTTTACACGTGTGTGTACAGTGTATAGCACATGCTGCCTTTGTTGGGATTTTACGTGCCTGTCCCGGCACATAAATTAGTTTTTGCCTCTTATTTGTATAATAAACTTTAGGAGGCGAAATCTTCACAGTGTCTTAGTATTGCTAGTATCTTGCTATTTATCAACAAAAATTGAAGAAATCTGACGAACAGTTTTTGAGGGCTTACCAAAACTTTACATGACCTTTAAGTAAACAAAATGACAATGTGCCACATAATTTTGTTCTTATGCCCCCCCCCCCCCCTCCCCTTTCAAATTTTAGAATCAAAAGGTACCTTAAAATGTGACAATTCCCTTCTTGTAAGAGACTTATGAGTATATCAAATGCTAGGACATTCCACCATGACGGCTCCCGGCAAAACAATCTTGGACACTCGCATATATATAGAGATAGCATGTGTGTTCATTGTGTGTAATATACTAATTGGTTTTACAAGTGTGTGTATAGTATATAGTGCATGCTGCCGTTTTGGGGAGTTAACGTGCCTGGCCCGGTATATAAATCATTTTATGCCTCTCATTTCTTTAATATTAAACTTTAGGAGGCGAAGTCTCTACAGTATCTTATAGTATCTTGCTATTTATCAACAAAAATCCAAGAAATCTGACGAAAATTTTTTGAGGGCTTACTAAAACAGTACATTACCTTTAAATGTGACGGCCGTTTAATCATTATTATTACAGTTTGCTTGTTAGGATTCTTTTTCAAAAGTGCCCTCCATTTTCATTTTTTTTTAAATACAGAATCTTGGAGCAGGCCTTCCTCCTCCAACCAAATATTGCACATATAACATGTACTACTAAACCTTACCCTGTCGCTAAGACCTGTCCAGTATGGGATGTTGGCCTTGGATGCCTGGATGGAGTTCGCGAAAGACTGCTCTCCGGCATCGTTGATGGATATCACGTAACCATCGAGCAAGGTGCAGTAGGTGATAGCGTCATCGATGCTCTTGGTGTCCGACACCCACCGGTAGCATTTCCCATTGTACGACTCCCAGCCGTTCGCCGAGTCACATTTAGGAACAACGGCTTTAGAAAGAGCACGAGAGATAAAAAGGGGTTTCTCTTTCGTTATGCAAACTTCAAAGGCTAAAATCTAAACCCGTTCCTGGTCTATAGTCGAGTTTTAACAAAGGAAGTAGACGAGGACTGAGTTTTTCCTTTTAAGCATGACTGTAGACCGTGCATCGAGTTTAACAGAATTAGTAATACCAAACCAAGAGTTTCATAATTCCTAAATAAATGAAGTATTGTATCAAGGAGAAAACATAAAAGACCTTCAGAAAAACTATAGCGAGTAAAACGGTGAGTTTCTATTTTTCATTCTTTTTTTTTTTTTTTAATTCAAATGACCTTTTTCCTTTTGGTTGCTGCCTACGAATGCACACTATAAATCTGTATAACGTAGTATTCAACGCTATTCTGTAAAAGTATCTTGGTCATTTGAAATTTTCCAGTTGTTTTATGTTGTCAAGTGAAATGAAAAAAAAATGTATATTTACAAGGATGATTAAGCGATTACACCAATGATGTGATCTGTGTAAAATTTCGATTAAATGTCCGAATCGTAAAGCCATTTGTAACGCTATATTTTTATTCTATAAATCGTCTATACATGTAATGTACATGGAATGCCAGGGAAAATTCATAAATATAATGAAATTAGACAATGAAGAAAAAGTAGAAATCTTTTCTTCGTTTATCAAAAACCTAATTGCATTGAGAGGTAACTTTTAAAAGAAATTCAAAAAAAAAAGAACTATACGATACAATTTTGTTGATACAATTAAGTATATAACCCTATACACTCCCATTCTTTTTTCCACGTATTTGACCTATTGTATTATGTTATATTGTTATATACTAGTACTATCTACTACAATGATCCCATCTATAGATGAACAAAGCAAAAGCATTAAATTACTGTCTTTGTATTTACACTAATGACTTACAGCATCCTTTAACATTGTAGCTTTATTTAATGTACATGACTGTATCATTATGTAGTTTAAATGAAATTTGTCACTGTTGCCTTCTCTGGACTTACTTTACATTTTTGTATTATGATCCATGATCTATATTGTTATGCTCTATTACCTTCTTTGTATCTATTATCTTCTGAAAACACCTTATCTTTGCCATAGGCAATCGTCATTTATAGTTCTATTCTATTTATATCTTGATATGCATATTTTGGGGGATATATTATGACTTATATTTCTTGTTACTACCTACTTAATATATTTATGATTTCAGGTGGATAAAACAAAAGACTAAATTTCAAAGCTTGGAGTGTACATTTTCCGTAGATATGCATGTAAAACATAATGTAATATCTTTTAGGTTACTATCTTAAATTATTATAATGTAATATCTTTTAGGTTACTATCTTAAATTATTATGAATTCACTGCCCATATTTTGCATTGTATTATTTATGTATTTACCTTCCATTTGACTTATGTTATACTTCTGATATTCACTCCAAATATTTTGTATCTATATTTTGTTATATGTATGATACACTCTGTTATATGTTTATGAACAGAATATTGATGTAAATCATTGATGTTTAATAAAATTCAATTCAGTTCATGTACATGTATAGTCAGGCATTGCTATTTTGAATGTACTGATTGTTGTGTATAATATGACGTGTAATATTCTACGTTAAACTATAAGTTTCCCCGACACATTTTATGCGTTGATTACTCATTACTATAAATCAAATCACAAACAAACAAACAACCACATGAATTTTACTCACTGAGTGATCTCGAGCATATAAACCAGTTGAGAGCCAAACATTGCTCATCGTTCCAGCTCCCTCCATTATACATTTCTACACAGTCCTCTCCGAGTCCCAGATCGTTATTTGGTTCGTTTGGTGACCAGTTTCTAAAAACAATTATAGATAAGATTAGTTGAGATGTTTTAATAGTAATCGGAAAGTCGTAGAATTATACATCATTATCAAACTTTCTTGGCATCGTTTCACGAAACCGTAACCAAAATTATTATTGAAACGCAAACGTTTAAATGGGATGTATACTTATACTTATGAGGGTTTCGTGAAAAGCTTAAGGGAGCATGCAAAAAGCAAGGATAGAAATTGTGTCCAGGTTTTCATTGGAGAATGATACAGCAATGAAGGGACTTATAGTGCATTTCTGTTTTATTAAACAGACTCATGACATATTCATATATATATATATAGTTTCCATATCAAACAGATGCAGCTAAATAAAATGGGCTCATTCAAAGAAGCCTAACAAAGCCTTTTTCCCGAAATTGGGAACTGAAGTGATATCGAGTAGGAATTTATACCTCAGTCACAAACCGGCTCCCAAAATGACAGTTGCTAAACGAAATCTCAGCCATACGTGGTAATGCAATTGTTTGTCTTATCTGCTATCAGTCTGGTGTCGGATTCCTCGGTGTGACTGGGGGATTGAATTGTGTAGTTGTAGTTGTTGTTGCTGCTGCTATTGTTGTCGTTGTTGTGGTGGTGGTGGTAGTTGTTGATGATGTGCGGGTTGTTGCTGTTGTTTTTGTTGTTGTGAGGTACGGTCGAGTTGTCTATCTTGTGCAACTTTGCATAGCTCTCTTACGGACTTGTCTGTTTCTTTGGTCACATCATCCATCAATTTATTTAATCATTTGCCTTCCCCTTTCCCTTTTACCCTGCGCCCTTCAACGCATGATGTTCCGCCCCATAGGCGTAGCCAGGGGGCACAATGTGTCACCCCCCCCCCCTTGTTCAACAAGTCTGGCTACGCCAGTGTTCTGCTCCATATACCTTTGGATCCTATAGTAAATTGTAAGAGGTGAGCATTACTTACGCCATGGATGAATCCAGGGTAGTACCATCAACCCATTCAAAGGTACCATCAGACTGGATATCATGTAAACCAATCCAAAAGGTTTCTGAGTAGATTGTAGTCTGCTGTGCTAACCACGTCTATTAATAGAGATTTTAAAAAAAAAGATTGAAATGGGGTTATGACAAGCAACTTATATTGCATTCAGAGTGAAGGTCACTGAATGAACATTATTCGGGGGGGGGGGGGGGTCCTCGTTTTTCCGAAGGTTCATAATTCCGAACACAAAATTCTCATACCAGGGGGTTCATAATTCCGAAAATGAAATATTGTTCATATTTCCGAACATTATTTTGTTGCACTACCCCGCAGGTTCGTTTATTCGAAGGTACATAATTCCGAATTGAAATAGGGTTCGTAATTCTTATGAGATAGGGCTCGTAATTCTGATAATGAGATATGGTTCGTATTTTCTCAAACTAATAAATGGGATTATAATTCCGAAAATGCAATACAATTTATTATTCCGAAGGTTCGTAATTCCGAAAATTAATGTAGGGTTCTATTACATTTTCTGAATTATGAACCCTATTTCATTTCCGGAATAATGAACCTTTGGAATAACGGACCTTCGGAGTAAACGAACCTTCGAACCTTCGGAATTATAAATCTTCGGAAAAAACGACATGTGACTCATTCTTCGTCCACAATTTTAATTGCCTGCTTTCCTTGCATATCTGTTTTTCGTCAAGAAAGCAAGGTCTCGTGTATATATCAAGAAATTATTACGATACAGAATTTTTTTTTTCTTCAAACAACAACGAAGATTACGTCCATGATACATAAAAGCTTCAAATTTCATGATCTGTATGTATAATGATGATTATGCTAATTTATATATTGCTGATATAAATTATATTTCTGAAGTGTTTAGCTTTCCAAATATATCGTTTGCCCTGTACATGATTGCAGGTTACAACTATGTTCATCCAAGGAGCTTCAAGAGCTGGAGTCACATGTAGCTCATTCCCTTTGAACCATGTTCGAAGCCGCCGAGGAAAAATATGTCAGGCATGTGCTTAACTTGATCTTCCTGGCAGATAAGAAGACAAAAGATTCCTGCCTGGCTGCAAACTTACGGGCCATTTTCAAAGGAAAATATGCTTTTGTAATGATAATTACTTTTCGCTATCACTAGTCTGATGATATTAGCAGTTCACAGTGTTTACCTTTACTGGGGGCAAGCGAAAGGAAATTGTACAAAATTCCCTGATATGAATCAAAATTGCGCGACTGGGCATGTGCGGGCACTAATCTGACATATAAAATCATAATTAACTGTACTTGAACAATTGCAATTTTTATTTTCGTTTGCAGGGAGTAATCGGAAGAGTGTCAAATTGGGGAATTTAGGATTGTAAAACTTTACCTTTTTTCCTCAAATTGAAACTACTATCACGCAATATAGCCAAATTTCTGGACACAATTAGGCTTTTGTAATCAATTTTTTCATATATTTAAAATTTTTACTTTGTTTATTCAAATAAAAAGTGAAATATTCTCGATATTTCATTTGTGACAAAAATCACTGCTCAAGCTTTCCCATAAAGTTGGCGGCTTGGAACATCGGACATCAAAGGCTACAGCGCACCTGTAGATTCTTTTGTGCATCCTTAGAAAGGAGCAGCTGCTTGAGCTAATTTGTTGCCAGTTGGAACTCCAGCTCTTGAAGCTCCTTGGTTCATCTGAGGCCCTGCCTGATTACCTGCCTACCATTATTCGTTCCGTTTATCTCTCTATCTTTCACTACTGCTAATGTGATTTAAAATACTCATGATTTATTTGGATTGGTCATTATTCATATCCGTCCTCCATTCATTACCACAAATTATTTCATCGGGGCCTACAGCTTTACAAGCTTGCTTTCATGTAGGACCCATCATATTTCTCTCAGTTAAATCAATACTCTATATTGACCATTTACCGTTATGTTATTTATGTATGTATCCTTAAATGTAATTTCATTACAAACAAGCTTGTACTTTATTTCAAAATGTAAATGTAACATGAGAAATATGAAAATAAATGAAATGAAAATGAAAAATGAAAATATCTTACTTTGTATTTTCATCCGATTGTATATAAATATATATATATATATATATATATATATATATATATATATATATATATATATATTATATATGCTGATTTATTGAAAATAATTACTACTTTATAATAAAATACCTAACAAGTAAAGATAAAGTAACAATGATAACACATCACTGTAGACTTTGACACTGAATCTAGTGACCGGGGTAATAATGATGTAAGCGCTTTGGTCGGTTACATTGTAACTGGTAAGGCGCTATATACGAAACAGCTATTATTATTATCATTATTATTATTTTCATTTAAAACATAACATAGCAGGTATATTGATCGAGATAAACATTGATAATCAGCTTGTAAGATAAAACAATAAAAGATTGCTTTAAAACCATTATTTATATTCTGTTGTTTTACTACTGAAGAAGAAAAAAAAAGGATTCTGGGGTAAATTTTTCTTACATTCATATCCCTCGATGTTAGGACGGCTAGCTGTGCTTGGTTATTTTGACAGTAGTCCCTGGCCAGTTGGTAGGGACGTTGCTGGGACACCAATAAAAAACAGGTGTCTTGGTATTTCAGCCAACCAGAACCGCAGTCCTGGGATAATGCTGGGAACGACGGAAAATATTTTCATAAATGAACAAATGTCATAATTGTTATTTATATAAAGAGAGATACACTTTGCATTAAGCAGACGAGCATAAACGAAAAACGGGCCTTACTTAACGGGGAAAAGATAATTCAAAGGAAATGGTCTTTATAGTTCAAATATAGTTTTAAACATGTTAAATGGTTTCTTATTTCTGTAGAATTCGATGGATTCAACTGTTGGTAAACATTATATTAAACTCCTTCTGATAAATTATGTCATGAATTTATTCAACGCATTCGTCATTGTTTCGAGGTAATTATAATTCATTTGTATAGAAGGAAATGAATTTCCTTAATGATCAATATTTTCTTACGATAACATTAATAATTACAATGTGAATTTCACGATGTAAAGTTTATGTTCACAGCACGAAAAGCCCGGGAAAAAAAAATCATGTTAATGTGATGTAAGTTTTATCTAGATTTACTATTACATGATTTATTATCAATGTTATTTGAAATGGGAACACTACTGGATTTGTATTATCTGTAAAGATAAGCGATGCAAGAATCAACATAACTCGCAGCCTCTCTCTCTCTCTCTCTCTCTCTCTCCCTCCCTCTCTCTCAAGTTCTAAGATGAGTTGACCAAGACGACTGTTAAGTATTCCTCCGTTCGGGATTAACCCTTTCGAGACAATTGACCACATTTTGTGGTTTGGCTCAATAACTTTTTATTCAGAGCTCTAAAAAATATACCAGATACATGAGTAGAAAGAGCAAAAATGTCTGCACACACTAAGTCCATTTTTGTTGCACTACCATATTGCGTTTGATGCCAGGAATTTTGAATAGGAGAATAAGTTTTAAAATCCTTAAATTGGCAACACATTGAGAGATTCAAAATCCTTATTTTTTATCCAAATTGGCAATTTTTTCAACTTTTCGACAAAATTCCTAACCATGTGTATTATTTTCAAAGATATTACACCTTATTAGAACCATGTAGCACTAAAAGAAAAATATTATTGTTGCCAATTTGAAGAACAAAATGTGATCAATTTGGCCTTTAAATAATTCCTGTCATGAAAGGGTTAAATAGATTGTTTGTGATGGATAAGATAAGCTATTTAAATCTTCCACTGTTCACTCTAAACTGGAACATATCTCTTGATTACATCCAGTAGCATCATATCCCGTTTCCATTCCTCTATTTTGATATCCATCATAAATAATTTATAGTAGATGCAAATTGTGCTTGATATCATAATCATTTTTGTACTTGAAATAATATAATAAGATAATCCTGTATAAATTAGGAAGTGACAAGGAAATATTTCCACCTGTGCTTGTGTTGTTGACATCGTTAATCTTGACTTGTATAACGAATTTGTGATAAACGTATGCGTAATGAAGCAAAATTGCGCTTATAGAATTACGAGACTCTCATTAATCAAGGAACATGTTTTTGACAATAAATTATCATAAAATGTTCAGCTTTTGTTTTTCTTCCTCTCTCTAGCACTATATCTGTCCTTTGTTTTATTTACTATTCGATCTACTGAAAATGTAAAAAAACAAACAAGGGCATGATTACAAAATCTTATTCTTAAATTGCTATGCATTTCAATAACATCATACCATCATACACGGTTAATGAAGATAATCGACGAAATTTCACCATTGACATGAATAAATTTAAACATGAATTTATAGTATTCAAATTAATATGAACATAAATTAATAAAATTCAAAGAAAAGAGTTGGTATAAAGTTGGCCAATGTCACGAAATTCACATAGCAAGTGTAATCAGGGGTGGCACCAGATTTTTAATGGGTAAAGGTCACAAAAATCTATGACAAGCAACAATAGGGGGTTGACATGTTTGAAATATCATAAGGGGGCGATTGCCCCAGTGCCTCCCTCTCCGCCATGCCGCCTTTGGGTGTAATGGTATTTTAAACGGAAATCAGTGGTGAAGTTTCAGGTTTGGCATACTTAAATGCTGCATATCATATGGAAAATAACATTCGGAAAGAAACTCTGACATGGCTGTATCTTTTGCGACTTTGTAAAATAACTGAAGAAAAATAATGATGCACACTTACCCAGCCCAGCAAAGCTGACAAGCAGCAATAACCTCAATATCATCTTGCTTCGAGAAATATTTACAGCATGTGGACTATCAACAGCTCAAGTTCAAGCTCAATCTCTCGGAGAAAACGGTAAAAAGTTACGCCGTTAATTTGCTTTCTGCCAATCCGATATTTAGCTTGAACTAATCGGAATCTGCAGATGAAAATGGACGGCGAACGAGATGAAGAAGTTGCGAAGATTGAAGTGTTTTGAGAATCTATCTGTCCACCGAAGCTCCTCGATGTTTGAGGGGCGTTGCCTCACTACAGCAAAATGTATATATCACTAATCCCTTATTTACATTGGTCAAGATTGACCACATATCTCTCTCTCTCTCTCTCTCTCTTTCTCTCTCTCTCTCTCCCTTCATACCTCTACTTTGCATATGCGTATCAGGATTACTACCTCCTGCACTCCTGGACTCATCCCGGACAACACTGTCCCGAAGGATAAATATATCCGGGGAACTATTCCTGTGACAACTACCCCTAGGACAACTATTCCGTAGGCAACTTCTCCCTGTCTCTCTCTCTGTCTCTGTCTTTGTCTTTGTCTCTCTTTCTCTCCCGCTCTCTCTGTCTTTCTCTCCCTCTCTTCAATCCCAACTCTCTCTTACTCTCATTCTCTCTCTCTCTCTCTCTCTCTCTCTCTCTCTCTCTCTTTCTCTTTCTCGCCTTCTGCTACCAGATAATACTTATCACTGCTTCACCTTTTCCATTTGGTTGTATAATATCATTTGTTTAAAAATTAGTATGTTTATGAATTTTTACAGATAAATTCTAAAGAGTTTAGTGGGGTTTTTTTTTCTTTCTTTTCTTTTAATATCCATGTCTTACCAGGGAATTGAGACACATATCGCTGGTCACAATACGAATACAGTCAAACCTGTCTAATAAGGCCACCCATGCAAGGGAAACTGTAGCTATAGGTTGCCCTTCTAGGCAGGTTTTACGACACATATTTCTTCCTAGAGAAAACAATGTAGGTGACCACTATAAAGGCTGGTTGGTGGCCATGATTATTGAGAGGTGGCCACTGACAGGATTTAAATTCGTACTCCAATAACTTACTTACCGGCCACAGATTCTTATTAATAGTGACAATTCATTTACGCGAAGATTATAAATTTTGTTACCCCTCCTTCTCTTCAGTATTGATTTCATAGTAGAAATTCCTCAAAGTGTAACAGTAAGACATTGAACACTGTATTTACTTATGATTATTAAGTTTATTACGTAATAATCATTGATAAAAATACGGTGGTACAGCCTTATACTGCTATCTACACGTATCTATATCACCACCAAAATGATCAACTTGCCAACAACAACAAATTAAAAATACATCTTATCAAACGGAGCTCTGAACTGCAGTGATTAAGTTAAACATTTCAGTAAATATAGGTAGAATGCTTATCATGGGTACTGATTCAACTTGGTTTTTAGTAGCACAGTGTTTCTCTCTTCATAACATACTCTAATCGTTTCTTTATTTAATGTTATAAAGATTTTATCACTTTTTTCCTTCTCCTTTAATATAGCTCCCCCCCCCCACCCCCTCCTATCAAGAATATGTCATATATAGCCTGTTGATAATTCTTCCCCAGTCTCTGCACTTTTCTGCTCTTTTTCCCCTCATTCTTTATTAACACTTATGCTCTCTCATCTCTCTCTCTCTCTCTCTCTGTCTCTCTCTTTCTTTCTCCCTCCCCTCTATCTCTCTCTTCCTCTCTCTCTCTCTCCCTCTGTCTATCATTTTTTCTCTTTCATCTCTCCCACCCCCTAGTCTGTCTGTCTGTCAATCTGTCTGCCTATCTGCCTATCTGCTTGTCTGCTGTCTTTTTGCGTCTCCCTCTCTCTCTCTCTCCCTCTCTCTCCCTTTCTTCCCATACTCTATTCATTCCTTTGAAATTATTTGACATGAGATTCCGTCCTCTTTATCACCTTCTCCATCTGACTATTTATTTTCTTGTTCTTAATTACCCTTCTCTCACAAAGGAATCACCAATGCAGGACCTTCTTTATTGATGCAATCATTATAACACTTAACTTTTATTCCGAGGAAAATGAAATGAAATTAATGTAACGCGTTTGAAAAGAAAAGACAATAGATACGATGAAATGATGTATATTATTGCTTGATGTATGTCGATATGAATTAGACTAGAATAGAATCATGCCCGTTTCCAAGGTTTCGCCGACCGCCATTTTGTCCTTCTTGCATGGTCATCTCGTACTTGACGATATCCAGATTTGAGACGGTAAGAATATGATGACCCTTCTGCCTCGTTAATTGGCTGTACAAGGTAAAGAAGATGATATAACATGACAAAAACATATGACCAGTGGCGTAAAGAGCCAAAGTAATTGAGGGGACTGAGCACAGACATATTGCTGTGTACAATTTATGAATACTTGCGAGCGAGCAAAACAAAAAGAAATTGCAATGAAAATGTAATTTTGTCATATAGCTGGTAAATTAATTTCAAATTTTTTCCTTCCTCTTTTTTGTTTTTTGTTTTTTGGGGGGGGGCATGGACTTTTTGGGGGGCTGCAGCGACCCCTGATACCTCATTCACGTAGTTATGTAACGATTCAGATAATCTAATCACATGACGAATACCCTCTTTTATGTTTCTTTAATGAATTACTGTGATTTGATTTCAGTTTGTTCATTATTTTTAGGGACGGTGGTGTATCCTTAGGTGGAAACTGCTTAACAGTTAACACCCCCACGCTTTAAATACTCAGGGGAAAATTGATGGTGAAATTGCTTGCAATAGGTACACGGCACTTCCCTGCCGGAAAGAACACAGTGTCCCACAGTGTGTTCACATAGTCGACTCTGTGAAGATGTGATTCACAATGTTAAAACGCTCGAATTTAACAGTATGAAGATGATTTCACACTGTGTTTCACACTGTGAACACACTGTGTGACACTGTGTTCTTTCCGGCAGGGTTGCCCGGGGCTGGTATATTCCATTCCCTGTTTATCAATCTCTGGATACGCCACTGGCACTGCCCAGTATATGTGTATAATTCCGAATATTCCTTGCCTGACTGACAAGCCATTCAGAGAATGCCCCGCATTTTCATAATCGCCTCCCGTTTGAACACCAGACTCGAGCTCGGTGGTAGCTCCGGGAGTAGTTCTGCTATTTATTGGTTCAATGGAATTAGAATCCGGCATCCTTGCATTGTCAATACGCCTTTTCCTAGAAGAAAAACAGAAAAGCAATAAATATAACGTGTATAATCACGATAATGTAGGCGCCGAACCCCCATCCCCCCCAAAAAAACAACAACAATAAACAAACAAACAAAAAACAGTCAACAGAATATAAAGTGTAAAGATGATCCAGGTTATGAGTTTGGTGAAAATATTATGTTTGTGCATGGTTCAGATCAATTCTAAGAATAATGATAGAAGAACTATAATTACAAATACTTTCCTTAAACATGTTAAAAATGTAACCTAATACGGAGTTAAATTGATTTATAAATTATGTCTGCTCATCTTAGAAGTAGCAAAGATATCACCGTTGCTTATCGTTCCCAGCGTATGATATTGTGTATATTGCTTAGGCTATTGCTTCTAAATAACCTGATTTTTACAAAAAATAACGGTGTATTCGATACTTTAATTCGGGGTAACCTCGCTAGTCATAAGGACCGGTATTCATTACGACCACTTATTCATAAGGACCGCTATCCATAACGCGTGACTAAATGAATAGCGGATTTGTATGAAAAGCAGTTCTTCTAAATAGCGAACAAACCATAGACAAATTTCCTCGCTATTCATAAGGACCTCCATTCATAAGGACCACTTTTCATAACTATTCATAAGGACCGCTATTCATAACGCGTGTTAAATGAATAGCGGTTTCCTATGAATAGCGGTCCTTATGAATAGCAAGCGAACCCCTTTAATTCATGCCATGGTTTTATTTATAATTTGTCCAAACAGCTAGCCCAGTGGTGGATTTCGGAGGGGGGGGGGCATACCCGGCCCGTGCCCCCCCCCCTTTTTGGAAGAAAAGTATGCATTGTGACCCCCTTTTTTTATTGTCCCCCCCCCCCCCCCCCCCCCCTTTAGAACGAAAGCCTTTTTTTTTTTTTTTTTTTTTTGCTTGCTTGTCAGAGAATTATGGAGGGGAACTCGACCCCCCCCCCCCCTCCCCCACTGAGCGACTTTTCGAGAGCTGGCGAGACCAAAAAAATACGGGTCTCCGGCTTCAAGCAGTTGACAAACCTGCATTTGTGTCTAAAAGCCAATAACACAAAAATAAGCAAAAGAGGCACTTACATTAACGTCAGAAGTGAAATTAATCTCCAATCTGTAATATTTACTTAGCTTTCTGTGTTGTGGTGCCGTTTATTAATCCATAATTTGTATTTTTCTTGTTTTGTTTTGTTATAAGTTTAATGATGCTATAGTAGCGGTATGTCTGCGCGCATTGAACAGTGAAAGCGCCAGATGCTACGTCACAATCAGGTCACAATACTCTTGAATGATTATTTTTTAATAGAAAAGACAAGCTATTTTTTTTTCATTATCGTTAATATTAAGTTTATCTGACCATTTAGATCAGACAAGAAAGTATTCATATCTGCAACCCAACAACTGAACCAAATAGTATAACCCTAGACAGAATCAAATCTTCACAAAACGCTTACTCTCGCAAAGCCTTCAAGATTCAAGATTCATTTATTTTTCGATACCCATTCATAAATCATATAAAGTATTTACATTGTAGAAGAAACTCATCATCAAACATAACGCATATGAACTTTGTTTTACATATTGTTTTCTAATATAAATGTTATAACAGAGAGAGATGTATACACACGTTTCAATTGTTTATTGATAATAATAATCGAAAAGGTAACGAACGGGAACTAGCAAAGAAGTGGAGCTTGTAAATAGCATGTTCCCAATTAAAAGTCATTATAATTATATACATGATTCAAAAATCTGTTCGTTGGTTTGTTTGTTGTTGTTTTTTACATATAGTATACGTTAACTAACTAACTTAATTAATAAACACACAAAGGCTCACCTAAATGGAGAAGCAGATCGGGAGGGACAGGTTGATAGAGGAAAAGAGATGAAATCAGGAAAGGGAGTAAGCCTTGACTCACGGTGTTAAAGTATATGAATTAATGCCCTTCTGGCTTTCAACAGACGAGTTATACTTCAGGACATAGTTCCCAGGGGACCACTCGGCAGTGATCATCACAAGCTACATAATATACAAGGTATGTTTTCATTCATTTAGATTTAATATATACCACAGATCACTCGGACAGAAAAATAGTTTGTATAACCGAACCTCCATCAAGGCAGCCTATATACTATTCAGATTTCCTATGCATCTGCAGACCTTCCTCTTCCATACCCACTCAGGTATTATGTCTGAGAATGATCATAACAATAGTTTTATTAATCCATTTATTCAATATATGTTCATTTTTAGTGCAGGGTTTTAAAAGTTTTGATAATTCAATAGTATCTCTCCGAAAAATGTTTCCCCTTTCAGAATATGAATCATTTTACATTGAAAGATTAGCCTATATCTTGAAATATATTGTACCACTCGTAGTATAGGCCTTTGTCTTATCCAAATCAAATAGACCTTATTCGATTGTGCATTAAACCTCCATTAATAAGGAACAGAACGTAAAGAGTAAAATGAAAGAAAAAAATTTAGAGCTAGTTTTACATAACTTGACATCCATTAAATTGGGTAAAATGAAATTTTTGGCATTTAGCAAGGATATCAAAATTTTATATTTATCTTGTGCACAACACTTGTTACGAGAGGCATAAAGATATGCAAGATACTGAAAATTAAGCATTGTTCATGTTTGGGAAATAATTTATATTGAAACAGGGAAAATCCCTTTCCCCGGCCTCGAGTTATCAAACGAGCCACGCCCACTCCGCCTCTTCCGTGTCTTCAGTGGCAGTGCAGTGAGATGCGACAAGTTGCTCAAATATCGGTCCCATCACAGAACACCACTACTTGCGCACCATGCCTCCGGCTGGTCTGGGCAGGGAGCTCGATAGCGGAAGCGTAGCTTGAACATTGAACGATTGGGTACGGCATCAGCGCATCTCTGTGATCCACAGGATCGTTCACAATTAGGCGTTCAAAATGTTTACTGACGAAGAATTTGAGAGGTATGTGAATGAGTTGGATGATCCAGATCTCTCCGAATTCGAATTCTTCACAGAATCTACGGGAGTGAAAGTATACCGGAGATACAACGAGGTAAAAAAAGTGTTATCATGAGTAGTAGTAGTAGAGTTACAATCGCCCAGTCCCACGCCTGTTATTGAGTGTATGGCAGAAAATAAGTCTTGCTCAAAAACTACAATTTGAACAATTTCTTCTTCTTCTTCTGGGTTCTCCTGCCTCCTTCAATCGTGAAGATTTTCGCAGGCTAAAAATTAAACTTGCTTGTGTTGCGTTTGCATCAGGGAAAGTAACTCCAGTTGGAGCTCCCTGGAATTACAGGGAAAGTGTAATGTGACACTGTAATCCACTTATCCAACGAACAAGGTTATAATGATGCTGTAATCTGACACTGAATTGCAATCAGTAAAGGATATGAAGGCAACCGTGAAGCTATGATTTAATTTCATGGGGGGGGGGGGTTGTGAGCATGCAAAGTGTGCGAAAATGCTGATAAGTGCCCAGAGCGTGCTCCCCAGGGGGGTGGTTGCAGGGAAGCGCAAAAAAGCTTTGTCATTTTTGCAAATTTGAGAGAAAGATTATGGCTCGCTCGTAGCACTTTTTTTAGGTGGAAAGTTAGTTAGACGCCCTGACTGCTTTTCAATTATTTGGACACAATACTGCACTGTACATGTAACAGGGATGGAGGAGTTTTATGACATTTTAACTCTATAAAGTCTAATTCATCATGTTCATGTTCAAAAATGAGGAATTATCCACCACCTTTTCTCTGTTGCAGCCAGTAATAAATCTGACATAATCATAGTCTCTACAATTTGTTCTCATTATAGGCCTGATCTTGATTTCAATTTATGAAGAAAAAAAAATAATGAAGTAAACAAGCATTATCCTTTTATGCAAACTTTCCTCTTGATTTTTTTTTTTTTTTTTCATATGGTATTTCTGAATGGATACAGACCTCAGGATTGTATGATTACAAGACATTTGGTGGAATCAATGTCCCAGCAGATATATGTTTTGCTGTTTATACTGACTTGGACTACAGAAAGAAATGGGATTCATATGTAAAAGGTAAATAGATTTATAATATAAGTAGTTCTTCTTACTGATTTGAAATATATGTTGACAAAAAAGAATTGAATCATAAAATTAGCATGAATCAGCAATATATTCTGGCAAAAACTTGTATAAATATAATTACTTAAAGGTTCCTAAATTATGATAGAATTCAAAACCTCAAACTAGCAAAGGCAAGATTTCAGCCTTGCAAGAGTGCCTACTATTTGCAACCAAGCAACATGTATGAGTTGGTCTTAGTGTACACTCATGGAGTTTGATTCCCTGATAATTTGATTTGAAATTCGTTGCAGATTGTTTTGTATAATTCTCCAAACAGCAAATTTCCAGTCCTTATATTCTGAGGTAATTTCTAAAACATTTTTACTTTCACTCGCCATTGTATACATACTTTTGGCCGACAAAGGGATAGAGTACCTAAAAGAAGGTATTGGTGTCAAAGTTTTCAAAACATATGGCTAAATTTTCTCTTACAGCCATTGCTCGGACTAAAGTTTATCATTCTGATGTGAGGACTCAATTTGTTGTTGAAAGATTTACTACCACTGTTAATTGCATGTGATCACATATCTGGTATCAGAATGAAACTTTCAATGCTTGTGACCAGCTCCTGTATGTATACGTTCAAAGAAAAAAATACATATTGTAATATGTTATGATCATGCCTGTGTGGCATTCCATACTTTGTATCTTTCTATTGCCTACTATTTTCCTATCTCTTATCTACATACATTCTCACACTGTAACCACCCACAGCTGAGCAACAACTGATAATAAACTACACAATACTCTTCATGTCATATGTCTACTGGAATCCATCTATTGTTGTACTATCCTCTTAACTATAACACTTTACATGGTGGCAGCCGGATGGAATTTTACATGCCATTATTGATGGGATTTTAGCAACTTTTTATGACTCTGCACCTGCGCGAATGCCTAGGGTTTCACTGCAGTGTTGTACAGCCCCACATATGACATTACGTGTGAGTTAGAATTTTGCCTCGTTTTGCTCGAGTGCTGTGAGTGCCTTATTTTGCTAGTGTTGATGGACTATCTGGAACAATGACGGACTCATTTCTTCCCAGAATGCACTGGGATGACCCAGATCGCACCAATGCAATAAAAATCTTTCACCAACAATGTGACTTGTACTTTTCGGTGAAGAATGTTCAGACAGATAAACAAGTGGACCACATTTTGCTGTTTGCCGGTGCTACCGGACTCAAGATGTATAACTCATGGGGACTAAAAGAAGCAGATCAGAAAAACCCTTCTAAAGTTTGGGACAAGTTTGAAACCCAACTGCAACCGAAATCAAACTTTCGGGTGGCTCGCTTATTTCTACAGAATTACGTACAACAGCAAGCAGAAGGTGCTGATGATTTTATGTCTCGCTTGAAGTTACACGCATACACCTGTGCATTCAGAGATGATCAAGAGCTTCAAGAGCGTGTGATAGAGCAATTCATTGCAGGAACCAGACATGCTGATTTGCAGAAGGAGTTGTTAGCTGCAGACAATAAGCTGTCCCTAGAGAAGTTGCTTGAGATTGCTCGCACATTTGAAGCCTCTAAACAACACATGGCTCAGCTAGCCAGTGTGCAACCAGAAAGCATAGCGGTCAACACGTTCACACGTAGAGAGCCCCAGACGTGCCGCAATTGTGGAGGGAGACACCCCTTCAATTCCAGAAAGGCATGCCCTGCTTTCGGAACTAAGTGTAAGAAGTGTGGCAAACTAAATCACTGGCAGCAGGTCTGTAAGTCATCATCGACTGCATCATCGACTGCATCCAGAGGGAGGACCTCTAACCGGAAGGGCTCATCTAGATACAGATCACAGTCACGCAAACGAGACAGGGAAAGAAGCGTTGATGCAATTAGCTCATCTCCTGCAACAGCCCAGCTCGAAGACGCGTTCGAAGAACTTACCTTCAGCGAAATAGTTGTGTCAAACATCAGTGCGATAGATAAAGACGACTATCGAGATGAGATTCTCACCTACGTGAAGGTCAGGAGAGATGACAAGACAACCATCAGAATCCGCTCCAAAGTTGATACTGGAGCACAAGGAAATACCCTTCCCGTCAGAATGTATCGCAGGATGTTCCCTGCTAACCTTGATGATGATGGCTATCCTAAGAAAGAAAAGATGGCAAATCTGAGTACCAGGCTCAGAGCTTACAATCGTACCAAGATTCATCATTTTGGTTCTGTAGAGCTACCCTCTTGCTTTAATGGCTCACCGTGGTTTCCTACAACCTTCTACGTGGTTGAATCTGAAGGCCCAGCAATCATCGGCCTGCAAGCCTCAAAGAAGCTGAAACTTGTAACCATCCACTGCGAGGAGATAAACAGTGACAGGGTGATCCGCTCTACAGCAGACCTTGTCGAGACATACCCGAATCAATTCGACAAGATCGGTGACTTCCCCGGGGAGTATCACATTGTGATCGACGAACATGCCAACCCGATCATCCACGCTCCCAGGAAGTGCCCAATCCACCTCCATGATGAGCTGAAGCGTGAAATTGAGAAAATGGAAGAGCTAGGTGTTATCGCTAAGGTATCTGAACCAACAGCATGGGTAAGCAGCCTAGCGATTTCCCGGAAAGCGAATGGCCAACTACGTATCTGCCTTGATCCCAAGGATCTTAACAAAGCGATAAAGCGTTGCCACCACCGCACACCTACCATCGCTGAAATAACACACAAACTCGCAGGAGCTACAGTCTTCAGTAAGCTTGACGCGAAAAACGGCTATTGGTCTGTCAAGCTAGACAAGGAAAGCTCTCTGTTGACTACATTCAACAGCCCCTTTGGTCGATATCGGTATCTGCGCATGCCATTTGGCCTAGCTATGTCTCAAGACGTATTTCAGCACAGGATGGATCAGATCCTTGAAGGATGTGATGGTGTCATTAGCATTGCTGATGATATAATAATAATAATAATAATATACCATACTTATATAGCGCATATCACAATATGTCCCTATGCGCTGTGAGAAAGATGTCATTGTCTTCGGGAAGACACAGGAAGTACATGACAACAACCTGCAAACCCTCATGCAAGCTGCTGAGAAGCACAACCTGCAATTCAACAGCAGCAAGTGCACCATCAATGTTCCCCAGATAGAGTTCTTTGGCATGGTGTACAATCAGCAAGGGGTCCATCCAGATCCGCGTAAGGTTGAAGCGATCAAAGCACTTCCCGCCCCAGAGGGGAAGACCCAGCTTCGCGAATTCTTGGGAATGATCACCTATCTCAGTCCTTTCATTCCAAACCTATCTGCACAGACCGCTGATCTCAGAGAATTGCTTAAGCAGGATGTTGATTTTGTCTGGTCAACAAAGCACCAGCAATCCTTCGATAAGATTCGCGAACAGATTTGTGCCAACGCGACTCTTGCGTACTTTGACACAAACAAGCACACTACGATCCAAGTCGATGCTTCGATGCGCGGTCTAGGAGCAACCCTGATGCAAGACGGGAAACCGATAGCGTACGCTTCAAAGGCTCTAAGCGAAGCGGAACAGCGATACGCGAACATCGAGCGTGAGCTTCTCGCTGTAGTGTTCGGTTGCGAGCGTTTCCACACCTACATCTACGGGAAGAGCTTCACCATACAATCCGATCATAAGCCACTCGAGATGATCCAGCACAAACCGCTGACTGCAGCCCCTCCTAGGCTGCAGCGAATGCTCCTCCGCCTCCAACCCTACGATTATGGCATTAAGTATTGCTCTGGCAAGGACGTTCCTATCGCTGATTGCCTCTCCCGCAGCCCTCCAGCTAAGAGCGAGCACATCCAACTTGACCTTCAAATCCACTTTGTGCAGTTTGCACCTGACCGTTTGAGCGATTTGAAGCGTGAGACCGCGAATGATACTACTCTCTCATCCCTTAGCGAAGTGATTTGTCGAGGATGGCCACAACAAAGGCGCGATCTTCCGAAGAGTCTCCACCCATTTTGGGCCTTCCGCGATGAGATGGCAGTAGAGGATGCTCTTGTCCTAAAAGGAGACCGAATCGTCATTCCGCAGAACATGAGGAAATACATCCTCACAAAGCTCCATGAGGGCCATCAGGGAATGGAGAAGATGCGTTTGAGAGCTAAGTCATCAGTATACTGGCCGTCAATCAGTAATGACATCGAAGAGCTAGTCAAAGATTGTGACGCGTGTCAAGAACTTCGATCATCACACCCCCAGGAGCCTCTCCTACAGCATGAGATTCCGACCAGGCCTTGGCAGGTCTTAGGAACAGACTTATTCCATTTCGAAGGGAATACCTACCTCATTGTCGCAGATTACTTCTCCAAATTTCCGTTCATCCGAAAAATGCCCACACAATGCACCAGTAGCGCTGTGATAAGTGCAACCGAGCAGATCATGTCAGAAATCGGCATTCCGGAAAGAATCGTAAGCGACAACGGTAGACACTTCGACTCGGCTCAGTACAGAGATTTCGCATCTACATGGGGTTTCCAGCATGTTACCTCATCACCGCACTATCCGCAGTCCAACGGGTTCATAGAGCGTACTATTCAGACCGTGAAGAACACCCTCAAGAAAGCGAAAGCTAGCGGCATCAATCTGAATATGGCCCTTCTTTGTGTACGTACAACGCCGGTTGATAGCGTTATCCCAAGCCCAGCAGAGCTTCTGCACGGTCGCAAAATGAAGGACAATCTGCCGACAAAGATTCGTGAAACTTCACGCATACGCGACTCCGTATACGAGCGACTAGCAAGTCGTCAGCAATCGCAGAAGGAGCATCATGATAAGAATGCTCATGTCCTACCTCCCCTCGCTCCGCACCAAAGCGTGAGGATCCAAGACCACAGAACAGGTCATTGGCTCCCAGCCACCGTTGTTGACAAGTGCGTTGAACCGCGTTCCTACATCGTAGAAACTCCCAACGGAGGCCTACTACGCAGAAACCGCAGACACCTCGCGGATGTTCAGCCGAAGCGGGTCCAATTCCATGAACCAGAGCAAACGACATCTACCGCTCAGGTTCCAGACAACGACGGTCACCAGTACACTCGCAGTGGCCGCCGCGTAAAGAAGCCGGATAAGCTAACTTATTAGCGTTTTAATGTTTAGAGAGAAGAACACTAAACTCTTCTCACACTTTCAATTCCTGTATGTTGTGAATTATACTGCTCATCAGGAATATTTGCTGAATTGTCATATTTGGCTTTGTTATAAAGGTTATTCAAAAATCCAGATTTTCGCGGACTCTTGTTTGGACCCATTTTAATTTTTGGACTGCATCTCTTACTTTAAAGAAGGGGGGATGTAATATGTTATGATCATGCCTGTGTGGCATTCCATACTTTGTATCTTTCTATTGCCTACTATTTTCCTATCTCTTATCTACATACATTCTCACACTGTAACCACCCACAGCTGAGCAACAACTGATAATAAACTACACAATACTCTTCATGTCATATGTCTACTGGAATCCATCTATTGTTGTACTATCCTCTTAACTATAACACTTTACACATATATGTATGTTACGTGATACATACGATATAATCTTTGAAAGAAATATTTTGAAAATGATATTAGATGAGCATTACCTTAGAGAGTAATTATAGTATTCATCATTTTATTTACTTGCTGCATGTACATGTTGCTAGGCTTTTTCTGACTCCTTTTATTCTCAGAGTTGTATCAATTTGAAGAGGATGGTAAAAAAGGTGTCTACTGGCGAGTGGCTTTCCCGTTTCCTCTCTCAAATAGAGACGTAAGTTGGAAACCTTTTCTTTTCCTTTATGTTAAAATTGCTTGAGCAGCATGTTACCATCTTTGTCATCACAGGGGAAAAAAAGAAATGAGAGCTTCAAGAGTACATGCTTACTTTTGATATGGGGAAGTAATTGGTCAGAAGTATTCATTATCATCTGCATTGAAAATATCTTATTCGACAAAATATATGAAACTGGTTAATTTAAAGTTGTCTTTTTATTATTTGTATCATTATTATTATTTTTGTTTTGTTTATTATTATTTTTTTTCATGTATCTTTTTTTTCATCATTATTTTTATTATTTTTATTTGTTTTATTTTTATTTTTCATTTTTTATTTTTCATTATTTTGTTTTTTATTAATTAATTAATTTCATTTTATTTATTTATTTATTTATTTTTATTTTTATTTTTATTTTTATTTTATTTTATTTTATTTATTTTTTTTTTTGGGGGGGGGGGTGGCAATGGATGAGATGATTAGGTGAATTCAAAGAAGATTAAGCAGTAGTAAATTTTGTTGGACCACCCTAGGTATACCATATATCAGTCATGTTGTGTTAAATGTATGTAGGTAATTTATTTAATAATATGTTATTTACCAGTGCAACCCCCGTTGCTCTCTATATTCCCTCTCGCTATATATTCCCTCTCGCTATTTCTTCATTTCTCTATCTTTATCAGTCTTTTGCATTAGTTTATTCTAACAAGTATATTTTTGTGTATAGATTCAGATTCAGATCAGATTTCAGATTTATTGTCATGTTATTAAAAAATAACATAAAAATTGCTTTCAGACTCTTGATACAGAAATACAGAAAATAATGTGCAGAATATAACAGAATAACAACAATATATCACACGTCAAATTGCAAAACAAATAAATACACTGTACATAGACATAGCTATGGATATAGATATAGATACTGTACGACCTTTTTCCCAGCCCACATAATTAAAAACATGCATGTTTAAGAGATCCACATATATACTTCTGGACGACATAAATATTGCTGGTTAAATTAGTTTCCCTTTGTCTTAGTTTAAAAGAATCCAGTAAAATAACTTGGTTGTGAAACTGGTATTATGATATGTATAAATAAATCAAACTCATAAATTTAAAATACAGATAATGGGTATAATCCCCCCCCCCCAAGACTTCGTGAACAAATATCCAAAGCTCTAAAATTATCTCATCAAACCTGTCAACAAGATCTACTAAATAGAGCGACCCCATGCGTGCCGCACGGGACACCGGGGCACCACAAACATCCCCTGACAAAAGAAAATGAAAATGCAAGTATGGCCAATGGCGGCCCCCGAGCACCCAAGCACCATGTTTAAAAGATCCACATATACTTCTGGACGGCATGAATATTACTGATTAAATTAGTTTCCTTCGTCTTAGATTAAAAGAGTCCAGTAAAATAACTTGGTTGTGAAACTGGTATTATGATATGTATAAATAAATCAAACTCATAAATTAAAATGCAGATAATGGGTAAACTTTCAATAATAATCCCCCGCCCCCCCCCAATCTAAAGACTTCATGAACAAATATCCAATGCTCTAAAATTATCTCATGAACCCGTCGACAAGAAGCGACCCCATGCGTGCCCCACGGGACACGCGGGCACTACAAACATCCCCTGACAAAAGGAAAATGCAATGCAAGTATGACCAATGGGGGCCCTCGAGCACTCGAGCACCATGTTTAAGAGATCCACATATACTTCTGGACGGCATGGACATTGCTGATTAAATTAGTTTCCCTTCGTCTTAGTTTAAAAGAATCCAGTAAAATAACTAAAATAACTTGGTTGTGAAACTGGTATTATATGTATAAATAAATCAAACTCATAAATTCAAAATGCAGATAATGGGTAAGCTTTCGATAATAATCCCCCCCCCCCAATCTAAAGACTTCATGAACAAATATCCAATGCTCTAAAATTATCTCATCAACCTGTCAACAAGATCTACTATACAGAGCGACCCCATGCGTGCCGCACGGGACACCCGGGCACCACAAACATCCCCTGACAAAAAGAAAATGCAATGCGAGCATGACCAATGGCGGCCCCCGAGCACCGCCAGAGGACGGTCGGAAACAGAACGCAAGCTGACCAACAAGCCACCCCGCACTATTACAGACGGCAAGCGGCCATACGTCGCACAGAACACAAAAATAAGTCTGCTCGACACACGACCACCCCCATCAGCACCAGCACAGGACGACCCATCAGCCAGCCCACACGTCATCTCCAACCGCCCCCAGCAACACCCGAGGGCCCCACCTGCCACACCCACGCCACACCCCTTCCTGGCAAAGGATGCAAAAGGCTGCCCAAAACGCCCGCTGTAATCTGTAATCTTGTTTACCCGTCCCCTTTTCCCCAGTATGTGTTTTGCAGAGAGACAAGAGAGTTTGACCGGAATGGAAAGCATATATACGTGTGTCTAGGGAGGAGTACTGAATTCAAATCAAAGAAGGAGAAATCAGGTGTAGTACGTGTCAATGACTTCCTTCAAAGTATGATCATTACATCCGATGGCAATGGAACCAAAGGTGAGTGTGCTAGAAATGTGGTTACATGTCGTTTTTCCGAAGGTTCATAATTCCGAAGGTTCGTTTTTCCGAAGGTTCGTTACTCCGACGGTTCGTAATTCCGAAAATAGAAAAGGGTTCATATTTCCGAAGATTTGTAATTCCGAAAAGTTACATAGGGTTCTGTTGCATTTTCGGTGTTACGAACCTTCGGAATTATGAACCTTTTTTCATTTTCGGAATTACGAACCCTATTTCATTTTCGGAATTATGAACCTTCGGAGTAATGCATCAAATGTTCAGAATTATGAACCCTATTTCATTTTCGAAATTATGAACCTTCTGCTATGGGAAATTTGTGTTTCAGAATTATGAACCTTCGGAATTATTAACCTTCGGAAAAACGAACCTTCGGAAAAACGAACCTTCGGAAAAACGAACCTTCGGAAAAACGAACCTTCGGAAAAACGAACCTTCGGAAAAACAAACTTTTGGAAAAACAAACCTTCAGAAAAACAAGTACCCCCAGAAATGTTACCTAATGAGTTCTTAAAGACCATGCCTACTAATTGCAAGTAATACAGTAATGAGAAAGTTGAATAAAAAGAAACTATCGGACAGATTTTTATGAAGCTATTTACTTCAAATCTGTGTAGAGATTTTTCAGGGATTACAAAAACTAAGAATGTTTATGAATAGGAGAGAGTCATATGATTTGTTTTATTTCTGATTTACTTTGACAAAATAAACTTTACAGTCATTTATTTGGGGGATTTGCTCTATAAACTAAAGTCAAAGAAATCAAACAAATAGATTTTAATAGGGCATAGCACTTTGAATAATAGAGATACATGTGTACATGGTTGCCCTTTTTCTTCACTTTTATCTCTTAAGTTGTTCGGTCTGAAAGATATTAGTTGACAGTGAATGTGATCAGATCATACGCCTCAAATTTAATCAAGTAAACTTCTTAAGCAATGTATTGAAAGTGACATTATTTACTGTTGCTCGGAGCTTTTGATCAGGATTCATGTCTTTATAACTTTAGAATGTTTTGGAAGATGATTTAAGCATGGATATCCAAGATATTCAAACTTACCGCATGATTTGTGATATTTATTCTACAATCAACATGCATAAAACACAGTTTTATGAAGTTCATGTGTAAATGTAAATGTAATTGTAAATTGGCAATGAGGGGGACATACTGATTGAATGTCCTTCTGAGCCCAGGCACTTTCTTTGTGCAATTTAATAGAGCACTAGACTACTGACTTAGTTCCAGTAGTATTTGCGATGCTCCGACATATGCTTCAGCGACAATTTCTCTGAGTTTTATAATCAAAGACATGAGCAGAGATATGCAGGAAATTCTTTTCATCAGAGTGATGAATAGAATTGCGTAATAAATCTCTGCCACTGGTCAAAGATATAGGGTTAGGATTAGGGTTGCAGTTAGGTTTTAGGTTAGGTTTAGGGTTAGGGTGTTTGGTTGAAGTTTCGAATTCTGTTAGTGTACGGAATTGTCATGGGAGCTTGTGTTGTACGATCAGTTTAATATATGACAGTGCTATTGTATTGTGAATGCTTTTACTTATGATATTTTTAAACCCTTTCATTTTTCCTGGACAGCATTCATGCATTACTATGATAATCCAAGAGGGATGATTCCTACATGGCTCATCAATTGGGCAGCTAAGGTAAGATATTTCCTGTTTTAATCTCCTGTACTATTTGCAGACTTTTTATTAAAGGGGAAGCCTTAATCAAACTGATTTTAGTACAAGCAGAAAAATGAAAGAAGAACAAGACAGTTATGAATTTGTAAAGATTTGATGATCACTACTCCAATTTTGCAACTCTTATTTCTGTTTTTGAGCTACTTTTCATTTGCTCCATAAATTTTCATTCTTCTCCAAAGATTGTTTTTCCTCAAACCTTGCCTGAAATATATAACTGAGAAATTACTCCTCTCTCTGTTTGTACATGTGACTAGTTCTCTTGGTCTCTCTGTCTCTGTCTCTGTCTCTATCTCTCTCTTTGTCTCTCTCTCTCTGTCTGTCTGTCTGTCTCTCTGTCTGTCTGTCTGTCTGTCTCTCTCCCTCTCTCTCGTTTCCCTATCACCTGTCAATGAGATCTCTATTTCTGTTTCTTTCTTTTCTTTTCTTTTCTCTCCATTATTATGTCTTATTCTAGGCCTACTGTGTAAAACCAGAAATTTTTGCGTGCATGAAACTTTCGCGAATTCCGTGAGTGGTCAAGATTCATGAAAGTTTCATGCCGCAAAATAATAAGATTATAATTGAAACAACATAAAATGATTGCTATTAGCGGAAGTTTCTTGATGCAAATTTGGCTGTCATTAAAGGTCATGTAGAGTTTTGGTAAGCCCTCAAAAACTGTTCGTCAGATTTCTTCAATTTTTGTTGATTAATAGCAAGATACTAGCAATACTAAGACACTGTGAAGATTTGGCCTCCTAAAGTTTAATATTAAACAAATAAGAGGCAAAAACTAACTTATGTGCCGGGACAGGCACGTAAAATCCCAACAAAGGCAGCATGTGCTATACACTGGACACACATGTGTAGAACCAGTGAGTAGCTACACAGAGTGATACACATGCTGTCTCTATGCGAAGCCCCAAGATTGCTGTGTGGGGAGCTGTCGGGTGGAAGGGTCCTAGCATAATGGCAGTGATTGAGCATTCCTTACAGATATTTACATAGAAATTCACCAGAAAACATAGATGGAATACCAAATGATTTCTTACAGACATCTTTTGATACAAGGAGAACAACATGAGATTATATTTAACATGTTTTTTTTTTCCAATTTCCTTTTTGCTACCAATACTGTACATGAGCTTTAACAATTTGCGAAAGTTTTATATCGCGAAAGTTTCTGGTTTTCCAGTATTTGTGGGCTTCTGTTTTAATTTAACTTGATACTACTCATTTCTTACACTTACGAAACATATTTAATGCTCTGCTATTTCATTTGGATAAATAATGATGAACTCTTCTATATTTTGTTCATTTATTTGTAACAATACGACATTTTCATGCACGTGGTTGTGTAAAGATCTAATTAAAACTGTGTCTTTCTTTTACTCTATTTACAGAGTGGTATACCAGGATTCTTGGCCAAGATGATGGATGCATGCAATGGTTACAATGATTATGTAGCTTCAAAGAAGTGATGACAGTCTGTGACAAAGAACTTTGTCATGTTTAAGCCTATTTATAGAATATAGTTCTTTATATAAAGGAAAATGGAATGTATTTTAGTGTGTTTTGTGTAGTCAAAAATGGTTCCCTCCATAGTAGTACATGTACATGTATGAATGTCTCAATAAAGATGATTATCCTTGATTCACCAGTAACTTTTACTTAATAACTGTTAGTTGTATTGCAATAGATTATACCATATTGTGTATTCCACTACTTTCATTAAGCATTTAAATGCCTTTTATACAACTCCATGATACAACACATTCTTTTTTCTGTAATGTATCAGAAATATTGTGAAGTTTCATGAGGGGGGGGGGGGGGGGAGAGATTTTCTGTGTGCTTGAGAATGGTGGTTCCTAGATTTGACCAGGTAATTTCCCTCCAAAGCTGACAACCCCAATGGTTCTCTGTCTATTGTTGCAATTGTAGTATGTTCTATTTGTATTCAGTTTACCAGCTATTGTCATTTATTAACAGAAATGTACTTTCTGTTTTATATAAAAGAGCTTTGATGTCTTTAGTGAAGAAAGGAGTTACAAAACAAAGTGCTTGTCATTTCAAAGTTTACTACATGCAAAACGAATTACCTGCCATCCTATTCCCTGCTACATATATGTGACTTATAATCAGAAGTTCATTTTAGTGTCATACAATTAGTTATTATACCAATGACCATGTTCGATATTGTGTCATGGTCATAACTTTTGTGTCATTACATGTAGCTTCTTCATTCATGCATATGTTTATACTTTAGTTTTTTTTATTTTCAGGCTTTTATTCATCAATTTCTTATTAATCAAAACAGGATTTTTAATGAAATCGGATGGTCCTACATTTTACCTCAGAATGATTATCCCTCCGCACTTTGCATCTTGCATTGAAATCAAAATGAAGCTATAATAATATTTTACCTCGTTTATTAATGACTATGATATACATGTACATGTAGCAAGTTAGCAATACCCTTTATATCAATCTTTTGCTAATGATTCTGGCATTTTGTCATGTAGACGTGTACCATGTAAGCCCCAGTGCAGTCATTCATCAGGTATTTTTGTATGAAACTATATCGGACTGAACGGTGAGTTTTGTGACATTTAGCTTTAGGTAGAATCTTTATCATGATCGCAAACACTTTCAAGAAATCAACTGAAGGGCAATTTCACTGTCCTATCGTATTGCCTATAGAAATCATGGGCCCGAATTCACAAAGGAAGTTTGGTTTAAACCATAGTTTAAACCCCCTCCTGGGTTTTTTAAGCGTACGTGCGCACGGAATCCGATCCAATCATATATTTTCTTTAAGCGCGCGCATGGGCAACGTGCACTTATTTATGCTTATTTTAGTACGCTTACGGAGGTTTAAACCTTACCCATGGTTTAAACTTCCTTTGTGAATTTGGGCCATAATGTTCAGATTATGTAATATGTCATTGTTATGTTTGCACATTTCAATAGATGACATGTGAGACATGTGTTCGGTTTACTTTTTGAAAGTCTTTGCGTTCATGTTCTTGTCTTATTTCTGTAGGAATTCAGGGAGCCTAGGGGCACAAAAACTACTCTAACTGAACTACACTGTGGTGTATTTAGTGTGTGAAAATGTTGATATTGCAGAATTTGCTTTATTTTTATATGCTTTTTGGTAGCAAACAACTCATCTATTTGTATTGTGAGTAAAAGTGTGTTTGTCTTTTAAACCATTTTGTTGATTTTTAAAGTACCAAGTCTTTGAAGTATTTGAATATTTAAGTGCCTCAGGTATTGCTGGGCATTAGGGCATGATGTCATACTTAGTATACATCTACATGTAGAAGTGTTTCACTGTCCATCCAGATGCTTTCTGGTTTCAGCATGGACTCAAATAACGATAAAGCCTCATTCCCACAGGTAAATTATGGGTCATATATAGAATCATGTAATTTTTGCATTTTTATTGCGACCACGTTGTAGATTTGTCAGATAAGTTACATTCACTTGATTCCATTAGCAATATCTTTGATACAACTGATATAAATATATCTTTTTAACCTTTTGGAAAGCTTTGACAATCTTATTTCATTTTACTGTGCATTAACTATTCAGCATTACTCGAATATACAGTTAACTTTGCATAAGTCGAATCTGTTGGGACCACAAAAAATAGTTCGACTTATGCGAAATTTGACTTAGGAAATGTAAATACATGTACCACACGTTGTGCATAGTTTGGTCGAGAAAATTAATTTGACTTAGGGAAAGTTTGACTCGTGATCTGGGATTTGAACTACTCTGAATGAGTAAAATTATCATACCAGTACACTAAAAAAATATTGTTTTTTCCAAGATATCTGCTTGCCCTTTTGAGCAAACATATACACTGTATGCCATTGATTTTTACAACTTATGTGAATATATGGACGTTTATTGAAAAATAGCAGCCAGAAGTAAACCAAAATTTACTTGAAAAACAACAACAATGAATTAACATAAACCTAAAAAATTCATGAAGCTACTCATTTCAGTAGTTTTAAGAACATTTTTTGCGTGTGTATTAGGTAGGTAGGTAATGATATCGAATTTGCGAGTGGAGAATAAAGTAACATAACGTTAACTATGTTTTGGTATTCTTTTTGTTAGATTAGACCCATGGTCAGGATTCATCTGGTTGATGTATTTGTTGTATAACAAATTCTGTATTTTTTCCACGAGTATCATAAGAAATCAGTCAAGAATATTAAATGTGCAATGAATAAACATGTGCCTAAAATGAGAAAAGTTGTGATCATTAAAATGTTTGTGAGCCAGAGTCCTGAATGTTTTTGACCCTCTTGCTCTCTCTTATTAATCACACACACACATTCATTCTCTCTTCATATCTCCTTCTTTCTCTTTACCTCTCACTTTCTTGAAATATCCTACTCTCTCGTAATATATCTTAACATGTACATTCTTCTCAATCCTTTCACAATTTGCTGTCTTTCTCCTCTAAATCCTTTCACAATTTGCTGTCTTTCTCCTCTCAATCCTTTCACAATTTGCTGTCTTTCTCCTCTAAATCCTTTCACAATTTGCTGTCTTTCTCCTCTCAATCCTTTCACAATTTGCTGTCTTTCTCCTCTAAATTCCTTTCACAAGTGGCTGTCTTTCTCCTCACAATCCTTTCACACTTTGCTGTACTGAGTGCTAATATTTTCCAAGTTCAGATATCCCTATTTTTAGGAGCTTAACAAAATCATATTTTTATCATCTTTCAAACACTTGTGCCTCTGTACAAGAAACTGCAAGTTATGCTGAACTATTCACATTGTTTCCAGAGTTCCCGAGCCATGCCTGGCAATACCCTCTTTCCACATCTCATTAAAGGGAAAGTCAACCCTGACATAAGTTGATTTGGATCAATGCACAAGAAAACTGAGAAATTGGTCAGTGAAAGTGTGGGAGAAATCCAATGAAGAATAAGCAAAGAGTGAAAAGAAGTTTTAAAGATCCTACACAAAATGGCATTTCTCTGCTTTTACAGAAACCAGGATGTCAGGATGGACTTCCCCTTTTAAGTTTTTTTTTCTCCATCCGAGTCTTCTAATGACAATAATTCACACAAATCTTATCAAGAATGCAACGATACCTTGTATTTTTTAATATAATCCAATATCTTTGCACTTGTGAATGACATATAAAGTATGGTAATTGGTAAACTCTGAGAGAGACCCACTAAAACTTCATCATGATGTGTAGATTTGGAGTAAGTACTGACTATTTCAATAATATTTTAAGCCAAAATTGCAAAGAGAAGAAAAATTCAAAAGCAGCACACTAAAAGTAATGCATATTAAGTACTGGCCTCCCTTTTAATTCTAAACTAACTTAACAAGCTATTGTATTAACTGTCTTTTAACCTGCTAATACAGGGATTCAATTATCAAGATTCTGAAAATACCTCTGCAAACTGATGCAGACTATATTCTAATGATTCAAATTTTGCAATGAACATTTTTTTTGGTACAATTCCAAGTTACTCAAAATCTTTACAAATGTAATCCATCAATTAAGTATTAAAATATATTTGATATCACATAAAGATTAAGCAAAACATGCAATAAATGCTAAATGGATGTTTGGCATTGCTAAATGTATTCTTCTACAGATGATTTGAAAGCATTAATTCACTGGAAGACTGACAAGTTAAAGATGTAAGAAAATAATAGATTTTAAACACTGCTTAAGAATTCTTGTTAGTCACTTTAACTGTGATATGCACATAATAATGTTACTTTTCGGTTACTTTACAATTTTGTTGTAATTCCAGTCTTATAAGTTATATAAGTCGTTGACCTCAACAATGTTTAAAACATAAATTGGACATTACTCAAACACATGTGAAAAAAATCTACATCGATTCCTTTTAACAATGAATATGAATTTCATGTTAATATACGTTATCATTAAAAGAATAAGAAAATGACATCAATTTTTTACTAAGATTACAAGGATGCAGTGACAATGACAATGACAATGACAATGACAATGACATTTATTCTCATGTCACCCATAGAGAGGGTATTGGAGTATACAATCATATACATGTACAAATCATCATTAGTATTTCATTAGTGTATATTCTATTTAATATGAAATTAAGAAGCAAAGGTCAAAGGACAAAAAGCCAGTTAAACTGTCATGTTTCAGTACATGTACTGTTAAATTACATATTTCTTACAACCAATTCTTATTTAAAAGAAAAAAGGAAAAGGAGAAAATACATGGAGATAACAATGAAAATGTATTGAAGATTAACTCAAGTGCTACAATAGATCATAAAATTGTCGTAAATGCCTTTTTTCCATCAGCATTTGTTCTTTGTTAAAGTTTAGTTAAAAGCATATACCACAGTTCTTTTTGTATAGGGAGGAGAGGCACTGAAAATTAAAGCAATTGCAAACATATAATCAAAACAAAGTCAAAATATATATTTTATTTAAACAGCAAAAAATACAACATATTCCCTTTTGAGTGCACACATACAATGTTTCAATACATTTAGATATATTTAATACATCTCTGATGAAAATAAGTGTCTTTTCAGAAAAAAAAAATGAATATAGCTTGACTAAAATACATAAATGCTTGGGATATTAGCATTCTGGATAATTAGTATTTGGATAACCTTTAAATTTTGACTACTTTAGCATTTACAATTACAGAAACCAAATGATACAAAAGAGAAGTTAATAAATGAATCTCTTATTGAAGTTACAGGATAAAAAAGGAGGCTGTTGTGAATAATAACAGACAGGCTTTTATTAAGGCAGATTAGAAAAATGAACATTGAAAGGCTTAGATCGGGAAACTAGTCCCCTTTGTACCAACAATACAAGAACAATTCTTTTAAACACTATAGAAAAACACAGCATACAAATTCTGTGCTGACAAAGACATATTCACAGATTCAAGTATTAGCAGTCGCTAGCACTGACATTGGTCAGTGATCCACTAAATGCTAATTAACTCTTTACTAGCCATGGAATAAAACCCTGGACTGCCACATTATTCATAGTATATGATACATATACACTGTATGTGTGCCATGGACCATGGCAGTCCACTGTTTGTTTCATTAGCCAACCAAAGCCTGTGAAGAGTTAATGTACATGTAGACTTCATAAGGTTACTCTTTACCACTGAGGGTATTCATTGCAAACTCTTTAAATTCCAAGTTTTCTGACAACAATACACTCCTCATATATATATAATGATATCCTACTGAAATATATTAATGCACAAAATAGTAAATCATCATTAATACACAGGTAATTTCAGGTAAACTCTTTGTAACTCGCTTGAAAGGCTGAGGATTGCCTGCATTTGGTAAAATCCACATTTATTTTCAATTTACTGTACACTAAGTCTGTGAAAAGATACAAGTTGTTTTTGTTTACGCATGCTAAAACAGACAATTTAGATTCTGCTCGTATTTCAATGAAGAAAGTGACACAGTATGTAATAATATACATCTCTAATGCAATAACAGAACATTCCTTACAAAATAAGTTTAGGCATATATTATGATAAATACATTTGATTCAATAACATCATTGCTTGAACTCAAAACAAGACATTTGCAGAGTAAAATATGACCATATTTGAACAATGTAAACAGAATGTTCTTAGATCCATATACACACTTATCACCATATATTTCCTTTATATATACAGAATAATATATATCCCTTCTCTTTGTTTGTTCTCACACAAAAGTAGGCTATACAAGAAAATCTTCACTTTACTGTTAATACTTTGACATTTATTACATCATACCTGGGTCTCATTTCATAAGACTTGTTATCAATGACAAGTTGCAATGGTTGTTATAAGCTACTGAAATCACTGAATTTGATTGGCTAGGAACAAATTTGTCATAGATCTGCAGCAGATGTTATTGATAACAACTTTTATGAAATGGGGCCCAGATGCAAAAAATTCCAATTATTGCACTAGACACCTAAATATAATGTACTCAAATGAACATATCTCATAGCCATTCTACAAAATGAACAAATTAAAAGGTAACATATCCATCACCTGTTCATTCAAAAGAAGAAGTAATGATAATAATGTGGCAGTTTAAAAAGGCTCGCAGATATATTTTTTATTGTGAATATTAGAAATCAATAAAAAATAAGAAAATAAAAACGTAAAAAGCAGGCTGGACTGTTGCCCCAATACATCAGATAACAGGAGGAATATAAGAATACAAGTTAGTTACCCAAATGATACATTGTCTGTATAGAGCCAGAAAGGCCTTATCTCAAGTCTTTTTAATACAGAGATAACAGCTTTCTGGTTCTGAGCAGACAATATGTTAGAGATATCCAAAGCACGAGTTAAAATGTTGTGTTTGCAGAGCAGAAGTAATGGGGAGGGTGTAATGATTAACAGCCATTTGAGATATAAAAAAAGCAGTTTAAGAGCTGAGTTCTAGTTGACCGTGGCTCTCAGTGGCAGAGTTTCCATCACAGCAATCACCATCCTCGTCTTCATCCTCGCCATCATACTCCACACTACCATACTCCAGCTCATCACCAAAGACCTCCTTCCAGGTGCGTCTCTCCACCTCAGGCGTGGCGATGATGTGGTTGTAGGAGAAGGTATCATCTTCAATAAACCCGCTGCAGGATTGGCTCCTGCGCTTGAAGTACCACTCGGTGAGGTAATCCTGAGGGCTGATGGCTGGACCCAGGTTGATACCAATGCTTCCGGGCGTGGTCACGGAGCTATCATCTTCATGATACGATGAGGATTTGGGTGGAGGATGCAGCTGCTGGTCTTGGTGGTGGTGGCGTAGGTTTCTACGGTGATGCCGCCTCCCATCGGCATCTCCGTCCTTTGCTCCTTCTTCGTCCGAGGATGAGAAGTTGAAGTGACCCGCCTTGATGAGGAGACGTTTGCGTTGCCGGCGGCGATGCCAGTTGGGTGGGTTGTGAGGAGACAGGAGGAAATCAGCTGTGATGGAGTAATCGGAATCGTAGCCCTCTTCCAAGGAGAACCAGTCTTCATCATCGACGGGAGGAGGACCGGCTATCCACCCTAGATAACGATATCAAGCAAAATAATCATGATAACACACATGTAATGAAATCCTACAGAACCAAGGCACAGGTGATAAGTTATTTCACCCCCTCCATCCCCCGATATATAGACTGATTTCTTTTATTTGCAATTGTGGTATTCATGCAAAGCTCTATAAGCTCCCTACTCAAAATGATGTGAATTACAAAACAGAATTGAAATCATAAATTATAAGAAAAGAAATCTATTAATGAAAGCAGGTGTAGTGTATACATCACATCTGTATCTTGGATAACAATTATTCAGTCACATACAATAGACTGCCAACTTTTACAACTTTCAGCTTTTCATTATCTGTCATATATGCAAATTCCCAATATATTCTTTACAGAGGATATTTCACTTGATGTCAATCTTTACAAGATAGAGAATAATACCTAATCATGAATGGATCCATTTGTATATAAAGACAACATTCAGAGATTCAAACAGATGCTTTTTTAAAAATTCATTTTACAAGGAACTAAAGAGTATTTTTCAAATATTTTCTTTCTATATCATTGGGGGACGTTTCAAAACAAGTGGATCATGATCAACTAATAACCCTTTAAAATGGCTTTGATATCATACTGGCATATCTCCTATGCAGATTGCCTAGATCGTCCATTCATGAAAAGGCATAATGGTATAATTAATTTAATGTTAAAAATCATGCAAATGCACCATAACCATGCTGAAAAGTAAAATAAATTTTAATTTAGTAATGAGTCCTTTACATGTGAAATTTTTTTTTTTCTACCAGAGCCTTTCATTTTCCCCTTAATATTGATGAAACACATCTGTACTGACCATGCATCTTGTTAAAGTATGTCTGGCTTACATGGTAGAGTATATGGAGTTTTAATATTAAGAATATATTGGGGCCATATACAATAAAATATAAACATAAAAAGAAAGAGGGTTAAGACAAAAGAGAATTTCAATAAACCGGTTCAGCAGTCCAAGAAGTGAATTCCTCGCCTCTCGAAACCATTTGCCTCAGTTGAGAGAAATATCAAGGTCACATAAACAATGCTCCATCAAATCAAATAACGGATAAATAAAAAATACTGAAAAGAAGCCATCTGGAAAAGCAAAGAGAGTAGAAAGAGAAAAGAGAAAAGACAAAAGGAGAACAAAAACAAGTTCAGAGCCTAGAAAGACACAAATTTACAACAAAGTCCCTCTTGTTTACTACGATTGGTAGGTATTCTGTAATCTAACTTATCAGTCAGTTGGCAATTTGGTATTTTGAGAGCTCAATTAAGTCTAAATTAAAGCTTAACAGTCTCATAAAATTTTATGGCAACCCATTTTGGCAGGAGACCCACATGCATGCCTGTGTATAAAGAACATTTGTATTGTGCATGCAGAGATAAGAGAGAAGGTTATTGAATTCAGGATTCTGGAAGCCATAGTAGCAATCTATTGGCATCTGCTAATGTGGAAAAGATAAACACAGTCAACTGAACCAAGGACTTGAGTGTAATGCTTAACCTAAAGACTTTACCGAATACTGCCCACATTGAATAAAATGTGGGCAGTTTATAGCATAAACTCCACCTAGCTGTCATATTTATTGTACTTCACAATAACCTCTAGACTTTAAAATTTTCATAGTTTGCAAATACAAGGCAAATGCCCATATCATGCACTTCTTTTTCTTTTCCTACAGTACAGAATGCATACCCTCTCATGCTGCTTATAATAAGATCTTTAAATCACCAAATAAATGCTCAGTCAATATATTGTATCACATGTTTCTGACAAAAAAACCAATACTAAACTGTAGCATTGTTAGAGAGCTATTTCCAACACACCAAAACTGAGATATATAAACAGTCAATGTTGTATATTCTCACATTAAATGGATATTAAACTGTATCAGCTGCATTCAAATATATTTCCAAAACACTAGAAATTGGGATGCATAAAAATGTACACTCTTGCATTTCCTGACATGAAATCAACACCACAACTGCATAAATATATATTTCAATTTTAACTATATATTTGGATATACATTTGTTTCCAACACACCAGAAATTGGGATGCATTTAACATTTATATTTTTGCATTTCCTCACATCAAATCAACACTAAACAGCAGAAGTATATATTATTCCACCTTCACATTGCATTTAGATAGTATACTTATTTCCAACACACCAGAACTGGGATGCATAAACAGCATAAAGAGCATAAAGTTGAATTAATAACCAACACATTACCTGAGTTTAACCATAGTTCTATTAGTCTTGCTGTTCCACCAAAGAATAAAAACAAAAAAATAAAAATCAGACATGTACAATCATGTTTGAAGTCCGAAGATACTAAACTAAACCATTTTCTCCCTTTAGATTCTTCTGCGATCTTACTTTTTTTTTCCTTCAAATTTCCTCCATTTTTCAGTATTCATTAACATTCATCTTATAATAATTTGTACAGTAATAATGTATACAAACAAAAGTTGTATAGAAAAAATCAGTCTAATCCCTCCCAAGAGTTCATGTCCACTTCAGAACAGTGCTATTTAGATGTGATTCAAATATAACAGGGAGATAATTTTATTTAACCCTTTCAGGACAGGGATTATTTAAGGGCTAAATTGATCACATTTTGTTCTTCAAATTGGCAACAATAATATTTTTCTTTTAGTGCTACATGGTTCAGATAAGGTGTAATGTCTTTGAAAACAATATACATGGTTAGAAATTTGTTGAATAGTTGAAAGAAATTGCCAATTTTTATGAAAAACAATGATTTTAAACCTCTCAATGTGTTGCCAATTTAAGGATCTCAAAGCTTATTCTTGTTTTTAAAATTCCTGGCATCAAACGCAATATGGTCATGCAATAAAAATGGACATAGTGTGTGCAGAAAATTTTGCTCTTTCTACTCATGCATCTGGTATATTTTTTAGAACTCTGAATCAAAAGTTATTGAGCCAAACCACAAAATGTGGTCAACTGTCTTGAAAGGGTTAAAAAGTTAGTAACTACCAAGATATAAGTCAGAGTCCAGAGAAACAAATAGCTCTGTATATCCTTTTTGTTGTGTTGCTGATGAAGTGTAAGTTCAGTAAAAACTATTTCCCCTACAGAAGTATATCTCAAGAAAATAAATGCAGAATACATGGCATTAGAAATGGGCTGAAAATGTTCAGTCAACAACTGAACATTTTCAACTTTGACTGTGCTGAGTCATTTATACATGAAATAAGACTTCTCAAAGAAGTTTGTCTCATAATGCAAAATCTGCTCAAAATAATTTCAGGTAACAGCATGCATGTTTGGTTCATGATATTCCAAATTGAAAATTCCCACTTAATTTAATACATGTAATTCATGATCATAAGAGTCACAAGTAAATTGTTCCAACAAAAATCCATGATTTGATCAGCTAGTGTTAATAACAAATAATGAAAAGAATGATTGAATAAAAAACATGCATTCATAATGCAATATAATTTCTCCCAAAATTCTCAACTAAAACTTGCATGAACAATTTTGTAAATATTTTGTAACAGAAGCTACCAATAAGCTACCAAGAAAGTCTTCAATAAAATTTCGCACTATCTGCAAGCATTTTTATAGGACTTAATTCAATAGAAATAAAGTCACATTAAGTAAGAGTGCAATTAGTAAAAACTATACAATAAAGTCAGTGATTCAAAGGCCTAAGCATTAAAAAGACATCATGCAATGTATATCGAATCTGGACCCCCCCCCCCCAAAAAAAAAAGTCTCCCCATTCAATCATGCATAACTTTGCCTGATGGTGCCTATACATGTATATCTGAAAATAACATGTAAAGAGTATTCCAGAATGATTGGTCAATAAAAATGATACATGCTTTCTTGCTCGCCTCCCAATATAGAAAAGGTAAGACAAGCTAAAGAAAAAGCTTTCTTACAATGCATACAGAGGAAACTTTTTTATTTGCAAGATATTCCATAAAATAGACATCCTTACAATTTGAGGAAAAAATCATAGCCAATAAGGATGTTCATTTGGACAATATAATAAATCAGAAACACCTAGAAAATGAATCTACTTGCTAGGAATGTATAATTTCATGACCTGATTACAATTATTTTGTAAGCCATTGTTAGCAATGATAAAATATACATGTTACTGTAAAGAATACATTTGTAGCTTACACTAGTTTAATATTTCTGTTTTATTAAAATATGAGTGCATGTACAGAAACTTATATATTGATGATATTAACTTGATAAAAAGTTTGTTGATGATATGTTTACATGCAGTATAGAAGGTTGCCATATATCACTTTGGAAATATGGCCGTAATCTCTACTTGTGTGAAGTTATGATCCATGCATGTAGTTTAGCTAGAGCCTTACACAAAATGCTAAGAGTAGCTCGTAGCACATAGGCCAAGTTTCGTGAAGGCCACAGGGGCCCATGCAGGGGGGCAAGATGGGGCGTGGAGGGGTGCAGGGACCAGAGGCTTAGCCAGAGCTTACTCAGGGGGAAGAAGAGGGAGGGGGCTAAGGGATCGAGGAAGAGGGAGGTAGGAAAAAGGAGGTACTGACCCCATATTGTACCGCCACCCTAGATGTCGACACAAAAAACGATGAATGGAAAGAACAAAGAAAGCACATGGAACAATCATTTTTAGAAAGAATGTACGGCGACAGAAAGATACTGCATTAAGAGACTACAGTGCAAACAGGAAAAGAACATACGGTTGAAATTGCAATGTATTTGAAAAGGTGACAATTTCAAAAAGACAAAAATAAAATGACACAGACATATCTCTGGAAATGAACCGGTAGTATATTGATTTTACTATTATTTTATTTTGTTCTAGCAATAAGTTTAACATCAAAATGGGAGAGTCTACAAAAAAACATAATTTGGCAAAACTAATAAAGGAAATACATAGCAAACAAAACAGCAGGGGCAACAGAGTCACAGATCTGTCACTGAGAAAGCTGTAAAAATCAAGGTATATCTATTGATAGAGAAGATACTGACATTTGCCTCTCTAAAAAACTACTAATTTGCAGAAAGTAAAACCACAACCATCAAGCATTTTGATAGATAACTGCAAAGCTTTCACTTTTCCTAAGAAACCAAAAAGACATTAATTTTAAAAAATGAATTAAAAAAATCATATATTATACATAACCACAACCAGCAACTCTATTAAGAATTTTTATAGCCCATAATTGACAGGTAGGAGTGTCTGACAACATTTCCACTAAAATTAACTGATTTACTGGACACTTAATCAATTGGTTTATTGGACATTAAACATATTGCATTAATTCATTAATTTGAAAATTAAACATACATCTATTTGGATTTGCATTTCTGAATATCAAAGTTCCAACATCAAAGTATAAAAACACCCAGGCTTATAACTGAAAAATAATCAAGATGATAAAGTTGACTGATTCTATTCCAAATTCTAATTCAGGAAGTCATCAAACCATTTTTACTCTAAAACAGTCCATATTCTTATCAGAGTTGAAACATGTACATGTACATCACATTTCAGAAAAATAAAACATTTTCACTAGAATTTCTTGGATCTAAATGTACTACTGCAATACTATTGATACAACCACCGACAACTGCTTTGAAAAAAGAAAAAAAAAAGGAAAGGAAAGCCACAACATGCACTGTAAGAGGTGTATTACCTTATTCTTGTTTTGGTCAAATCTGGAATGGCAAGGCATGGAAAGCAAGCAAGGAAAGAAACAACAGTAGATGATTAATATCATTGGATTAAAGGTTGTACTGGTACATGTAGTACACATCACATTACCTCATGTGCATAATGCTCCATTGAATTTGAATTATACATTCTTATTAAGCTTTGGATAGAATTTTTTTTGTAGATTTAATGAAAGTCTTTCTATGTGGCAGCATTTACTTGTTTTTGTTGAGACAAAAAAGAAAAAAATAATCATGTCACATAAAAACAGCATTCCACATTTTTGTTTTATCCTAGAAAATGTTGTTTAAGACATTTCTAAGAGATCAACTCACATCATGTTTATTCATTATGATGCATTTCTGACATGAGATATATATGTATACTAGAAAAATATTACTAAGAATTCTGGACCCCATCTTATAAGGAGTTGCCACTGATTCAAATTGATCGCAAATCTCAATTAATCGCAACTTTGTACTTAAGAGATGGGAGTTGCGATTAATTTTCAGTGGCAATTGATTTGAATCGATCACAACTCTTTATACGTGTGAGACGGGGCCAGATTAAGAAAACACACATATGATTTATTAATAAGTTCAGTTCCACACACACCCACATACAATACTATTAGATACTATTAGATGACGAACATGCAAGAAACTGAAGAATAATTCAAGAAAGAAACACAAATTCAGGACAGGTTTGAATGGGTGAACATGAATATGGCAGATTTCCTCTAAAACATTAAGTGTTAAGAAACAGATGACAATGAAACTTTAAACATCTACAGTATGGGGAGTAAAATTACATACATTTGTCAAATGGGAGCACTTCACTATGACATGGTAATTTGGGAAATAAAAAGGGAGTTTAATAGGAAAGGTTGACATCAGCAAGAATTTCTTACAGAGGAAGCTATTGAAAGAAGGAGTCCTCTCTGTATATTAAAAGCAGATGAATGAAATCAGTTCATATATTCTGGATGAAATTATATGCCTGCAATAAAGGCTTGCACACGCATGTTGAAATGATGTGATATGATTGAAACAGAGATAGAGGGAGCTGCTTTTACGAAAATGGGCAAAAAAGTTTAAAGAATGGTAAATGTGGAGCTCCTTTTTATTCATTTTCATTAATGGACAGCTCATGAGGATGGATTAAAGCATATTGTCTATGTAACTGACTTGCAATCATCATAGTCGCCTGCAATCTCATTGTGGCATTAGATTCAACATTACAATCAACAGCTACACCATTCAAGACCTTTATTACCTCCATTATCATTATCCTAATTATATCCATCACTCCATTATCATCACCATCACCATCATCATCATCATCATCGTCATCATCACCATCTTCATCCCAATTCTACTCAAAATAATTTCAATCATATTTAACCCTGCTACCTGAGCGCTTGATCTTTCCAAATTCTTCTTATTTCAATGCACAAAATACAAACTACCCCTCCACCCCAGACTTTGGAAGTTGACTCCCATCCCCTAAAGTTCTATATACTGACCTCTTGACCTCTTCAGGTACGTAGACATACTCCATGGAAACCAAGGTCTTCAGCTCTGCCAGAGATTTGACAAATTTGAGCTTGTTGCTGAACTTGTGGCTGAAAAATATTTCAAAAACACAAATTGAATCAACAGAATCTAGCATGTACCTTTTGTTTATTTCGTATTTTGGCCTACAGAAGCTGCAACAGATGCATATTGTAAAATTAAATCTTCCAGTAACCATTTGGTCATGCATACGTTTGGGTGAAAAAATGAATAATGTGACAGACTTCCTAGCTCTGATTTAAAATTCATCTGGAACAACACAATCAACACCTATATCCATGACCGTTTCAGTTGGGGATAAAATACAAATGTAATGAAACAGCCACTTAAAACTTTGTCATTAATTGATCACTGTAACAGGTCAAATGATTAATTTCAATGTACTTTTTGAAGCAATGTAGAACATACCTGATGAAGGGTTTTGTGAGTTGAACAATAGCCTTGAGCCATGTGGTTGGATGTACCAGATAGAGTCCCTTCAGACTTTTCCTCAACCTGTGCACAACATAAAACACATTACATTATCAATAATTGCTGGAATATAGGGCTAAATTATATACTTTTGGAGAGAATTATCAACATCTGGATTCCAAGCAATGCATTCAATGATGAAAGGGATTACCTGTTCCTTTTTAGCTAGTGATTAATTGATTTGGGGTAATTCTTTTACACATTAGGGAAATACAAGTATTATATTGATATTTTCTTCATTTAAAAAGAAATATTCAACATATAAATACATGCACGAAGAGAATTAATGAGAAAGTGTAACTTGGTGCATTCAATTCATTAGAATACATTGTTTCTTCTGAGCCTCATTCCTTTTTATATCTTCTTCTTCATCAAACAAAACTATTGCACACAAGTAACCTCATAAACATATATGAGGAATCATCACATAAAAGTATCATCATGTCTCTTAGAAATGCAAATAGTCAAAATGGTTCCTTAGCATAAACTGTTGCTTTACAGAGATTTCTGCAATATAACACATTATTTCTTATCATTCAGTCATCTCGATCTCAAAGACTCCACCTACTTTCTGTCAATCATCTGGTAGCACTTCCTCATCCATCCCAGGGAGGGTATCTTGGCGCGGGATGCGGAACCGTGGAAATAGATGATGATGTATTCCTGAGCCACCAGAAGTTCCAGGGTGCTCACCACATAGAGGAAGAGGTTGTTCATGATGTAGGTGTAATCCTTCTTGGTTTTCTCAGGGAGGTAACAGGAGGCAAAGACGATTATGGCATTGAGACCTTCGCCATAATATCCTGGAATGAAAGGCATAGAAAAATACAGTTAAACCTGCTTTTTAGCGATTACCTGTCTATAAAGACCACAATTTTGGTTGCCCTTGAAAAGTGCTTCCCATTCAAATGTGCGTTAAAAGAACCTATAATTAGAGACTACCTGCTCATTATTAAGACCACTATTCTTGTCTCCCTTGAGTGGTCTTTATATACAGGTTAAAACTTGGAGAAAGAATGGTGTTAACACTATTAATGTTAGGCTCATATGATTTGGTTCAGTCCCTTTCTGAGACATATTTCTTTGAATACAATGATACATCAGTCAGCATCAACTGCTATCTATTGCATTATATTCATTACTTGCTAATGTACAGATAATTTAACACTTTTCTTGGACGAATCTGGGTCCATTGACCCGCTGACGACACTGCCCAAGGTACATGTATCTCAGGCTGGGGTATATGGAAAATGAGTCTTAAAAAAACATCTAATCATACTCAACAGGTTGATATGCGACTTCTTTGCTGTCTCTGAACAAGCTTCTCGTACATTAGGAATGTTATCAAATCACTACAGAGTACTTAAAGATTGACTTTCATTAGAAGACTCTTCCACTATACATAGAGGTAAGATTTATTGTAAAAACTACACTCACCTCCATGTGATAAGACCTTCTTGTAGGGATTAATTGCCTTCATATCAATGGTGAAGTCCTTGCCCCCTAGATTGACCTTCCTCCATCTCCATCTATCTTCATGTTCTTCCCTGGCAGTGTACTCCTCTATAGGCTCTGCTTTGTTCATTGGTGTGTCATCTACAAATTAAAATGCATACACAGTAACTCTATCTCACACTCTATGCTTGCTTTGACAGTGAAAGTTGCATGTATGACTGATTGCTCTTGTGTGACACACAACAAAATATGTTATCCAAATATTACTAAGTTACAAACTCTTTCATTGAAGGACAACACACATACTAGAAGAAAAATATTTTTTAAATAATAACAATAATAATACATGTATGACCTGTTTACCCAGGGTAGCCTCATCAGTTTTATATCCTGTTCTCCCTGAGGGCCCTGCAATCATATTATTACCCCAGGTTTTTCTCTGTGATCCTCTGGAAAAATTACTGAAGCAAATTAACCTTCACTGTAATATACATGTATTTGTGATAACATATGGACTTTTGAATGAGAACTACATGTAAATAATTTGTGGACCAAGTATAAACTTTGAGAGTCCAATATTGATGAAAATTATTGGACTGCTAATCTAGCAGTCCAATATAAATGCTATAAATACAAATACAATAATAAAATATAAATACAACATATATATAAATACAATATAAATATAAAGACTTATTCAAAAAAGGGATAAATCAATGCATAGATACCTTCCCAAGACATCTCTGTACTGGTAGGGGTAAGGATAGCAGGTGTGGTTCCATCATCTGTGTGTTGTGATGTGATGGTATCGTCTAGGTTGAGGGACAGTTCTGCTCTTATCTTTCTCTTCTCCTTAGGCCTAGCTCCAGATGGATCACCATGCGTAGATGCTGTCAAGGAAAGAGAGAGAATAAAGGTGAACACTTACAACTTACAAAGCTAATAACAAACGGCATATACTAAGGGTTGATTCTGACATGTTCAGCTCCTAAAGCTGTTAGTGTCCTGAAGTATGAATGAAAATACAGATTGTTCACAGATTTACAATACTGTACCATCACTGTATTTAAACAATTTACCCTTTAAAAGGATTGATTAACTTTGCCCAGGATTGAAAAAAAAAAATCACTGTTCCAGCTAATGCTGTAATCATAATTGCAAACCTTTAGCTCAGACAGGAATCGCCTGAGTTTTATAAGCTGATCGGTCGTTTATATATCAAGATATTTACGATTGAACATTGATGTCGGGATAGAGTACCACCGAACCCTAAAGAACTCTTACGGTTGGCATACCTCGCTCTATCACAGAATACCGTACGGGCTGGAAACCCGCTCTGAAATCGCCAAGCGCTGGTGCTTGGTTTTTGTGACTGCAGCGCAGCGATGAAGCCGAGCGACTTGCGCTAGCGATTGATCGCGATTTTCTCTTTTTTAGGATAGTAAACGGGTTCCATTTTCTCTCATACTTTCACATATCCTTAATTATATATGTAGTTAGAGGACTGCACCCAATTCACTGGCATATGAGCTGATTTTACAATTTTTCACAAAGTTAATCAATCACTTTAAAACGTATTTCAACAACAAATAGGAGTTTCATAGCAGAGCATTCTATTGCATAAAATGGAGTTGATGTGTTTTGTAATGAGACTATTTAAATGGTCTGGCAAGAGTTGTTGTCCTTTGTCTACTTTATGACTTATGAAGGTACTGAAGGTACCCCTTACCCCTACCAAATCAACATGCTATTGGACAATTAACAAGATTTTAATAGTGTACATCAACAAAAATATTTTTTCTTTAATGCTACATGATTCTAAAAAATGTCTTTGAAAACAACTTATATAGTTAGGAACTTGAAAAGTTGAAAAAATTGCCAATTTTGACAAATGACAATGACTTTGAACCTCTCTATGTGTTGCCAATTTAAGGATTGTAAAGCTTATTCTCCTTTTTAAAATTCCTGGCATCAAAAGCAATATACATGTAGTCATGCAACAATAATGGACAGTGTGTGCAGAAATTTTTGCTCTTTCTACTCATGCATCTGGAATATTTTTTAGGGCTCTGAATCAAAAGTTATCGAGCCAGACCACAAAGTTTGGTGAATTGTCTCGAAGGGTTAAGGAAGTAATTTAGCGGCAATGGTAGTGTAGCACATTTACCTGACTTCTTTGACTGACTGTGTGCCTTCTCTGCTTCAGCTTCGTCTTCATCACTGATGTTGTCCAGATCAATGCTGCCCTCACTAAACACAGAGTTGACACTCTGTACGCTCAGTCTGTTCAGTAGCGTGTTGGGTCTAGTTAGCTTCTTCTCACGCAAGACAACGCCGTCGGACGCTAGAATGTGTTCAGCTCCATCACCAGATTCGCGCTCATCCTGGAGACAGAAAACAAGATTATGAAGAATCATAAAATGCTATTCTTGCCACTCTTTACCCAGGTGTAGTAATAGGGTAACTGGTATGAAGATATTTATCTTAATACCTTGGAATGGAGAGTATTGATATAGAAACTGGGAAATATAAATCTTTACTATTATTACATGATGCTGTACAACACAATGAAAATTAGGAAATATAAAAATATCGACAAGGTGTTGGAAGCCTTGAGTGAAGATGGAATTACCACGTACCTTGGGCACAGGTCTCTTATAGAAGGAGTCCGACTCCTCTGACTTCCTAACTCCCTCTTTGTTTCCTTGGAGGGACTGTCTAGAGTATTCATCATCCTGCCATTCCTCATCCACAGAGACACCCTGCATCCTCCTCAATGCATCCTCAGAGTCCATAGACATCTGACGCATGGATGGATCCTCGAGCTGCATGTTCCTTCTCTCTGCCTCCTGGATGGAGGGTTGATGAGGAAATGCATTAGAAGAAAAATGAGTTTCTGATTCAACATAATATCTCTACATATACGAAATGGAGTGATACAGCTTCTTTGTCCAATACACTCAAATTGTCTAATCTGTTTTTTTCGCGTACAGATATTTTCGCGATTTTGGACTAGGTAGCGAAATTCGCGAGGGTTTAATTTCGCGATTTTTGTGACGTTTTTGTTACTATAAATAGCCATATATTGAAGTGGAAATTTTCGCGAGGACCGACTCGCGAAAATCGCGAAAATAAAACCATCGCGAAAATAACCATTTATACAGTACACTCAAATTGTTCTTCGATTGAGCCTTTTTTTTCAGGAAAGATCTACAATTTTATCAGGTCAAAGTTCCTTTCCTGGACTTAATGTATTGTAGGCTATATACAATCTACAATGCATGTCCACTCATCTCATTAATCAACAAGATACATTGTACATGTAATACCACTTTTTAACATTTCTCAAAATACATAATTTCAATCATCATTATTACATGTATGTACATTGTCCACTATTATCATACAAAATACTTAAATAGCCATTGTGACTTTGCAAATATGTCATTATGGACAAAAAGGAACCGAGTCTTGTACACTTTACAGAAAATACTATGGTCATACATTTTCTATGCACTTTGGCAGGATAAATTGGTTAAGTTCTTGCAAAACACAGGTTACTTGTTCAATCAAATATAATCATTTAAGGTACATCTTAGGCCACCTTTTCGTACTTCATGTAAGGAATCTGTCTAAAGTCCAAAATCTCTACCAGGTACATGTATCTCTTCTATAAGAGACCAAAGTTCCAACTACCCACCATGTACAATAATCACTAACCTCTTGTTTAGCTCTGATGGCATTGAGGATGGCCTCCTTCTCATCCCACTCCTCATCAAGATTCTTGGTAACACTCTCATCCACTGAGATGCTCTTCTTGTCAAATGGTGACATTGGTAGGAGACGGCTTCCTGTATCTAATGCTTCAGCCTAACATACCAACAAAAAGTAGATGAAAAATTGAGGGTAATCAATCTGTCAGTACAGACACCAACATCAGTCAATATCAATGTATGAGTTCATAAAATGTATAATTTTATTCCGTAACTTTTTGTTGAAAGCTTCCAAAGGACGTGACTAAAGACATATCATTTTCCATTTCTCTGAATAATTTTTGTAAGGTTTCCCTTATGAATAACATATTGCATCTTTTGTAGTTAAAAACACTGTATTATGCACTGCAACTAACTTTTAGATACTTTTTATGGTATCAAAGATGGAAGTTGTAAAAATTTCACATTTCTTTAATAAAGCATGCATACCATTTAACACAATCATCCAAGGAACAAGCATGCTTATTATATATCACATATTATATACAAAAGAAAACCTTGTTCTTTTCCCCCAGAAATAGCACAAAACAATTTCACAGTGTAAAGGCAAATCTAAAAGATTAATTGTAAGTTTGTTTACTGAAGCTTGCAAATCTGAACTATATGTAGATTTTTTAAAGATGAGTCACAGGGAAGATAGAGTGTGAAGAAAAGGGTTATTAAAGAGGGAGAAGAACAGAGAAGCTGAGAAGTAGCAAGATAATATTTACATTTCAAATTGGTGTGGCATTGTAGTTTCTGTATGATTCAAACAAAATACAAGGACATGTAGGTGTGGTTTGAGTGATTCTACAATGACTCCACATTTCGATGTGAGAAATAGATTCGATAAGTGACCAGGCACCACAAACCACCAAAAAGTCGCACCATGTGATTTTCAGTTAAAGCTCAGTGATGGTGCTTTTGGTTGGCATGGTCAAATTTTAGTTTTGGGTATTTCCTGAAAGAGTATACTTTTTTCTTAGTAAATTGAAAATCTGGAGGCACCAAACAGTCTAAAAGTGGTATTTTTGACAGTTTTTAGTAGACTTATGTTTGCCTTCTCTGGATTTTGATGTATTAGTTTTCTTTTTACACGACCCTGAATACTTGTCTCATTTTGATCTAACATAAGTTAATAACAGAGTAAGTTCTTGTTTTGATACTTGTCCATTATGATGAGCAGGATGTGCTTAATTAGTATGCCAAGTTTTAGGACAATCTGATAATCTCTTCATAGAAATCTCTGTTGAGTTCTAATCCTCATTTTGTCACCTTTGCACAATACCTCGCAAGTCAGAGTGCTTCAATAGACTGCAAACTTTAAACCCTTATTTCTCAAAAGTAACATTCTGTGGGACTGGGCATTGTACTCTTTGTACAGTGGGTTCGGAACATCCAATGCTAATGAGTTATATATCATTTTTAAGCTGTGAATCTCCTCTTTCAGAATTAGATCTTAACTAGAAATTCCTATCTGGCGACCTTTTGGTGGTTTTGTGGTGCCTGGTCACATATGTTTTTTTCTTTATGATCTATTCATGAGCTGCATGATGTAAACAGCAGGACAACAGTGCTTTCATGATTGTTTGATCTTTTGATGTGTAGATGTAAATGCACAATGTAAATTTATGACCTGTGAAATGAAACTGCAAGTGCTGATGGTACCAAGTATGTGCTGCAAAATGAGTATGGTCAATGGTGTGAAAAGTTACAGTGTTTGGATACCATGAAGGCATGACTCATGTCAATGAAGACAGCTTACAATCAGAGCACAGCAATCACAATATCATCCAAAGGAAGACACAGACACAGCATGCAGAGTGTTGTATTTATTTTTTTTTATTCTTTGACAGAACAAACACCGCACACACAGAGGAGAAAGGGAATAGATCGGATTCATTCTAAATGAGAAGACTGCAGAAAAGGGAATTCAAAAGAATGGTTCTAATTTGAAAATGAAGGCACCTAAAAGAAGCGACTCATGCACCCAACTATGTATTCAGACAAACATTTTTTTAAAAATCAATTTTAAAAAATACCCACAGCAATCAACAAATCATGCTGGGAAGAAAAATCATGCTAGAAGGCAAATTACTACGGGTGTCATGACGGTACAAAGATTTTGATTTGTAGTACTATTGCACAAGAATTATTTCATACAAGAATATACTAGCGAATCGATGTCAAACTTTTCACTACTTTTAAATCTTTAAAACAGAAATGAGCAAAATACACTGCAAGCTGAAATACTACACCGTGACTAGTGAAAGGAAAACGCACAGTTTTATGTTTGCAATGGCACACAGAAAGGAGTGAAAAGTGTGAGTGTTCATGGGTTACCTCTTGGTCGGACAGACTGCCTGGAGTGCTTGTGACACTCTCAAAGTCTGGTGTAAACAGACTGACCGGTGTATCCCCATAGAGGATAGATCCAGGAGACATTCCAGCAGGTGTAGAGGTGGCTAGACGACTCTTCTTGGAAGGGGTTGTGAGGAGTCCTTGTCCGGAAGCGGTGAGGAGAGGTAGTTCTGTGGGACGTGGGATTCTGCTCCCTTCTCCCAGAGAAAGTCCACCATCTTCATCAGAATCAGCTGAAAGATTTCCTGCAACAAGAGATTCCTCAAGGCTCACTGTTTTTTTGAATTCCCTAGAAGCCTGAGTAACACTATCTTTAGCATCCGTTTTCTGATAAGAGATACTAGAATCATCGAAATGATCATATTCTTCAAATACATCATCATCTCCATCACGTGGTACTGTTTCTTCTGGGATCGTATTACCCTCTACTTCTTCTCTGTTGCTGGTCTCTTCAGATGCACCGTCATTGCCTGACTCAACATAATCTTTAGTTGCCTTCTTGATAACATCATTTACAAACTCCCTTGCTACCTCCTCAATATTTATAGCTTCATCTTCTGAACCATGACCATGTAATTCATCTCCAAAACTTTGAAAAGGCAGTGTTTCTACTTCACCTTGCTGAAGTGGCACAATGATGTCTTCTGAAGGAACACTCTCTTCTGTCACATCTTGAGTCTGCTCACTGATGGATGGCTCAATGTGCGGGAGGAATTCAGAGCCCATTTCATCTTCAATAACAGCAGCATCATGGGCTGGTGACACATGTATATCAACTTCAGGAACAACATCACTTGACAGCATGGCAATGTCACTTTCAAGCTTCTTAGACTCTTCCAACAGATCAGAGTATGTGTCATCAAAATCATCCTCGTCGTTACTTAAACGGTAGAAGTCGGTTGGATTGGTTTGTAATTCAGATGGTGAGGCTGGTGCAATCAGCTCCTCAATTGCTGCAGTAGCTCCCATTTCCTCATTCTCTTCACGTGCATCTCCACTCTCCCCTGAACACATTTCAGAGTCCATGCTATCTTCTGTAACAAGAGCAGGAGTAACTCGTACTCTTGGAATTGTCTCTGCCGTAATTCTTGAAAAGTTATCATCAAATCCATCCTCTACTTTTTCCGGTAACTGATCAGACTCATCTGCATGTAGATCATTTACACCTTTTTCCTCATCATGACTTTCTACCTCTCCACCATCATCACTTGATGCATACTGTTCAGATTCCATTACAAATGCTAAAGCTGTTTCTGTGACTGGCATCTTTTCAATGACTGGTACAATTTCGTGGACAACACTGTCTTGTTCCATTATCTCTGAAGCACTTGGATCTTGAACAGCAGTCACATTATCTCCATAAATCTCTTGAGGATTGTTCACTTCGTCTGTATCTTCAAGATCCTCTCCTGATTCCATGATGAAAGGCATGGCTGTTTCTTTCGGCTCTGTGTATCTACAGACAAGAATTTCTGGAGCATTTTCATCTGGGTCGTTAACATCTTGACCTTCTCCACTGTCAGACTCTTGTTCTTCAAAATACTCCTCTGTAATATTTGACTTTCTTTCATCGTCATTAGACACAGCATGATCAATGTATTCTTCTGCAGCATGTTCAAAGATGGCACATGCAGTAACTTCCGGAATCTTCTCTTCAATAGAGTTCCTTTCTTCTTCATGATCTGAAATTGAATGCTCATTTGAAGACATCCTGTATGAAATAGCAGCCTCCATGACAACATGGTCAACATATTCCTTTGCCAATGAGTGAACAGCCTCTTCATCTGGATCATTATCTGTATTTCCCTGGTTATCTGTGAAAGTAGTGTCTACAGCTTTATGCCCTTCTTCTGCTCTTTCCTCACTGAAATTGAATTCATCTGATGCCAGCTCTCCCTCCTGGTCTGTCTTATTGCTATCTGCATCTGATACATCTTCCCCAAAGGAATTTTCAAAGTACTTATCCTGCAGGAAAACTTCTCTTGGGCCTTCCAAATCTTCTGGTCGAACATCCTCTGGAACTCCTTCCTTACTATTAGAAGGCTCTTCTTCAGTGCTCGAGATCCCAAGAGTTTCTTCTGGAATTTCATCAAGATGGCCAGTATTTGGAGATACCTTTTGTGTTTCTTCTATTACTGCATTAATATGCAAACCAGCTGAAGTGCTGACTAGTACATCCTGGTCAACACCAGATGTCTCAATCTGATTACCCTCTAACGGTTCTCCCCATTTTTCATAGGCTTCTTTTTGTCTGTTTTCCTCTTCTGTCAGTCCTTCACCAAACTCAGAAGACAAACTGCGAGTATTAAACCAATTTTCAACGACATGATCAGGATCTCTTTCGTCTGTTTCTTGATGACTTCTTGAACCTGCACCATCCTCATTCTCTTCATCAGCTTCTTCTATATCTGAAATGATGAACCTTTCATATGGTTCTACCACAAGGTAAGACTGACCACTTGAACCATCTGACTTAGTCTCTTGCTCACTTATTGAAACATCTGTTAAACTGGCATCTGTTACTGTATGATCTTGGTTCCCAACTGTCTCAGACTCAAAGTCATTTGCAGGAGTGCTATCCTCAGCATCACTTCCCGGTTGTAGGATATCATCATTGAGAGATACTGTAACATCATTCGAGCTACTGTTATCCATCACCCCATCTCCAAGGTCCTGTGATGTGTCTTGCATACTAGCATCATCTGTCATTTGATTGCTGTCATAGATGGCTCCAGCCGATACAGAAGGAGAACTCTCTGTTATGTTTGCTTCCAGGCTGCTAATGGTAATTTCTTCCCGAATTTGAGCCTCTGAATCTGTGCTGACACCCTCATCATGACCATCCAATTCACTGATTTCATCAGCAACATCATTCCCAGCTCTGATCTCACAAAGATTGGAATCTTCTTCTACAACTTCCTTCTGAACGGCAGATACGTCTTCAATTTCAATCATTTCATCTTCACTGGGTACATATTCATTGGTGGACATATCCTCAGCTAACATTCTGACCAGTACTTTATCTACCAGAGCTGATCTTGGGACTTGTTCTTCCTGGCTGAACTCTTCATCACAGGCAGACTGCTGACTGTCAGGATCAGCCTCCACATGATACAAATCTCTCTCTAGCATGCTCTGTTCAGTACTGTTCACCTCTTCAAAGATGAGGTCTTCACTCTGATCATTTTCAGTGTCCTGTACAACATCACTTGCTATGGTTTCAGATGCAGCATGTGTCACTCCCACCTTTGGCTTTCCCTGCTCCTCATCCTGATCAGATAAATCTTCTTCACTCGAATTTTCATTGATAACATCTTTGACCATCAATTCTGGGAAGACAGCGTCCATGGTTTCATGGTCCTCATCAGTCCATGTGGTAGGATATGAGAATAGCTGGGCATCTCCATCATCAACGGATTCCTTCCCATCTTCATTTCCTGCATCAGAGTCTTCTCCTTTTTCAGAGAAATCTCTGTCGAATTTGCTGTGTACTGGAGCACTGACAGCTGCAACTACTATTTCTTCCTCTACAATATCATTCTCAATATTTTCTGGACGATCCTCATCATCTCCCTCGAATCTATTTTTGTTATCGATTCTAATAAGTTCATCTGAAGGCAATTCTTTGGTATTGGCATTGGCATCTGGAAGGGTTGGTTCCTGAGCTTGAGGGTAATCTAACTCAATATCATTAACAGCTGTGTGCATGCTTGAAGCAATAGCTGGAGTGTTATCTGCATTAGGCATTTCTTCAGCTAAGCTTTCAGATTCCATGCTGACATGCGATGTTTCATCAAACATTATCTCTTTTTCAAATTCACCCTGTCCCTCATTATCGTAATCTCCATCCCATGTAGGTTTGTCATTGTCTCTCCCTGACCTATCTTCTGAATTACCCAGTGGTTCAAGATGCTCATTCTCCTCTTCATGCTCTCTCTCAAGGTCATGCAACTCTTTTGACCCCTCCCCTTCTGATGATTTATCTAAAGCTATATCTTCATCCAGATTAGACTGCTGCTGAGAATTATCCTCAACAGTTTCATCTGGTGCTTTAACCCCCATAACTTCATTCTGTGAATCTTCCTCTAAATCATCCATCAACCCACCAACATACCCTCTGTTTTCATGGACAATCTCCTCTGGGATCCTATCTACAACAACATTGCCCTGTTCTCCAGATTCATTAGGTTGCTCAAACCCTTCTTCCCTATCATCAATAACAAACAAGTTAACCCCTTCTTCTGTTTCCCGGGTATTTTGGACATTAATGACATTCTCAGTTACAATTCCTGTATCATCCCTTTTTTCATTGCAGAGATCATTTTCTTTATATTGCACATGTGAGACTGCCTCCTTATCAACTGGATACATTTCTACTTGAGGTTCATCATTATCATGAAACTCTACATAGCCTAGGGATGTGGGGAAGCTTTCTTCAGATTGTTCAACATTTTGTTCAGTTCTATTGGTATCAACCTCATTTTCTTCATCTGAGACAGGTTCAATTTCTTCCTCAATTTCTTCCTCAATGTCTTCATTGAGGATATCATATGTTTTATTTGTAGCACTCTGGACAATTTCTCCTTCTACCTTCTCTATGGCATCCATGACACCATCACCATCTGCATCTGTATCTGACCCATTCTTTGTCTCATTTGAAATCACAAGAGCAAGACCAGAAACATCACTGCTAGGAATGTCAACAGCCCCAGGATCAACAGAAGGTACATCAGGGGTAACATCCAATTTCCTATCAGGATCTGGGATTCCTTCCACTTCCCAGTCATCATCCTCACTGTAGCTTTCATGGCTATGGAGGACCTTTTCATTGTCTCTTTCCAGGTTGTCAGCTGAACCTACGCCTTCATTCTCTATGCGTACATCATCAATACTAGTTACTGAAATTTCTCCAGACATCCCTTCCGGTATCTCTGTTTCCTCTGGCAGAGGTGACAAAGGGGTCCCTGTTGTTGCACATGGCCTGTTTACTGTCAGGATATCATTGACAGTATATTGCTCAGTCGACAATTCAACCTTGATGTCATTTGGGGACCAATCATTCTCAATGTCTATAAACCCATCTCCATCAGCTTGGAACTTATCTCTAGATTCCTCCTCATCACTTTCTGAGGATGGCTGGTCCTCAAAAGTATCCTTGTCAACAATGGGATTTTCCTCATCATCACTGCCTTGTGGCGATGATTGTTCTGCACTACCAATGTTCTGAAAGAAATCATCTTTCAGATCAGATTTTGCAGAAATGAGCAAATCAGGAGTACTCATCATACTCTCACCTTCTTCAAAGGTAATATCATCAACCAGCATTTCAGCTACATTATCATCTTCTTCTTTGAACCCACTCTCTCCATCTTCAGTGACATCCACATCATTTCTTTCATCTGCAGAGAACTCATCCTCTCTCAAAGAAATGGCAACATCTCCCAGAATATTTGCATGGTCATCCCCATCACCATGCATAATGTCATCAGATAATAGTTCAGCAACATTATCATTCTCCCCCAACACTTCATCATCTTCTGTTCTTTCATTATTTTGGGAGTCCATCAGATTAAGCTCATTGGGTACCGGAGCTTGAACTTCAGAAATATGAACAGGAGAAATCTCGTCTCCAAACAGCATGTCATTTGAATGAATGTCAACTCCCATATATCTTCCATCTTCAATACCACCAAGATCAACATTTCTTTCATCACTGGGGACAAGATCTGGCATTTCATTAATATCGTTAGTCAAAAGATCAACTGAACCAACATCAGTAGGAGAGTCTTCATTTGCTTCTTCTACCATATCATCAGTAATCATATCAACGACACAATTTTTTTCTCCTCCATTTTCGGCAAGATCAACCCCTTCATTTTCATTCAAGGGATGTGAGGCATGAACATCAGAACTAACTTCACTGGTCATAAGATCTGGTATGTCATTCATCCTGTTAGTCATACCATCTGAGGAATCTGCAGTGAATTCTCCTCTGTCTTCATTGACCATATCATCAGCAAGCATTTCCACAATGTGGTTACCTTCATTTACTCTACCACTTACAAACATGTTTTCAGTTTCTTTGGCTTGGATATAGACAGATGGATCAGGATTTGGTTCCATCATTTCAGGCCTGTAGTCAGCAATTGCACGATTGTACACACCAACATCTGCTCCTACAGACACAACATCATCTCTGGATATGTATGTGTGGATGTCTACTGCATTGTCCACCATACTCTTGGCAAGCATATCAGCAACGTAATTCATGTCTTCTTTTCTGTTATCAGGGTCAACCACATTTTCTTCATCATGTAGGTTTCCTAAAATTTCACTCTGAATAGGTGAAGCCTCAAGATCAGCATTCACTACTGGGGAACAACTTTCTTCAATGACAATGGCATCCACTTCAACCTCAGTATGTGAAGTAACTGATATATCCCTAATTTCAGTAGAATCTTCTGCTATGTTATTATTGTGGAAGGGTGGAGTGTCTAGTTCTAAACTAGATACTGGTTCACCATGCTCAGCTACATATATCATCTCAGCTACATAATTTGGGTCACGACTTTGCTTTTCAAACAATCTTTCTGTTTCTTTTACTTGGATGTAGACAAGAGGATCAGGGTTTTGTTCCATAACTTCAGGCCTGTAGACAGGTCCTGGAGAACTGTATACTGGAGTGTGTTGAATATCATTCTCATCACCAGAACATGCCCTATCACCAGAATTGATTGTATTGATGTCAACTGTATTATCCACTATATTGCTGCCAAGAATATCAGCAATGTAATTCTGGTCTTCTCGGTTGAACAAATGACTATCTCTCTCATCAACCTGTACATGTACTTCATCGCTGCTGTCTGATCTCGCATCACCTCCGTCATAAGGAGGAATGTGTGACTCTTCAGGCCTCTCTACAATAGACACTTCTGTATCTTCTGTCACTATTGCATCCTCACTGACTTCCGGAGGAGAAGCAAACACATTTGATACTTCATGACCTTTGATAAAATTTTCCATCACAATCTCTCTTTGAGCAACATCGTTTGCCTCACCAGGAAACTGATTTTCAACACTTCCATCGTCTGGGATACCATCGTCATTAACACTGATCACATTATCCTCTTCAGGTTTTTCATCTTTAGCAGAGAAAACATCATCTTCTTCAAAATCATCCTCATAGCCTACCTCTGCATCAGCATCTGCTTGTTTCTCCTCTAAATGGGAAAACCTTGCTGACAGCTCTTTCTCATCAAGTTCTTGACAGAAGCTTATGTCTTCATCTTCAGCCAAACTTGATTCACTGGGAGAATTTCTTGGGGTCTTGGGGGGAGACACAACATCCTCTATCTCCTCCTCCTTTTCTTCAGAGACACCATGTAATTTAGTGGGGACAGATTCAGTACCAATTTGTTCCTTTAACTGATTGTCATCCTTCTCTGACGCTGGTAAAATATCCTCATTTTGATGCAAAGAACCATCAAATGGAGAAGGACTCTGAACTTCATCAAATGGACTCATCCCAAAGGGATCAACAGTATTCTGATCCTCAGTTCCATTCATTGTAGGAAGTTGGGTATAGTTCACAGCACTGAAGGACTCTGAATGGATCTGTTCTTCCATCACTTCATCAGGCTGCATAGTGAACTCCTGCATACCAAATGGATCTAGGCCACTTTGATTGTCTGGTGAGTTTGCAAGGTTATCACAGGAACTGCTACTCAATGGATCCATTTTGTTGGGATCTGAATTCTCTACCACTGCATCACTTTCATTAACAAGCTCTTGTACAATGGACTCTCCATCAGGCAATGATGTACCCTGCACATCTTCTGAATCAACCTTACCTTCCACAGCAAGATCTTCAACAGAGCCATGATCTGAAGACTTTGATTGAATTTCAGCATCCACTGCATCTTCAGTGACAAGCTCTTTATCAGGCAAGACATCCTCATCACCAACTTCTACCTCTTTAGATGAAGGCTGCACAGTGAACTCCTGCATACCAAATGGATCTAGGCCACTTTCATTATCTGATGAGTGTGCAAGATTATCACCAGAACTGCTAGTAAATGGATCCATTTTGCTAGGGTCTGAATTCTCTATGTCTGCATCATTTTCAATGACAAGCTCTTGTACAATGGACTCTCCATCAGGCAATGATGTACTTGGAACATCTACAGTATCAGCCTCATCTTCAACAGTAAGATCTTCCACAGAGCCATGATCTGAAGACTTAGACTGAATTTCAATATTCACTGCATCTTCAGTGACAGGCCCTTTATCAGGAAAGACATTCACATCGCCAACTTCTACCTCTTCAGATGAAGGCTGCACAGTGAACTCCTGCATACCAAATGGATCTAGGCCACTTTGACTATCTGATGAGTCTGCAAGATTATCACCAGAACTGCCAGTAAATGGATCCATTTTGTTAGGGTCTGAATTCTCTATGTCTGCATCATTTTCAATGACAAGCTCTTGTACAACAGACTCTCCATCAGGCAATGATGTACTCGCAACATCTTCAGAATCAATCTTATCTTCGACAGCAAGATCTTCCGCAGAGCCATGATCTGAAGATTTAGACTGAAATTCGGCATCCACTGCATTTTCAGTAACAAGTACCTCATTTGGCATGATATTCTCTACACCAACTTCTACCTCTTCAGATGAAGTTTGCCTCTGAGTACTTAACTCATCCACAGCCTGGTTTTCTACAGGAGTACTGCCTATGGTATTAAAAGGATCAACAGCTGATGATTCAGTCATACTAACCAAACCAAAATCATCTTCAAAACCTCCAGTGCTTTCTTTGGCTTTAACTTCAACATCAATTTGATTGACACCATCAGATGGTGCTTGGATATCCAATGGATCCATACCAAAAGGGTCATTTGAGTGAAATGGATCACTTGATTTCTGTGTTGTCATTTGAGACGAGAATGTGTCAGAATCTTCAACTGGTGATTTAATGCCTACAACCTCAGGTTGTTCATCGAGGATGTCTTTAGATTCAGTAGTGGTCAGACAAGGATCTGATATTGAAATTGAATTTTCATCTGCACTTGATGCAGCATCAGGTACTAGTGCTAAGGAATCACTGAAGCTAAGAGTGGGGTCAGATTTTGTCATGGACATGTCATATTGGTCATTTAGGGTATCTGACATTAAGCTGAAGGGATCATCTATGCTAACTGTGGATTCCAACTGTGGGGAGGAAGAATCTCCTTCAGTTGAAACTGGATTGTCTACAAAAGAAGGAAGGTCACTTGAAATTGGAATGGGATCTAGGAATGACCCCAGCAGGTCCCCTGTTGATTGGGCAGCAGTTTCTGATGGCTCAGGGTTGTCTTGAGTGACTGGATCTAGATCTAGGAGGCTTGAGGAAAATCCTGAACCATCACTAAAAGGGTTGCTTGGGGTAGGATTTGGATCTGTTGGTATCAACAGATTGTCATTACTTGAAAATGAGTCAGAATATAACTGAAAGGGATTGGAAGAATTTGAGTTTGAGTCTGTCTTAGGTGACAGCGGAGTACTTCCAGCTGAAAATGGGTCTAGAGATAAGCCAAATGGATCATCATTCTCATCAGTGCTCTGTGTAGGGTCCTGTACTTTGTTCCCCGACTGGGACAATGGATCAAAAGGATCATCCCCACCCTCATCTATGCTTCCTGTCATTACACTGAATGGATTCCCTCCCAGTAAATCAGTGCTTTCTGATCCCCCGAAAGGATTACTTAAACCTGATCCAGCACCAGGATCTGTTCCCACCATGTTAGAAACGTGATCGTTAGGCCCTATCTTATCATTCCCATCATCATTCTCATGCAGACCTTCTGGGGTAGGTTCTCCCCAGTCATCAGGCATTACCTTGCCATTCTGTTGTCCTTCTTCAGCCACATTATTTGCATTATTCACATTGCTTGAAAGTTCCTCCACATTCCCTGGCAGTCCATTTTCCCCATGTTCATCTTCTTCGTCATGATCACTGTCACTATCAAGCGTCCTCAGAATTTCCTCTACTAGTGGTAAAACAACTTTCCTTGATGCTTTCCTGTTGTGTTGATCAAAGGCACTTAAATTTGAAACACTGGAGTCTATTCTTTCAAGTTCGAGCACAGACCCTTGTAGTCTTTCTTCCATCGTCTCCCTGAGAATTTGATCCTCGGAGTAGATTGCTAGTTGTCTGCTGCCCTCAAGGTCGATTGTCATAATAATGTTCACATCCAGAAATCTATGTTCACAAAAGTTCTGTAGACTAGTTTCCAGGTCCTCCCTGTCCAAGACAGACTGTAGAGCAAATGAAAGGCAGAAGCAAATGTTATTATCATTCCGAGTTATCAGTCTCACTCAAATGGCCCTAAACAACTGCAAAGTTCTAAAATCTGCAGGGAAACTGAATGCTGAATGAGGACAATTAAAATTATGCTAAATCACACACATTGTCTTGTTGAAAAGTCCTAAAGGTTTATGTTCTAAGCCACTTTATATCTGGAGTGAATGAAAAGGGAAGAAATGAGATACCCTCCAAGCCTCAAGTTGAAACAGATACGTGTCTGGATTGTGAACAAATCCAATAGCAATTATAGAAACCGAGACTTAACATATCCAGACTGCAAAGTCATTTCATATTTCTAAATGATTTCATAAATCATAACCCTACACAGAGATTATGGTCATTGTGTAGCCTGTGCATATTTACAAGCATCTTTCCTACAAGATAACACCACAAATGAGCATACAACCTATCACTTTATAAACTGAAAAAAATTATAGTAAACTTTTAGAATTGAAACCATGCACTGTCTTGAAAAATGAATAATATCTTTAAAATTAAAAAAAAAAAATTGTATGAACTTCAAAATAATTGTCTTTTAAGCAGAAGCCTTCTGGCCTAGGAGAAAAGTATATATGTATGTACAATTTAACATGGGTTTTCTGTTCTCACAGCCTTAGAAGCGTGTCAACACAAGAGACGGAAATCAATAAACCCAGGCATATTTGAGTCTCCTTGCTTGGATGTTTATACAACACCTGTCAAACCTCAATTAACTCTCATCGGTCTTATTGCATCGCTGAGACATATAATTAATGAATGCACAGACAGCAACTACATGTAGAATATTTACAATTGTGTGCTCTCAAAATGTCTTTGAACATGCCTATGCCTTCCCTCAATGCCTAATGTGATATTCTGTATTCTGTGAATGTAAAGACGGTGGAGAATATTATTATGTACATACAGTACTTGTACAAAGTACATGCACATGTACATGCATGTTGTTCTTTGCGATACCATTAAATTTTTGCAAGAACATGGTACATCTCTTCCATTTGATATTATACACAGTACTTACAAAATCATAATGCTTGATTGCATGTGTTTGGTTGTGATCTAGATTTTTAACAATTTGATACATTACTGTTCTAATAAATATGTCATACTCTTCTCGTTCTGAATATACCATACGGGCCATTGAATATCAATTTCTAAGCCTGATACTGCCTATGATATCAATCCTTTTTCTTCTCAATAGGCTCTTATTATTTCCTTTTCAAGTTCATATTTCAATTCTCCAATTTCTATAGTTTATTATTTATGCACATACATGTAAGTGAACTTCTAGATGCATTGCATTACCTTTAACCTGGATATCTCCTCAATCTACATCTAAAAGGTTACTATCACCATCCTCTCATACCTCCCTCATTAATGTATGGGAATGACTCACCTGAAGTGGTAAGGTGACTGAGCTGAATCCAACTTTGCACGTTGCACTCGATGTAGACTTGAAATCTTTCCTCAGTATCTGGGCAGTGGTCAGACCTGCAGGAAAAACATAAATGAAAATAGGAGAAATTATTAGTGTCTTCAAGAAACAACAGTAACAGGCTGCAATGTGTTTGTTACAGAGAACGTGTGAGATATGGGGAAAGGTGAAAATAACTTGTGAGCTTTTCCCATCCCTTTTATGTCAGTTTGGAAGAACATCACAGCAGAAATGTCCTCTGAAAAGGATTGCTCTTCAAATGCCCTCATATTTGAAATTTGACAAGAAATAGCTGAAGTGTTTGGGCCGAACATTTATGCCACATGTGTGTGCAGTCCCATATTCCCATTTCAATGTGCAGTGCATGTGCTTTTCACGGAGATTGTGTCAATTTTTTTTATCATTTTGATGGTTTCAAAACCTCATAGTATACACCAATTCTTATGTAGACATGATCAACCTTTCCCAATTGCTTTGAGACAGTTTCTCTCAAAACGTAATCACATGACCAGATCTCAACTTTATCTTTAACTTTCTGAACATACATGGGATAACGGAACTGCTGTAAAATCAGGGTCAATAATATAAAGATGAAGAAAACATTTCATTGTTTCTACTTTGCACAACAATTGACCCCAAAAACAACGTCTCTGATAGATGTTTATTCTACCTGCAAACAATGGTTTTCTTGCTCCAATCACACAACACTATAGTGATTTCTTCTTGAGTGAAAAACATTCTAGGCTACAAATCACTCAAGTCATATAATTCTATCAATGAACATTTACTACATAAGCATTACTGCATAAGGAGCTCTTAGTGTGTACATGTAGTGGCACAGGCACATACATTTTCCCCCTAAATATCACGTCCTCACTCATGCATACTTGGATGCTTTCCATATATTCATATCCTTGCCAAATGTCGATGAACATATGAGGTTAAGTCATAGTCCTCAAAGATTTAAAGTTCATATTTACCACATCAGCAGAATATATGGAGGCCATTTACTTGGCACATGATTCGAACTTTGATTCCGAAATTATGTGGGATTGTGAATATTTCTTGAAATTATATCCTAAATGTGTACATGCTGCTTGTTTTAGTAATGAGTGTTTTATAGATGATTGTATATTTTCTTCACCACAAACATGTTTTTAGTATAATAATGATATACAAGAAATTAATTTTTTTCAAGATACATATGAAGAATAAGTTCCTATAAAATGGAGTTTCAATATTTTTGAGAGAAAAACAATTTAGGAAATCACATTTGAATGCCATTATCTGTTACTCATGAGGTAGGTTGTTAATTATGTTATAAAGAATGTACTGTGTGTAGCACAGCATGCACAACAAATAAATACACTAAGTCATTGCTTCCTTATCTCTAAAAGTCTGAAGCATACATGTAATTGTCCAAACTCAGAATGTCAAAGAAGAATCATTAATGTGCAGAGTCAGGGCCACAATTCTACACTCAACATGGACAGTGATAAGCCTGGCTTAGCTTGCAGCCAACTCAAGAGTGACTCACAGATCACATGTCGATATGCTGCTAATGTGAAGCACTACTCTGACCCCCCCCCCCCCCCCCTGTCTGATATTAACATTTATGGATTTGAGAAAAAAAATTAAAAAATCACAAACATACATGTATATAAGGCAGCAATTTAGTAGCTAAGGGTTATTTGTCTTTTTTTTCCCAAAAAGTGTTGACAAATGAATCTCCTGGAATTAACAGAGACTGATATCAATCTATGGGGATTACGACATTACCAGCCTGCCAAGAAACAGCACATGTTTTAATTGCAATATCATTTATATTTGTTAGATTTCCATAATATTGTCTGGTGACATACAGTCTTTAGATTGCCTCCTTGCAAAGGGCATCAGAAAATTCACTTTTAATATGTAACTTTAATGGGGGCAAAACATGTATGTCATCAAATGGGTTTAAACTATATATGTATTTGCATGTAATACAGTCTACATTTGCTGCTCTCAACCCAGGTGTGGTAAAAGTGTACCTCAGAATTCTTTCAGTGCCTTAGGACAGCTTGGCTGAAGCTATAGAAACAACAGTATGTACATTGTAGGCACCCTGAGTATCTCCTGAGAGAGATGTGTTCAATATAAATATGGCAATTACCATCATTATCATTTTCAAATTGAACATAAGCCTCCACATCTGAGCTTGCACACACAGAAGGCAACACCCTTTTATTGGCCAAAGGTCTATGAGAAAGATGGTCCATGAGACCAAAGGTCTACAAGACCAAAATATTCAGTCTGAAAGGCCTTCTTAGAAACAAAATGCAAACTGTACATGAAATTTGGTCTCATGGATTTACAGTCGGCTGAGCTGTCTTCGACACAAACCACCATTTTATTATAATTCTATGTCTGGATAGTTTGAGCTGTACAATTGTCTGTATTAATTACAGAATACCCAAACCCAACCCCTAACCAAGACCATTCAATTTTTAAATGATAGACTACACATTTATCCTACATTTAAGTTAAGGTCATTATTCCATGTATTTGTTTTTGGACTGGAAAAAATTCAACCTTAAAGCGGATGTGAAAGAAAAATATCCTAGATAGTAGATTACTTTCTCATGACCTGTTGAGAGTCACAATCATATCACAACCGGTCTCTTTTGATATTCGTTCATTTCCTTCCCCATAGGTTAGTAGCAGGTTAAATCATCCTGAATTCCAGGCCATAGCCGGTTCATTTAGAGTATGATTAGAACTATTTGACAATCGAAAATAGCAATGCAGCAAAATTGGTATGATGGGGTGATTTATGTAGCAACGTAATCAACAAAACAAAACAAAAATAGAGATTACTTTCAAACATGACATCAACAAGGTTGATTTTAATAACTAAACATGAATTTCACAAATTTACACTATTTTTCTCAAACTTTCATCTATTAGTTTCTCTGATCTTTGTGCTTTCACTCCAAACGATTTCCAATCCGGCTTGAACTGTCCTTTAAATGTTGACTGTCCACATTGGTTATTACAAAACATATGGTGAGGACAAATAGGCCTACATGTATATATAAAGCCCCAAACCAGTGGAATGAATTAGAGGATTAAACAACACTGTCTAACTTTTGTTTTGCAAAATGCCTGAAAAGATGATGATGATGGTGGTGAGTCACAACATTTAATGTCTCTGTTAAAACACATTCAGAGGAACGATATTAAAATCTAAATCATTTGCTTTAAACCACTGTCTATGGCCCCTGTGTTAAGCTTATGGGGATGAGAGAATTCAGTAGTCAAGGGGTTCTTTTTTATAATAAACATCTCAGTATGTTTAATTTAAAAAAACCCACTAAAATTCTAGAATTTATAGACATTTTTAAATGTATACAATGTACCATGTACACAGATCTATTTCTGACGTCTAGCCAATATGGTCACAATGACAACTGCCAATGGAATGCAGACATCAGTTATGATATAAGCGGTCGCAGTTTGATCAAATTATGTCAGCTAATATTTGTCTCTGACGTGAGTGCATGAAAGCTTCCAAATTCTGAATGCGCAGGATTTTGTAACCTCCAGTTTTCATGGACAACTCATTCTCTTCAGACCACACTAACAGTTGAGAATTAGTTCTGGTCTTCACACACACACCTATCATGAACACACACACACACACAAGTAAAAAAGTATTTGACATTTTCAATGGTTCTCATGTGGGCTGTTTCAATTTTAATTGATTGATACTTAGCACCGTCAATCATTTTGCATGTCAGTCAGTCCTACTACTGTATATTAAAGTTCAGATAAAAACAATTACTAGTACACATTGGCCTACACATGATGTAGCCTACACTGTTGTATGGGTACTGATTAAACTATTACAATGTACATTTCAGCAGTACATTACAACATTAAATACATGTAGAATTGTAGATATACATGCAGCTCTATTAAAAAATTCAAGCTCAAGTTTTGATATTTTCATCTTCATTCTTCAGTACAGCTCCGACATTCATATCTCAATATCTATGATTCATTCCAAAGCCAATGACATTGCACATTCAGTTTCTCTTTTTACAGTATATCACCGACATTAGTCAGTAAATAAATACTTTCAGTCTGTACACAAGCATGGAGTCAATTTACACCAGCTGTATATTGAATATCATGCAGTAACATACATCCTTGAAACTATGACGCTGTCGATATATGATTTTGATATTCATTCAATCTAACAGTCTGGTAAACTATATGGTTAACCACTGACAAGGCTGCATAAATATACTGAGCAAGCAAATCTAATTTATTAGATAACGAGTGTACACATATCATTTCTGTACATGAGGAATATGTGCCATGCATGAATCACAACAAAGTAATCTTTTATTCAGAAGGAAATGATATGAATCTCCAAAGTCTGATGAAAGAAAGGCACACCTGCATTGTGTAAATGATGGAAAAGCCATGCATGATCTGGCTCTAAGACTATAATGCCTACCATGATTTTCATGAAAGCCAGCTACGTATTAACATAGTATGTAACATTTAAAAAATTTACAAAAAATGAAATTGTCAACAGAGTCAGCAGGAACCAAATAGGTCTTTGCAATTTGCATCACACCAATACTATCATTATCAGAGGCAGAGCTAGAGGCGGTTGTTCCTATCTGTGGAGCCAATCAAGCAACGAAATACAAACATCTGATCAGATCAAATGAGGCCTTGATTTTCGTCAAAACAGTGTAAATATCTCAGCATCAGATGCAGACATAATCCCTTATCATACCAAAAAAAAGCAACATGATAACACACTTTAAACTTTGATCACTGATCATTGATCATCTGGCTTATCTCTTTTCACTGATGGGTAATAATTTACTTTAACTCTGCAGTAGTACACACAAGAGGCTTCATAGATTTATTGTAGCTGCTATGTAGGCCTGTAGACACGTAAATGTAACTGATCAGAATAGCAGATGTCATCACATTTCCATTTGTTTTAAAGGGGAATTCAATTTCAATGCAAGTTTCAGAAAAATGAAATGCAAAAGTTCATCTCCTTAAATTACAATTCCTTCGCCCTCCGAAAAAAGAACAATTATGTAGAAAAGTGATGATTATATTTTGTGTACACTAACAGTTTATAGCAACACACTTTGTAACTCAAAGTTTTATGATGATCAACAGGTTAGAGGGGACCATTGTCCAATTAAAATACATAAACTCCCCCATCCATCCCTAAAAGAAAAAAAATGAAATCAAGAATCCAAGTTGAAGTATTGTTGAGTGGTACACACATAGTGAACTTTTAGTCACACAAGAGGATTATTTATAGCATTATATTTTTGGCTCATATTTCACAAGATTATGACGCAAATGGAGGACCCCTCTTCCAAAAAGCCTACATGTACAATGTACAAGCCCACAAGTCAACCAATATCACAATCATACTGCAACAGTGCAAAAATACTTTTCTGTTTATGGGAGCTATTTTTGTATTTGGTGTTGTAAAATTGACAATTTCTCAAAGTGATTTTTATGTCTTTTATTGTCTTTTTAACGGGAGCTCTTTTTCAGTTTTCCATACCTCTTTTGGAGCTTTCCAAAGCTAAATCACTCACCGCTCACCTGTATGTTTTTCTCTGTACTGGAAAAGGAACCACTGACTAAAAATATATAAAGACTCAAGTTTTATTTATGACCAAAAAATAAACTTTCCCACAAGCCAACTAAGCTTACACTAGATACTAAAAATAACGATACCAAACCATGCGTAAATGAATTTGATGCAAAATGTTGAACGGCTGAGTAATATGCATTGTAGTCCACTTGTAATATATAGCGAGTTTTCAGGACTAAATGGAACAATTGATAATAACTAGGTTATGAGTGATCATCTATAATAAATCATCCCAAATATATCTATGTTCATGTTGGTGAATTTCACTGTGTACGGCCGGCTCCAGTATTGTTTTTTTTTAATAGATTTCGTTGATATGAAAATAAAAGATTCTTTTTCATTAAATCTGAATACATTTCTTTTCGACATTTAATGATACGAAATACAAAATCCATTTTCACAAAGTACCTACACATTACATATACTGTCCATTCAGAAAAGCTTTCAGACAATTGCTCTTAAAACACAGGCTCCTTACCAGAATTGAAGAGGAATACTGTTCCTTTAAGACTCCCTTGAACTATACCTGCTCCACTGCTTACAATCTGATATAGAGATTGTCTGCTTGAATGATGGAGTGAAAATTAACACTCTTATGATGTCAAACTGCACCTGACTACAGTATCACTTTCACTAATGTACCAGGCTTTCAGCTTGACTCAAGAACATGGCTGATCAATTTCAACTAATAGCCTGTTCAGACTACAAGAAAGTTATACAAGACTCGTATAAATAAACATTGTATAAGGAATCATACAGACTGGACAACAACATCGTATATAAACAAATGTCGTACATGTATAAAGAAACAGGTTTAGTCAGCTGAGACCATATGTTTTTAATCAGATTACATCATGGATAGCGATGGAGCATCCAAAATTACAGCTGATTGGTCACATCAGCACGCACACATGATAAGCCAGCCCATTTATACGGTTTTCGTATAATACGACGTTCAGACTGCGAGGGGGTGCTAATTCTTTATTGAGTTTTTGTTTCTAAACGATGCTTAAACATGCATTTTGCTATACAATGTTTCATTATATGATGTTCAGACTATGAAAATTTACTCACTTATCATATATACGATTTTATTTTAGTGATACAAATTAATTTGCATTTAGGTTGTCTGAACGGGGACATGTCATTAGGCTAAGAAGTGATAGGACTGTGAGGGATAGTTAAGTAGGAAATGAAGTCAAACTAAATTAGCCCAGGAATGTATGGCCTTATGACCCGAAGTTGTACCCCTTACTCTACAGTGTATAATGTATGCCCCCTCTCATTGAGTACTTTTTGGCACAAAGACAAAATTAATGTGATTAAAAGAATAGATCATCAACTCTTTCTAATCCCTAACCATTTTTAACTAATCTTTGTTGCGTATATCTATGGATTGGGTCATTACATGTAGGAGGCATGATACATTGTATCAGTGTAACATGTACATCATGATTTAAAGAGAATATGAGTTCTGGAAAAGGTGATAATTTGTGAGATTTTTCATTCCTTTTTTAACAGTTTGGAAGATCATCATACATTTATTACGAATGTCCCGTGAAAAGGATTGCTTTTCAAATGCCCTTATATTGGAAATATGACGAGAAACATTTGTGCCACATGCGTGTGCAGTCCCATATATCCATTTCTGTGTGCAGTGCATGTGCTTTTCATTTGATCAATTTGATCAATGTCTTTTCATTTTGACGATTCCACAACCTCACAGTATACAGTATACCCCAATTCGTAGGGACATGTAGACATGATCAACCTTTCCCAATTGCTTTGAGACAGTATCTTTCACAATGTAACTGCATGACCAGAACTCTTGACTTTATCTTTAACAGAGTATGTTTGCGAGGGCTACTAGGGCAAACTATTGTATTCCATGATTTTATGCGTTAAAACCTATTGATAAAAATTCTGTTTCACAGTGTCTCTTTTCACATACAATGGCCTTTTATTTTATTTTTGTCCCCGCCGAACGAAGTTCGCGAGGGGACTATGAAACGGGCTCCGTTCGTGTGTGCGTGTGTCCGTCCGTCCGTCCGTCCGTCCGTCCGTGCGTCCGTCTGTCCGTGTGTTAGAAAATGCTACTTCTCCGTCATTTCTTGGCCGATTTTGATTCTGATTGTTTTATCTGATAGGGCTGGGTGGGGGCTTCCAAACTGCTACACAGAATTTTAAAATTCATTAATTATGCAAATTTATGCAAATTTATTCAAAATTGACGAAAAATGCTACTTCTCCTCTATTTCACATCGGATTTTGATTCCGATTGTTTGATCTGATAGGGCTGGGTGGGGGCTTCCAAACTGCTACACAAAATTTTGAAATTCATTAATTATGCAAATTTATGCAAATTTATTCAAAATTGACGAAAAATGCTACTTCTCCTCTATTTCACATCGGATTTTGATTCCGATTGTTTTATCTGATAGGGCTGGGTGGGGGCTTCCAAACTTCTACACAGAATTTTGAAATTCATTAATTATGCAAATTAATGCAAATTTATTCTAAATTGACAAAAAATGCTACTTCTCCTCTATTTCACATCGGATTTTGATTCCGATTGTTTTATCTGATAGGGCTGGGTGGGGGCTTCCAAACTTCTACACAGAATTTTGAAATTCATTAATTATGCAAATTTATGCAAATTTATTCAAAATCGACGAAAAATGCTACTTCTCCTCTATTTCACATCGGATTTTGATTCCGATTGTTTTATCTGATAGGGCTGGGTGGGGGCTTCCAAACTTCTACACAGAATTTTGAAATTCATTATTCATGCAAATTTATGCAAATTTATTCAAAATGGCTGAAGGTTCATTAAGTTTTTCATGTTTTATATTTCAGTTGTATACATGCATTGTTGGTATTCTCTTCTTTTGCATGCAGTAACATTATTATTTTATTCACTAAAGTTTTTCACTGAAGTTTTAAGGTTCAGGCTAGTTAATTTCCACAGATCTGCACTTCCGGCGGGGACATTTATTACGCATTGCGTAATTTACTCATTCACTTGTTTTTTTTTAGAATTTCAGGGGGGAAGCAACCTCAGCCCCCAGCTATTTTTTTATTTCTCTTTGCTACACGAATTATGTATTTCAAACAGAATGGTGACCAACTGCAGAGCAGAAAATGTACTGTAAACATGAAATATTTTGCGGTGTGGAAATTTTTTCGCATTTCAGGTGGCATGAAATTTGCGCGAAAATAAAAAAATTAAAATATTTTTGTTCATGTATTCTTTTGCCCATGAGCCTAGCGTGACGGCAAAAATAAAAACGTGAAATTCACTTTACTTGGCCGAGCACGAAAAATTAATTTCGTGAAAATTTCCACTTTTACAGTAATAAGCTGAGAGAACCTGGTCATTCATTTGATTTTAGCCCATTGAGTGCAACATGTTAGCTTACAGGCACAGGCCAAATGCACAGGATTTAAATGCAAATTTGCTCAGTTGCCAAGTAGACCTGTATATATGCTGGATGCAAAATTATTTTGAGTGACTATTACTGCAACTTGCAATCCCTGAGATATAACAAATCTAAGGGGGGGGGGGGTCCGCTCGCTAGTCATAAGGACTGCTATTCATAATGACAGCTAATAAAGAATGAATAGCGGTCTTTATGAATAACGGTCCTTATGACTTTATGAATAGTGACCCCCTTTCCATTTTATGAATAGTGGACCTTCAGGTATAGGAACTTACACGTTATGAATAGCGGTCCTTATGAATAGTGAGGTTACCCCATCTAAGGAATTGGAAAAGATCCATTATATTGTAACTAATAATTGTTTCAGATGGTACAGGAAGTTTATGATGCAAATCTTCAGCAAAATATTTCTTACACAGAAACATCTTAAAGGTATGAATCAGTATAGCTGGGGCTTTGACGAAAAATACTTCAAAAGTGTTTGAGACATGTAATAACAAAAAATAGTGCATGACATACAACTACATAAATTTTTACATGCACAATCAGATAACAAAAGAGGCAAATTAATTTTAACATGTCCACCAAACAATATTTGCCTGAGTGTTTAAAATATGTATTTTTCCAGATATATATATCAAATATGACCATTAATACCAATATGACATAGGCCATAGATTTATATTCCCAAGCTGACAAAGAAAATCCTGCCAAAGAAAGTTTGATTTACAGAAAAGTGAATCAATCAAATAATACTTCATAGCACAATTACACTGTACCAAATAAACACAACAGGAATATTATCTGAATATTGGGTTCAATAGATAATCAAATATGAAAGACCCTCGTAAAATTCAATAGCAGGGTACATGTACATGTATATGACAGATGAATGTAGTTGTGACTGTAATCAAAATTTTAACAGAGCCTTGGCAAATGAATTATTCTTGAATAGCATCCAAGAGAGAGAGACAGAGAGAGAGAGAGAGAGAGAGAGAGAGAGAGGCATTGTATTCAATGAATAAGCGGCAAGGTATAGGTAAATATAATTAGTTTTATGATTCAAGGCAGTAGTATGCAGCACTCTAATCATAAACTTTGCAACAACATAAACATAAGGCTATCCTTTGGATTTCTGTACTCGGTCAAATTAATTATCATCCAAAATCAAACAGATGTTCACTCAGTCATGCATCATTCCACAGATTCAATAGAAATTTATCAACAAACTGACAAAAAAAAAATGCAATTTTCAAACATAAAAAAGCTACAAATGTACATATATAGGTTCAATGACCACATATCTGGGCTCACTGTGACAGTGTTGACCTACCACTAACAATGAAAACATGGTCTTCTTTTGCACAAGCTTTACAATTTCTATATAAAACGGATATGGTTAATTATAGCCATTAATGTAAGGGGAATGGTGTTTGTGTAGAAATAAAATATTGAATGAAATGCAAAATTTTCATAAATCCAAACCCAGTAGTAAACCGGTTTCTGATACTTTCTTTCCTTCCACTAAATTACAAAAAAAGAGAGAAGATAATAATAATAATATTAATAATAATAGTAAAGTGAACAACTCACATTATGATTGCTCCCCCCTCTCTCTCTCCCCCCCCCCCCTCAAGTCTAAAGTGTATATTTACACAATTACAGTACATGAATCATGATATTATCAGATTGTCATGTGATCATATAAAACTAGATCTGATATTAACCGGTGATCCAATTGAATTTATACATCCATTAATACTCAATCAAAATATAATAAAATAAAATTAGTTTTTCAATAGAGCAAATATCACCGATTTCCTTAACAAATTGATTTCACCTTATCATATCACTGCATGCATGTTGATCCTATATCATTACATTTATCTATCAATTGCTGCTTTGGAATACAGTCAAAATTTTTAATTGATGCTTAAAATGCCTAAACAATAACCAAAAATGTTCTAATTTTGTAGCTCAACTGGATCTTGATTTTGACATGTTGCCATGATCATTTCAGCAAGTTGTAGTGGTCAGCTATGATTCACATATTTCATGGAAAATATCGCCACCCATTGGAATATTGAACTAGATTACCAACCACTTCCTTGTTTCTCTTGCACTAAAGCTTGACATTCGGCAACCTAGGAAAAAATCCTGAGAATGAATTGTTAGAAGATACAAAAAGTGTAGATTTGATCTTGTAAATCAACTGAGGAAGTCATGTCTCTCAAATATCAGTTTCCTAATTGACATTCCACTTTCTCTTTCTCTTTCTCTCAATACTTCTCTTTATACATGTACCCCCCCCCCCTCTCTCTCTCTCTCTCTCTCTCTCTCTCTCTCTCTCTCTCTCTCTCACCACTAAATTAGTGACATTTTAACACTCACTTGTATGCTGAATATCAAAAACAAAAAGCTGTCTTACCACTGTCATCTTCTTCTTGTATGATCATATCCATTTTTAATATTCTTGAAATGTGACAGTCTAATAAAAGTGATGTCAGTTAAAACTATCCACAACTGCAATCTTCCTCTGAGCTTTAGACAGTTTCCCCAAACAATCATCAAAATCCAAATATATTAGTCCATACGAAAGTGATTCCACATATCCCAAAGATATATTTAGTAGGAGTTTGAGGAAGCCATTGCTGTAAATATAAGTTTCCTACTGCAATAAAGAAATGAGAGCAGGATGAAGGTTAGCTACGAAGCTGCCAAAAAACGACTGAAAGCACTAACGTGCTGACATGGAACAACGCTTGCTGTGAGAAATATCTCTTTTCAAAAACTCTCACGGTGGAACTTTGTATAATTTGGCACACTGCTCGAACAAACGCACACACATGAGGCATACTTCTGAAAGCTGCCCACACACTGCCAGAATGAATATATATGATGTGTGTATTGTTATTGTTTGTTTGCTTCTGAGTCATATGGAAGCTCGAAGGGGAGAGAGAGATTAAAAGACCCGCCCACCTGCGATCATTACACAGCAAAGAGAGTACTGGTGATGATTAGTCTCTTTATTAGACCCCCACTGATCATTTTCTACTTGTCACTGTAAATTGACAAGTGAAAACAAGTGTTCAATATCTACTAATCTACTACTAATAAAGTTTTATCCTCATCTTTCATTCCTGTAAATCCATAACACTATTACTGGTTCAGCATGTAGGGTCAGAACAAAATATGAAAATTATAAGCCTATATTTTTAATGGTAAAGAAACAAATCTAGTAAAGAGTTTACCACTTTTTATGAATTAAAAATTTCTCCCTGCTTGCTTTATATCCAGACTAAACATGTATATGTGATAGCCTTGGTTCGATACCCCCCTGTCTTCTAAATAATCCTGAACTACAAAATGAAAACGATCCGGTTCATTGTCCATGCATGATGTCAATTACAACAGGTGTCTGAATGGGCGTGACAGTTAAAAGGCTGTGCTTTTGAAATGACACCAGTTGCTTTATTTAGACCATTTGTGTCCACTCTGGTTGCAAATCTCCTTACATATAGAGATCAGACTTCCAAGCAACAGCCTTCAAATTTTATCAGCTGTTGCATATTACTCCATGTGTCACATACCTGGAAATTAAATTCACTTATCTTGGTCCTGGAAGCCACAATTCCTGTTATTCCGGTGCACAGACAGTTTTGAGGATCATCAGATGATTCATTTCTAATGAAATTGGACAGAGAAGATTTCTATATCCTCCCAGGTTGAATAAGATTGGCTTTCTGTTTTTTTTTTATGAAGAAATTAACAGATCTTACTAAATGCTCGCTCTTTCCATTTGAGTTTGACAACTACAACTATATAAATTTTGTTGCTCAAAAATGATTTTATACCTGTTGTACAATCACAGAAACATATAGTATGATGCGTACATCATAGAAAAAAAAACACTGTTCGCTTCACTGTGCTGACTAAAATAACATTGCTCATATAACCTTGTCCTATTAAAAAAAAAAAGCCGCTATTGTATGATTAAAAACAAAACAAAAGAAGTTGTGTTCTCTCTCTATTCATTTTTTTTTCTTTTCATTCATTGTGTCTGATTTTTTTTGCTGCTGCTATTATTAGAAAAGAGTGATTCATAAAATTCATGAGTTGATGGTTTTCAATGACAACAGCCTGTCTGGCATGTCCTTTGTTTACCTAGTGCAGGGGGTTGAATTGAAAAGTCAATAGAGCCAAACAAACAATGGTCTACACATTATTATAATGAGAAGCTGACTTGTTGCTACAAAAATGTATTTCCTTTTGAATGCTCAATTTTTAGAATGACCTTTCATGAGTGATGCAAAAATGTATTTCCTTTTGAATGCTCAATTTTTAGAATGACCTTTCATGAGTGATGGTACCTTGTAGAGTCCTTGTAGAGAACAATTGCCTAGTTTTCTTTGATTAAAACAAGGTTTCGATTTGAAATGACAATTCAAAAAAATATATTATCCTCAAGCACTAAGCTAAACTGAAGAAAATTAATAATTAAAAGGGAAGGAAATCAAGTGTATAGAAGTGGGAACTCAAGATGTCTCAAGAATCCCTGGCGAGTGAACTAGAAGAAAGTTTACTAAACCCTTAAATAAATTGTGCATTCATCAAATGATACTACAACAACCAGAAATGGAAACTAATCAGAGGAGGTTTAAACAGACTACATAAACAAGCACAAAGAGAAAAAGAAGTAAAAGACAGGTCAGCCGGGGGAGGGGTGAGGAGCAATAAAGAAAGAAGAAAGGGGGAAAGGAGGTTCACTTAGCATGAAAATAAGCAGTGAATTTATCACTTTTTCAGCACAAAACACAAATGGTCCACTCAAGTTAGAAGGACATGTGACCACGATTTAAACTGATTAATTACATATTTTTAGAAAGTCCATTACTTTTTGTGCAAAGAGTGTCTACACATGTTTTCCAAACATAAGCATGAGCTATATTGTATAACAGATTATTAAGTCCACACATACATGTAATTCATATCTCTCCCAAACTAACTGGAAATGAATATAGTGTTTCATTATAGGAATATAATCAACTTGACCATCTATAATCTGCAAAAGACATCTACATGTACACTGAATAGCTTCATGCCCATTACAATTATTCTTGTTGGTGTTGTTGTTGTTGTTATAAAAATGTCTACAATATTAGTAAAATCAGTTGTGATATAATTATAACATGATTCATACCATAATCATATATTTTGTATTGTTCATTTGGCCAGAGCTCAATGTCTGATTCAGCAAAACAGCAAGCAGCAGGCTCTACTACAATCCCTAAAATTATGGATTTATCCTCAACTTCTATAATACAACACAACACAATTCTGGGAAGCAATCAATACTGCAATTGCACAAATCTGCAGCAGCAGGGATAGAACAAATTTACAATACCCTAAAGTTTATCTAAAACAAGGAATATCTTTTTATTGAATTTGTGTGGTGCATAGAAACACCTAGGGAAATAAAGTCTTGTTTTATAAAGCACCGTAACATCACCAGTTGTGGAGGGGTTTGACAGTTTTGGATTAATAATTTTCATAAAATACCATGTTTGTTGAGGAATCACCCACCATTCGATGCCGAAAATGCTTGTGAATAAAATCCACCTATAAAAACATTGCATCTTGCTTCTACAGCACGAACGCTACTGCAGGGCTTCTGCTGCTCCAGTGGCGCCGCACATTGCACCAGTGGTGCAGCACCCATCGCAAATGATATTGCGAATGAAGGATAAATCTAAGATAAATTACTCTGTTGTAAAAATATTCACTTGGTACAAGGCGCGCTACGAAACCATACGCAGGAAGCTGTCTGGCTATTGCATTGTCTTTGCGGGATTGCGCATGCCCACTGTGTAATGCGCTTGTCAGGCTGCCTATGTCATGATTTGTGTGTTGTAGGAATGGTGCGTCACGACTGGAGTATAGGCATTCTCAGCAAGACAGCCAACTTTGAACAAATATAATTCATTTCCAAAGTATCTTTCATCCAAAAAATTTGTATGGCCGACATCTATGGAACTTAAGCTCTGTTACATCGAAAACAGAAAATATGGTACATATTATTTATTTTGTTTCAGTCTGCTCAAGAGAAGTTCTTGTTTTACAAAAAAATTAGCAGAACATAAAAAAGCCCCATGGATAATTCTCTTTAGAAATGAACTTTGCATGCCATTATTCTTTGCACGATCAGCAGCAAGCGAAACGCCCCATAGTTGTTCGTTATTTATTTTGGTACAATATCTGTGAGCCAATTGCATCCATTCATTTCGCTCCGGAGAGACTAGGGCAGCTGACACAGGGCGTTGCAGCAATGAAGCTGTAAATTTCAAGGGTGCGCCATGACTGGTGACATTACAGTACTTTGACAATGAAAAAAGGGAAAACTTTTCTTTTATTTGATCAATCCTTGTTATTTCCTTATGAATTTGACATGTATTCACATGAACATGTCCTTTTGAAACAAAGTTTTGTAAGAGATATTTTGTGCAATATGGTATCGCTGAGTGGGATAATTTGCCAAATATATCAGGAGACACAGGTTTGTTTTCATTTTCCTCAAGCCTGCATCGATTTTCTAATTACACATGATTGTCCTTGGCCTCTTTCCACTTTATCCTTCTAGTCTCCTTTCCATGATTAGCCTAAGGCTAAGGAAATAGACAAAGGAATACCACAATAAAAGATTTCTCATTTGTTCAGAAGAGCTCTTTTTGCAAAATTTCCTTGCGATAATTTTTATGTACATTTTGTCGTTATTCCTTTTGCTTGGTTACCAGAGCTCTTTTTCAGTTAACCACAGCTCTTTTAAAGCTTTCCAGCGCTATATTGTTCCTTGCTCCCTGTATCTTTTCACTCAGAAACATTCTTCCTGGTGATGTTTTAATATCAACACAAGATGATTATCAATGGCATGAGACTACACATGTACCTTTTCATTTTATTAGAACCATTTTTATGTATTATTTTCCATATCTCGATGTAGCTATTACTTCATCCAAAAAAACAGCTTATTAATGTGAGGAAGTATCAAGCATCTGGACACCAATTCTTGCCATAGAAATGATATTTACAGTCTTGTCATGCATGAAGCGAAGACTACCATGGACACTGGTCTTATACTTAGCGAAGCATCAAATGCCAAATACACAGATTAATTCTAGCAATGTATTCCATCAATTGGATGTCTGTTTGAAGTGGCAATGACAGTTACATGGGTGTAGAAGGCTCTGAGTAAACATTCGTATAGAAATAGAACGCTGCATTGGACATGTCCTAGCCAGGCTTTCATGACTTTTAACAAAGCTAAGAAGTCATACTGACAGATCTAAGGCCTCACTCTTCTATATTTTTTTTCTGGCCCAGAAGTAAAAATACATAGTCACCATTTTTCATGAAGTATATCCTAAGACATCAGCTGGCCCCGATGAAAGCAAGAGTACATGTATCTGAAGAAGAACGACGGTACAATGGCCTAACTGATGTGAAGGGCTGCAATCTTATCGGACTGCTTTGTGATGCTTATGGCAAAGCCTTAGAAGAGGTTAATCAAAAAACATAGCCCTACATGTGTATAATTGCTTGCCAAAAATTTTATATCGTATGTCTTCTAAAAATATCTGTAATATAGTTTGGTTGCCCTGGATAGGTTGTACTAACACATATAACCTAAATACATGTAGTATGTAAAATAGTTCAGATAGAGAAAAACATTCAAATTCATTGATTTCCCCAATAGATGTAGATGCTGAAATAAATTATATGAACCTTACAAGCCTACATGTATTGTATAAAAGTACAAAATCATTTTAGCCGACTAAAAAACATTTTGCAAATTGTAATATCATCACTATAACAACAGCAGGCTCTAGCAGGGATGAAGGGCATTTCTATTCTTAGTAACACATTGGCATTGGATCTACTCAGGGTTGATTTCTATTGTAACAGCTTACATCAATTAAAATATACATGTACATCAGAGACAGGGCTGTAAATTCAGACAAACAGACAATGTATAAAGAGGTTGCTTTTAGAAGAAAAGGTGTACTATGGCAAGAACCGGCATCTTGAACCTATTTAGTGATCTATACACAACAAGATGTGGTCACTTTATTAGTCATTTGAAGCGGATCTCAAAAACGTCAAAAGACAGTATAACCTTGGAAAGGTCAATGTGTACTCTGTGCGTGCACCATGTTTCATTGCAGTTAACCTACATGAACAATCTGTGCTGTACAGTTAAAAAAAAACCAAACTATCCAGACTTAGTTGTACTGACAACACTCAACTACACCTGCATATAGCAATGGACAACATACCCAAAGTGTTCAGGCAAAAATTTAAATGGATGTATCAAATGTAAAACCAAAAGTGCAAACATAGGTGTTTTCTTTTCTTTCTTTCTTTTTTTATTTTGAAAGTTATATTTGGAATAGTACAAGATCCCTTGAAAATAAATTTCCTAAGCTCTATTGCCAGTACAAGAGAGAAGAGTTAAGAGCAATAGATCTCTCCAGCATTTAGCAAATTAGACTTTTAATGAATTGCAACTGAAACACGCTAATTAATGCCGGAGGCTTTGTAATGGCTATAAATTGAGACAGGTCATGATAATTCTTTGTGTCCAACAGAGACTCTGATCGATCCTGCTATACATACAGTATGAAAGAAAGACTGCTATTGTGGCTCATTTTAGTGAGGGAGGAAGGGGGTAGCCATTAAAAAGTTGGGATATTGTATACAAATCAAAGTAACAAAGTAAGATGCAAGTAGCACATATGTAAAATCACTGCATTGGGTCATTCAGGGCCCGTAACATAAAGGTTTGCATTCAATTGCAAAATGGCAATGGCCAATCAAGACCATCGTTGCGTGCACATATTCTTCAAAATGCTGACCAATAACCAATCAAAATTGTTTCAAATTTACAACTGATGGTAAACCTTTGTGTTATGGCACAAAGATAGTGTCTATCCTGTTTATAATGAGAACAGTTATGACATGATGAAAGCAATCAATCACAGTTTATGTGTGACTGTGGTGAATAATTAAAGAGATACATGAAGAAATGACAGCCTTTGCAACTGATGGATCTACAATTATGGAAGTCAGGAAAAAGTCAAGTAGAGAAGACATATGACTTCCAAAGTCCACACAGCACTTATATCTAATACCTAACCCAGATCTCTACGCTAACTGTTTTTGTTGTATTGGGGGTCTGGACTGACATTTGGAGGCACTGCATGTACAAGTTAAAAATTTGAAATTTAGGGCACCAATATGTCGAGCCCTGCCTGACTCATTCGATACAATTTGATTTGAGTATAACAGGTATTCTCCATAGATCCATGCCCGACTTATCTCAGGCTTAGCATTTAAGGGGTTTAGGCACATTTTTACCTGATATGTTGAATTTGGCTGCTTGGACTTCAGTGAAGAGTTCTTGTAGATTGATCCTTGGGCTAAGGTTTCCTAGTCTTTTGACGACATCCTCGTCTGTTGGTGTTGTCCTTCCTGCTGCTTCGGACAGGTTTAATGTATCCAGCAGTATGGTGCCTTGATACAGAAATAAAACCAAAAAAATTACATTGCTGTTTTTTTTTTTTTTTTTTTTTTTTGGGGGGGGGGGGGGGGGGTTCTCATTTTATTCATGAAATACAAATAAACATAATCTATCTTTCTTGATCATTTTATGTGGCATAGCCAAGCAAATCATTCATAGTCTTGTTATGAGTGTCATCTGGCACAAAAACAATACGCAACAACTAAGAACATGATTGCACTGTACATGTTGTAGATTTATGCAAAGAATATCAAAATAATCTTGAAACCTCCCCCCAAATACCTACATGTATTGTAACATAAAATGGTATAGGGTCCTAATCTGAATGACACACAAAGAGTTAACATGGACAAAGATTTGAAATAAATTATATCCATAAAGATTGGAATGAGCAGTATGAAGGCATCACTGAAAATACATGATTTCCTTTCTTTTTAAAACAAATAACACTCACAGACTCTTAACCTGAACAATCATGCTTGTACTGTATTTAGTCATTAACCACAGGTTAACCACACATTAGTGTCAAAATATATATCCATCCTCTACCCATCCCTTTCGAAATAATTCTCTTCAAACTGAAAAAGATGAAAGCATTAACAGCTTACCTAGTAGCAATTTGACAAGTTGGTGATCCAAAATTTCCAGGTGTTGATCCAAGATCTGTCTGGCTACCAGTGTGGAGCATGACCCGACCATCTCCCTCGTGATGCTGATTACCCTGTCCTCATCGTCATAGCGACTGTTTACACGATGATCAATCACCTCCACCACATACTGATCTAACCAGGTATCACTCTCAGCAGGGACATTGTGATCTACAAGAGTTAATGTCAAGTTTGGGATGGATTTGAGATCGATCTCATCCCTGTAGATTAAGTCTGTGAGTTGGACATTGCAGCGTGGGAGGAGGTGAGTTGTTTCAGTTCTCAAAGGTAGCTCATCCTTGGGGATATTGAGTACAGGTATGATGGCTTCTCCATCGGACTGGGAGTCCTGAGCAGCAAAGTGCAATAAGGGGAAAAAAATGTTAATGGTTTACTGTTGAGCAATAACTGTACAAGCAAACACCAAACTATTGAAGGGTATGCATGAAAACAGAGATTCCTGGTGAATTTTCATAAGATCATATTCAGGGCTCAACACTAACAAGAGCCCCCAAATGGGCCCCTAAATTGTAACCCAACCGCCCCCCCCCCCCCCAACATTTAAGAATTCAGACAGGGGGCCCCAGGCACAAGGACCCTCCAACATGCAACCAGACCCCCTGTAAAAATAAATATGTAGCCCTGGAACATGAGATAAAGAAACTCACTTTTACAATGTACATTTTCGCTGGAAATACATACATGTGTAAAATGCCTTCATGCCCTTTCAACCTTGTATTTCCTTTTGATGACAATGAAAAGTGCCACTAACTTTACTTTTATGAAAAATATCACCTTTCTGTCCGCTTTATTCTTAAAAGAAATTGCAGTTCTTCAAAATTCAAAAAATTAATTTTCATTACGATTGCAGGTACCATTTCAATACAAAACATGCCCTTTCTTTACCCCCAACATCAACAAAACATTGACCATCCTTTATTTCATGGTGAGGGCATTATCCTTACCATCGTTATTGAAAGGAAAACATGAAAACAGTCTTCTCGCAGGGTTTTAAAAGTCAAGTTACATTTGGGTTATGTTCGCATGTGATCCTAACGTTTTCACGGTTTTACCCAAATCTGGCACAACTGAGTTTTTACATGTCATTTTCAAAATGCCTCTGCTTGGTAAAGAATGTATGGATGGATACCATCAAGGTATCATTTAAAAGCATAATACTTTAAGTTTATGGAAAAAGAATAATAATAATTGTCATACAGCACATAGTGTGGTCACAATAACCCTTTGTTTTAGGGTTTCATTTTTTTCTGGGACGCACTGTATATATCACCCTTTTATTTCTACTTGAATAATCTATTTGTTTATTAAAAAGTACATATATTAACTCAGCATATTTTCTTTTCAGTGCATCTCTTTCACTCATTCTTTATAATTTAATGAACATTTTGTACGTTTGGGCAAAAAATCTTTTAGCAAATGTCTACATGTACATGTATGTTAACATATGCTGTGTACAGGAACTTTGTGTATCATTTATGCATAAAAGCAGAAAGTATCTCATTAAGGTCATTTTGATGTCTCCATATACACGTACATGTAATCTTCCTTACTTAATACTTGCAGAGGAAATGTATGGGGTTCTCAACACCCCAGACAGGAAATGAGTGGTATGGGAGAGCAGATTTTCCTTGGCATTATCTCAACTATTTTTACAGTAGCTATTCATAGAATACCACATATTTCTATGAACTGCACTTGTTCGGAAGGAAATGCGTATCACGAAGAATGTCATGCATTTCTGCAATGGTCACATTATATGGAATTGTTTCAAAGAGAGAAGTATTTTGCTATAAAATATGATTGGTGAACCATGGAAAATTGATTTTTTTTTTCATATTCTTTTAGTTCTTATATCAATATTGTTCATTCATTTTAAATATTCTGTACTCTCCCTTTGATGTATATATAATGAGACAGACAGTAGCGCAGTGAATTAAAATACATTGTACTTTTTAAAGGTAAGTTGTCAAAAATTTTCAAGTGAAAATTACACTTGGATTAACTTTAAATGAAGAACAAATCCACTTGGAATGCTTGGAAAACACAATTGGAAAGTTCCTTGCAAAATTATTAATGTTTGGTGTGTAAGGATACACTTGACTTCTTTCTGTTTTTGATTGTTTTCTAAGCTCCAGTTTAATAAATACTTGGTACTCACAAAAAGCACTGTAATGATTATAATCATCAACAAATTTAAGAAACCTGGAGCTGTTTTGTTTGTTTATATTGTTGTTCACAACACTTTGGAATGATTTTGCGTCACAGCCCAAAATTAGTTAAATGGTACCTTGAAGTATATTCCCTCTAGAGAGTCTGACCTGCTGAACAGTGAGAGTGAAATGAGTCACTGCAGAACGAACAATGGCTGTCACTCAAAAACATATTTACTTTGATAACTCTTCATCCTGTGTCCATGGGCAACTTCACCCCCATGCAAATAAATAGTTTGCTACTAAAAACAGTCTCCAAGTTGTTTTGTGGCTAAAAATTATAAAGTAGAACTCATCGCCTTCTACATAATTGTATTAAAGGAGAATGAAACCGTGGGGAAATATCCATTTTAATGAAAAGAGAGGATAGAGAGAAGTAATTTTTAAAAAGTTCCATCAAAATTGGTCACAAAATGAAAAAGTTATGGAAGTTTGAAAAGTCTCAATTTACTTTCTATGGCGATCCTCAAATTGGCAATATTGCTTCAAAATGGCAGGTTTAGAAGTACAACTCTCAATATGTTTTGTACACAAAATTTTATATTTTAAATATGCTGCTTGTCTTTTTGTAAACTCAACATATGTTGTGTCAAATACATTTTCCCATGATATATCTTGAGCTAAGGAGACAAGCTGCATCTTGAGAGATAATGAGGAAAATATAGAATTTTGTGTACAAAACATATGGAGAGTTGTACTACTAAACCTGTCACTTTGAAGCAACATTGCCAATTTGAGGATCACCATAGAAAGTAAATTGAGACTTTTCAAACTTTCATAATTTTGAATTTTTTTCTCATTTTGTAATTGATTTTGATGGAACTTTTTTTTAAATTGCTTCTCTCTATCCTCTCTTTTCATTAAAATTGATGTTTCCCCACGGTTTCATTCTCCTTTAAAGTCTGGGAAAACTCTATTCCTATGAATACTCTATATTACTTCTGGCTTTGCACTAAAAGAAGTTCTGCAATAATCCCTTATTCCTTCTGGAAAAAACCTCAATGTCCATAAAAGTAAAATGCACAAATAGAATCTTTATCACTAGTTTTTATCATTAAGCAACCAAATACACGTTTCTCATTGGAGGCTGTTCAGTATAAAAGAGGGCAAGTGATTTGAACAAAAGCATGTTCTGAACTATTCAGAAACTAGCAGACTCCTTCAATTACAACTACACTGTACAATTACAGTCTACATAAGATCTTTGGGAGAATATTCCAAGTTGAACTGTGAAGACTTGTCTCCTTTCCCTCAAAGTTATTAGCTGTCAGACTACAAAAGTCCATCTGACATAAAATTAATAAATGATTTATTCAAAACACAACAGTAAACAGTTTTCCTACATGTATCTGGAAAGACAATAGAAAGTGAATATCAATGTCATGATGTCCACAGAGGCAGATCAAGGATTCTCCAGCTACAGAGGGGGCATAAGTCTGAAAAATCTTTGACGGGGGAAAAGGGTCATTACATTGTTCAAATGCCTTTTTGGAAATGAAATTACCCCCATCCCCTAGATCCGCCACTGTTGCAGGAGAATCGGTCTCTTACCTGGGATAGATGATATGCATGGGTTATTGCCGAGACAGTCGAGTCCAAATCACAGGCTTCATTCCCAATGACGACATGAACCTTGCTGAATGATGATAGTGCTTGCTGGAAGGACAGGATGAAAAGGATGGCAGTGTGAAAACCAGAGAGGTTGAAATTAGGAGGGAAAAAGGCAAGAGGGAAAATTTTTTTTTAGAAAGTGTACAAATTTTCATTCAAGTAACAACTGTACTATAATCAAATGTTGCATATATACTAATATACTTTATACAAGACCTTCACATTTCTGATGAATCCATATATCTGCTCCATTACAAGAGTTACATCTTTTAACCCATAGCAGTTCAGTGTCTCCTTTCAGTGAAGTTTTTTGCATTATCTTTTGATCTAGAATGCTACAAATTACACACTGTACATGAGCAAAAATCACTGAGAATTTTGAGCCCATTTTCAATGCAGTACATTGTGCTGTTCTTAAATAAGAGCAATTTAATTGTAAATATCTACATTGGCAATGCAGTGTAAAGTATATAATCACTATTTTCAAGTGCAAATTGGCAATTAGTATATTTGATTAATATAGACCTCAAGAAAACTATGAACTGCTATTACAGGTATCAATTAACATTTACTCAAGACAATCTGGCAATTAATGTTACTAATTGTTGGGACATTCAAGAACAAGACTGATATAGTGATGCCCCTGATCACTTTTCAGCACTGAAATTTTTTCAGGCCATACTATTCACATTAAATTATTGTTCTATCCATGTCATGTGAAATGCACACATGTTCTATTTGATCTTTTCACCATTGTTTTGTTCAGAAATTTATTCAAAATTGCATAGGTATACATATAATAGAGATCTAATTTCAACTGCTGAAATCTAAGCCTAAACATATAAAATGATATACTTGCATGAAAGTTCCAAAAAGAGTTTTATCATCTTCTTTATTATCAATCATCATCTTTATATTCATTAATAGCTAAGCAGGACCAAGGTTTCAACTCTGATTAATTTGATAGTGAATCCCTGAATGGATAAAGTGAGGAACGTTCAATTCAATGATAACTCGCACTAAAGCAGGGGTGTTGCTAATTTTTCTTGTAGGAGGTAACTTCTATTTTATAGGAGGTACCATCATTGCGAGGGAGCGGAGCGACCAAGCGCGAGGGAGCGAAGCGACCGAGGGGGGAGGGTGTGGGAGGGGGTATCCCCCCTCCCACGGTAGGGAGCTTTTGCATTTTTAAACTTGAAATCATGCAATCTGGTGCATACCTATGAACAAAATTTGAATTAATCTTTTCTTCTACCTTTCCATACATGTATGTATATTAAACATATATATTCATGAACAATCACAACTGTAGACAGCAGAAATGAAAAATACATTACTCTAGACTCCTTCTCTGAGCTTTTTTTTTTTATATTGTGCCCCCCCCCCAAAAAAAAAAAAACTCTTGTATCTAATCATAATGTTAAGATTTTTCATGGTTTGACATGAAGAGCTAGGGTCTACTTTTATCCGTGCATGATGATTTTTGTATGAAATGGTCATAATTTTGAGGACCTACATGTACTGCCATATGCATCTCAATCATGTTACATGTATTATGAAATTCACACTTTTCACAGTACACCACTCTGTCTCTCACACCACCCTCCACTGTTCTGTCATTCACTTTCAAATGATTACAACAATAAGACTAGATTATTATTTTCTACAATTTGTATGGTTTAAACAGGGACTCAGTTTTATAATTATGAGGGGAGCAATAAAAAGCTCTCCTAGAACTTTTAAGGAGAGCGGTAGGGGAGCACTGCAAAAAGCTCTTCTTCGACATACAAGGGGAGCTTTTTGTCTGATTAGCAAAATTCATGGAGGAAATACACATACTAAGTTACAACCAACAACCAAAGGAGACAAACTTTAACCCCCCCCCAAGCTTTTTTTTATTCCAGGGAAATGTTTTTAGGAGTAAAAAAAATATTACTTGAATATTTAAATAAAATCAAAATAAATTAAAATGATTTAAAAAGGCCAAGGGCCTTTAATTTTGATTTTTTTTCAGAGGGCTCTGTTGGCTCAGTGATTGCTTTTAACAGAGTGTATGAGTGTGGGTTTGAGCATGTGTTTTCGTTTCTTTGTTTGTTGTTCTTGTTTGTTTTTTGAGGGGGGTGTTTTGATGAATATCAGAACAAAAATGCCTAAATCAACTTAGATAAATGCAATAAAAAATAGGAATAGCCTACAGTGCAGTTTGTTTAAAAACATCTACATTTATCATAAAAAATAATAAATAATCAGGACTAAATTTGTACGCTATGCCATTCAAAGCGATATATTATAAATCAGTTATCATATACCATAAGTACATCAACACTTGTTTCTCTACCCTAACCCTCAAGATAGAGTCACAGCAGCTTGATCATCACAGTCACACTCACACAATGCCTTGCACTAACGTAAAAATAACGATGTTTTACATTAAATACAGGGGAAATTCAGGCAAATAAACCCCACATAAATAATTTGTATCATTGTTCACTTTGAATAACACTTCTCAAAATCAGTATTAACCTCAAAAATCAGGATTCAGCTCAGAAAATCGCTACACTTTCATTGCTCTGCAAACACCAATTAACACATGTGGGACTTATACTACGGTGAGTCAGTATTATGACGAACTTGATGCTTGTTTGTTTCACATTAAATACAGGGGAAATTCAGGCAAATAAACCCCACATAAATAATTTGTATCATTGTTCACCGTAAATAAAAATACTCAAAATCAATATTAACCTAAAAAAAAAAAAAGGATTCAGCTCGGAAAACCGCTACACTTTCATTGCTCTGCTTACACCAATTAACACATGTGGGACCTACTACGGTGAGTCAAGTATTATGACGAACTTGATGCATGTTTTGGACTTCAATTTCGCCATTTTAATAAATACAGTTTTATGGAGTATTCCCATACCCAATTGAAGTATTATTATTTTCCCACGTTAGCAGTATGTTTTTTTTTTTTTGTTTTTTTTTTTCCTCTGGAATTTTTATTTTTAGATTTTTATTTTTGTTTTGTTGTTTTTTTAAAACAAGACTCGGATAGATCGCGCGCACCTCAGCGATCGCGAGCGATAGCGATAGCCCCGTACACACTCATTTTCGTCGGAAATCGCGTTCGTCGACGACTATCAAGATAGATCGATGGGCTGTGCATGTGTTGCAGAAGTTATGAACGAAATCGAGGGAATTTCCGATCATCATAAGCTCTCCATGTTTTTGGGGAGGGCTAGTTTTTGCTCAAGCAAAATGCCTATAAATGGGCTTGCATTAATACATTTTTTTAATCAGTATATAGGAATTACAGCCGGTAAGAAATGAGTGTAAAGGCGGCAAGTTTTACCGGTTACCGGCTTTTAGCGACACCCCTGCTAAAGCAACTATTCCACAATGTAATATGGATCAAAAAGTAACCAGATTCATTTAATGTATTTCTTAAAAGATGCATCAGAAAAATGGGGGAGATTACTCAAATTAGTTTTACTTAAGTTTGTGAATAGTTGTTTTAAATGCATATATATCAACATATATGCTTGTTAATAACAATTGATGCATAATATTGTCTCTCTATCATCTGCCAAAGGAAAAAATGTTAAATTATGGTCCTCTCACTATCTTACATTTTCAACCTCAATGTTACAGAGTAAGCTCTGTTGACAATACTCTGACTAATAAGAACCATTCTATCAAGAAATCAGTGAACCGGAATAGACATCATTCCTGAACAGGCAGGAAATAATAAGGCCTCTGCACTATTTGTTATGTAATCAATGCCATAATCTTCATCAACAGCAATTGGTCAATGAAGGAATCAAAGAAAGTAAAAGATATATATCATTCATACAAAGGTTAGTTTTTATCATTGATATTCTTTTTAATTAGATTAACTGCGACATGTAAGTTCCGTATTTTGTCTGGCTTCATCACGCTAATAATGTTTCACACTCACCCCAGAAAGCTCCTTCCCCCCTCCTTTCATCATTATCAACCCTAAGTTCATTGACAATCATACAATTTCATTTTCAGTTCCACTCAAGGTTTTTCTGTCCTTGTAGAATTCAAGGCAATAAAAATATCATTTTGAATTATATTGTTAGATGTCATCATCAAAACCTCTTGATTAAGTTGATTTAATGCAAAAGAATACAAGGGGCACTCTCAAATATGATACATGTACAAATTGAGATAACTAATTGTGCTTCAACAATATCTAGATTTAGAGAAACATGCATGTTTGCATATCAAATGTGGATTCTACAGTGTGACAATATAGCTGTCATGGGTATGAAAAGAGGCTAGATGCCCCTGCTAAAAAGCCATCAGTATCTAATAAGGAAATACAATTTATAGGCAAAAGTGTAAGGGATCTTAATTCAAATTAACTCGGCTGTCAGGCTTGACTTTAATACTGCTTGAAGGCATCCTACCAACTGAATATGATGAGTCAATTATATCTTCTCTTCCTCCTTATAAATGCTGGATTCTTATTACCCAGTAACCTTTTCGTTCAATACCACATGGATTATGGATTTGAAATTACTTAAATCATGAAAGCTACAGGCAATTCAGTTCATATGAGATATCCTCTAGCTCTGTGACATTTCAAAGCAACCCCTCCTGATAAGTCTACAAGAATATTAAACAATCTATTTACACATGCAACATGGTGTAATTAATATGGAAAATTTTATTTCCTTATCTTTATATACTGTATCTTTATATAATAACGATAAAACAAAATGGTATCAAAATATAATTTTGTAATAATTTTTAATCTGATGTTGACGTCAAAGATGTTTATTCCATAAAGCATTCTACTAGGCTTATACATATATACATGTAACTTGTTTTAAAATGACATTTATCTTTTGGTTTCTCTTCCATAACATACAATTCAAGAAAAAGATAAAAATGAAAGCAAGAAAAACATACATGTACATACAAAACAACAACAAGGCCTTGAATATTGAGAAAAGAGGCTAAATGCTACATGAGGAAGAGGAGTTTCTTGATGACATTACCTACTTCTGGTTCAGTTATCTGTCATTGAGAGCATCCAACTCTCGCCTAATTTCCTTTCCATTGGATTAACATTCCTGTCTTCCCCTACAACTGACTTAAGCTGATCTCTTTCACAGGTTTTGTTGTTTGCTTTAGAGAATGTGTGAAAATGGAATTCTTAGTCATTTGAAGAACTGTCAATCCAACATGACTGATTCTGTTCCAAGTTCAAATGACCTCCCCTAGCAATAAGCCCTAGCTTCCTAGATCAATTTTTAAGGTGCATTTCCATTAGTCCAAACAAATGTGAGCTTGCCATAGTATTAGACTAATTAGTGCTTCTAAAGAAAAAAGTCTGGCTTTGCAGTTCCAGCATCACCACTAGCCAGAGTTGGGCAATGACCACTAGCTGAAGAATCTAATTAAGCTTCTAAGCATATTCAAAGTGCATAATCAATGATGCACTACTAATTGGCCAAAAAGTGTGCTTTTTCATGAACAAGCCCTAGTTCGTGTGGGAAATGTATAGTTCACATGAATATCCAAAGTACAAGGGTGAAAAAGCACACTTTTTGCAGCGTTGCTGTTTTAAAGTACGTTATATAAGGTCTCGCATTTAATTTGAGCATAAACTTTGCCATGTAAAAATAATAGACACTTCAACAAATTGGCTTAAATTTCACTTTAAAGTGATTGATTAACTTTGTGAAAAATTGTAAAATCAGCTCAAATGCCAGTGAATTGTGTGCAGTCCTCTAACTACATATATAATTAAGGATATGTGAAAGTATGAGAGAAAATGGAACCCGTTTACTATCCTAAAAAAGAGAAAATTGCGATCAATCGCTAGCGCAAGTCACTCGGCTTCTTCGCTGAGCTGCAGTCACAAAAACCAAGCACCAGCGCTCGGCGATTTCAGGGCGGGTTTCCAGCCCGTACGGTATTCTGTGATAGAGCGAGGTATGCCAACCGTAAGAGTTCTTTAGGGTTCGGTGGTACTCTATCCCGACATCAATGTTCAATCGTAAATATCTTGATATATAAACGACCGATCAGCTTATAAAACTCAGGCGATTCCTGTCTGAGCTAAAGGTTTGCAATTATGATTACAGCATTAGCTGGAACAGTGATTTTTTTTTTTCAATCCTGGGCAAAGTTAATCAATGCCTTTAATTAAAGCTCCAAGCTGAAAAACTCATGCCACAATTCAATCTCCAGTAAAAGACATTTGTATTCTTTTATTCAATTTGATTTTTTGTTGGATTCCTGTCTCAAAAAGTTGGTTTTGGTGTTAAAATAGTGAATTTCTCTGAATATCCTTCCTTCTGAAACACGTATAAGTCACGTGATTCACATTCGCAATCATGATAGCAGATTTTACAATCGCTATCGCGAGTCACGGGACTACACATGTTTGAAAATGAAAAATAATCAGAGAAATTCAATAATTTGACAACCAAACTGAATTATTGCAGCTGAAATCCAATAAAAAAAATCATATTAAATAAAAGAATATGATGTCTTCTACTAGAGGATGAAGTGAGGCATGAGATTTGAGATTTGAGCTAGAATAAAAGTGAAATTCAAGCCAACTTTTGAAGTCTCTAACCAACTTTTACGTACTAGAATTTATGTACATATAAAGTGCTCGCACAAGAAAAGGAATTAAAGTGAAACATTAGGCTTTGTACTCTAGTGTGTATATATATATATATATATATTAGTGCTGGTGTCGGCATGGAAAATCTATGTCGCCATGTCGCAATAAAATTAACGCCGATGTCGACACATCATCTGGACATGAGTCAAACAAGTCTAAACTCGGGTCACTCCCGTAGTGACCGTACACTATTAAACCAGAGTTACCCGACACAAATTCACAAGAGCTTTACATGGAATACATGCACTATGTCCTCACGGGCTCACACTCGCAGTCATACTCACTTACAGTTCTCAAAGATGCACACTGTCAACTATTTGCCCCAAAATTTGTTTTGTATGATCCAATTTATCAAGCATTAATGAAAGTCATGCGGTGCGAGTCAGCTAGTGTCGCATATCTAGGCATGTACATGTACGTAATGTATACCGGTCGTCGCAGCTAGATACGCAGCGCGCTGCTAATGCGTATGTGAAACAAATCACGTACGCGCGCACGACGCCACGGCGAGGTACATGTAAAAAGACCCATTTTATGTTGCCATCGGAGCATGCGTGTCGACATGTCGGCAAAGTCCAAAGCCAGTACTTTTGTCGCCATAGTGGCGACATCAGGCGTGTCGATACCAGCACTAATATATATATATACATATATATATATATATATATGGGCCTCACTTTTATGCTGTGCAAATTAGTGCAGTCATCATCAAGTGGCGATATTTCCGCGAGATGTTAAATTCGCGTCCCAACATAAACTTGCGAAATTCTTGAAAATTAAACCCTCGCGTACATTACAGCTTATACATTAAATGAAATCAAATGCCCTCGGTAGTTTACCGGTATATTTCTGGGTACATGACAGACAGACATATTGCCTATTCTAAGATATTAAGGGTGACGTCTTGGTGATGATTCAGACCTACCTTCTTGATCAGTTTGTGTGTGACTCTGAGTAACTATGACACTCATTTTGGGTGGGGAAAAAAAAAAAATTCTCTTTAAAGGTGCCATCTATTAATGTACTTTCAGGTGAAAATTAATGTTGCCAACCGAACTGATCTAACTTAAGTATTCATGACAGTAAATTATTATTTTTTTTTTTATTGTTGATCAAATACACTTTCTGTGAGTCACTTTCTTCATTTTTCTCTTTAATTTGTTGCTTTATAGCTACACTATTTCTCAAAGTAATGTAGTATTGTTCATTTATTTTCATTTTTTTTTTTATTTATTTAATCATTTTTTTTTAAACCACAGTCTTGTATTTTCATCTTGTCTATTCCTAAAAGGGTACAGATACATTAAACAACAAATGATGTATCTTACTATCTTTTTACCTCTAATCTAAATTCTGATCATCATACATGTAGTTACAATTCTGCTTTATGGAGGCATATACCCCAGCTGTAATAAAATAAATGTAATTCTTATAATAGAATCCAGGGTACTATCAAATGGATTCACACCTCCACAATATGGGGAGAAAAAGATGCACATGTACATGTATACAATGTACACGTAGCCCCTACTGTGTGACTGAAAACCCCTCCCCACCCCCCCCCCCCCCCAAAAAAAAAATGGACAAATGTGCCAAGGCCTGAAATGAGGTGATTGCTGGAAACCCTGCCCAAGCCTGATACTCAGCTGCAAAGGTGTGGCAACCTATAGTCTAGATTGATCAATAAAATAGTCCCGAGGGGCTTACACAGACACAACATATGCACAAAGTATTAAACAGTACTTTTTTCTATCCCAGGTAACAAAATAATTCTCACAACTGACGGCAGAGGGCATTCACAATAACCTTTGCATGTCCATCTAGCTGGACGTCCATCCTATAAAGACTTCCAACACACCCAGGAATTCACAATTACAGCCCTTAATTAATGATTGCCACGAATATGAACAACCATCTGTCAAAAGTGGGTCCTAAACTTGGATTGAGAGCCTCTTTTAATCCCGCTGCATCTGCAGGGGGTGGTACTTAATCTGAGTGTCTGTCGAAGATGATTTGGCTGGAGGTGGTTACACTTTTTTCTGTTGAATTATTTTTAGTTAGAATTACAGACACACCCTATATTGGTCATCACTTTATTAAATCCCAACAGTGTGCTCTTTAATATCTCAATATTTTGTGAAAGTGAAGTGGACATATTAATATTCTTGTCCATTTTCGAATTCAAATTCATTCTTGCATTGAAGGAACTTTCCTACAATAATTTCATGTGTCTCCAATATATTATCATATTAGAGAAATTAAAAGTATTATCACAAAATAGCTGTATAAAATTTGAAATGTACAGTAATAACAGGCATACATGGCACAATCTAACTTCTATTCAGATGCACACGAGGAAAGATAATTTTAATCTTCATGAGTGCATCCATGTGCCAAGCAATACTGGAAAAAAAAGAAGAATGTTATAAACATATTATTTAACTGCACAAATAACTTGTAATTTGTTTACTACATCTATTACTGTTCTGCTAAAAAATGCCTCCTCCAAGATTGTCTTCAATGCGTACAGGAGGCATTACTAAGGGTTTTCTTGATAATTTATGAATCATTTTTCTTCCCACTTTCATGAATCACATCTCTTCTACACTACTGTATCACTTTCCCCATAAAGGCTAACCTATTTGTCATTAAAATATAAAACCCAACCCAAAGCAAATGTAGAAATATTTTATTCTGACCTTAAATCAAGTTTATGAATGTGCATGATATTCATAATTTACATGTATGTATTTCATTGGAGTTCCAAAGATTCTGTTATGTTGAGCATCAATTTCAATTCTAACTTCTGAATGTTTTTTTCAAAAGAACATATTTTATCTTACAGGTAAATGTGCCAAAGATATATAATTGAACATGTTCTACACCCCCCTTCCTATGAAATAAATCTATTCCATTTTCTCAACCACTACAAAACAAATGGAAAGCTCCTAGCAAAGGAAATCTTAGTTGCACTTGGAGTTTGATTGATTATAAATTAGGGCTGGGACTAAAAACCGGGTACCCGAGTCCCGCCCGAGAGCCTCGGGACCCGGGTCAAAATATTAGATAACCGATACCCGAAAATGAGTATTTAATTATCACCTATGTATGTACACGACAAGGCGGTAGATGAACGTCGAACAGCCATTTACTATTTACATGTAAAAAAAATCCATGTAGCGCTCTAGCGCACCATTGCATTGATGCGCTTTTGATTCGTTCAACTCACTGTGAAACATAACCTTACACATTCGTATACACAGAGAGCAAAGCTCACTGCCGCTATTCGGAGACTGCTCATTGGTTCATTGAACCCATGACATAATTTGCATTTAGTGCCCTTCCCCCTTCTTTGCAGTGAACGATAAGTCTATGAGCGATTAACGGGCGTAAAGTTTACAAACTCATGCATATTCAACAGTCGCTCCACACTCGCACGTGCATCTCACAACTCGTACACTATTAAACAGGTATTTTTAACATCGACGATCACGATCTGACACTGTCACAATATCCTGAAACTTTAGCAAAGAAGTTACCAATTACTGAAATCAGATTAAGAGTACATGAACGATATATCCAAAATAATATCCTTCATTGTTCATGCGAAAGTGAAAAGCAAGGCTGTGAGAAGCAAAGGATGTCTACAGTGCGCGCGATTAACATTTTCATTCATAAAATTGGGCTTGTGACGTCATTTCATGAGCGGTCCGTTAATAACAAGTCATGACAAGTCATATGCCAGCCAGCCAATGAAGGTATGCGCCTTTTTTTTTTTTTTTCTTTTTTCCTTTCATATACCGCGGCGGCATTGGGCGGAAAGGCGCTTTGTATAAACAGATCGAATTTCAAAAGGGAACCGCATGTGTGTGTTAAAGGATGAAGTTGCAGTCGGACAGAGAAGAAAATGTTGGCTTGATGATTTTTTTTGATGAATGATGAGTTTGATGAATGATGATATTTGATGTCTGATGAAGATAATTGTTTTGATGATGTTATTATCTTGATAATGATGATATGATGATGATGTCTTTGATGATTATGATGATCGATGATGATATCAATGGTGCTATATGGTTGATCATGATGAATTGATGATTATGTGAATTAATGACGATATGAAATCATGTGATGATATGATGATATGATAATGATATGATAATGATATGATGAACTACAAAGTGAGTAAGTGACTCGATCTCTACGATCACGATGTCAAAATTCCCAAGAGCTGCCCGTACAAAATTATTAAGAATCATCATGATCATCGTCTCAAACGAGTTTTTCTTCATAAGATTTCTTTGTATTCCCCTTCCTTTTTTATAAGTACATGTACATTCATGTATTTTGGATAAACATGTGCGAGGGACTGTTGACCGCGCGTGACTACCTAAGGCGCTGGCGCGCTGGCATGATTAGACGGTAGACAATTTCTACAGATTAGATTTAGGCGGCTTATGCCTATCCTGTCTTGCACCCACGCGATTTCCTCCGCCTGTTTTGTTGTTGTTGTTGTTGTTGTTGTTGTTGTTTTTGTTTTTGTTTTTTCCTCGAATGGTTTATTTCAGTTGCCAAACACAAAGGAGTTTTCCCACAGTGTTTGTAGCTTCTTAGGGGTAAATATTGGCTTGTAATTCGTGTTATATCATTTTCGGGTAACCGGGAACCCGCCCGAAAAATAGTCGGGTTCCCGAATTGAAAAAATACCCGAAACTCCCACCCCTATTATAAATTATTAATAACTTCCTTATCAGATTTCCATCAAACCTTTACTAATGCATTTCTCTTATTTTTTTTTTATACTGCTTAACTATTAAAACCAACTTGGTACACTTCCCCCTTCAAATCCAACTTCTCAACAAGTATAATAGAGGGGAAAAAAACAGGATTGGATAAGACAGTCTGAAGAGTGAACCTGGTGAATACCATTGTACAAATAAAAAAAATATATGAACTGACTTGTGATTTGCACTATAAAAGAACTGCTTAAGTTACCCCCCACCACAAAATGACCAATACATCAGAAATTTGGGTTTTTAAAATTTCAGCACAGTTTGAAAGCTTAGATTCTAAGCTTTAAAATGATATAAATAACCTGTCTTGTATGGACTAAGAAAACCCTTGTAAACTATGAGAATGCCAATGTGTCAGACAGGCTAATGACCAAAACAATAGTGAAAATGGGCTCTAAAGAAGAGTGACTGTTAAAGAGTGCCTAATCTGTGTCCTATAGTTTGCTGCACAAAAGGTTGAGTCAAAACTCCCTAGCATACCCTGTAAAGTACTAATTGGATTGGGTTGAGACTTAACATACCTTTATAACAGATATATTTCATTGTTTCTTTAGATTTTGAATATCAGCCAATGCATAGTTTTTGAGCTATATCAGAAAAGCGATGTGAAGTACGATCCCAGCAAGCTGACACACAAAGTTTGAATGTCAAGGAAAAAAATGGTCATTTTGAATGAGAGTAAAAACATATATTTCAACATGGTATTTTACCCTGAAAATTTGTCAGATGGTAGATTAGTAAATTAACTTTCAGAAAAATATAAAAAACCTTAAATTCAAAATTTCCAACCCAACCCGCCTTTTTCAGCTGTTCACTCCAAAACTCCCCTTGCGACTTATTGGTCGTTTTGCGGTGAAGGGTCACATATTATTATTATTATTTAATGTCCAAGCAGATCCTGTCAACAATCAATTGAAAGTTTAACACATTACCACATTCATTAAAGGAGAGTTAAACCTGGTCTTAGCAGAAACAAAAATATTGGAGAAACTGATTACCAATAATGAATTTTAGAAATATCAGACAGAGAATAGGAAATTCATGAATTTGAAAGTCATATATATGGAAAAGCTTCCAGTGGCAATTCAGTCAAATCTTTGATGTAATACAGAAAGAACTCTTCCATTTGTCGTATGTAAACATGCTTCAAAATAATATCACTTTCTTCCCCATTTCAATATGAAAATATATTTTTTCCATTAGGTGATATATTTTACATACGGTATCCTGCTGTGAAGAAAAATAGATTCATCCTCAGAGTTGGGGAAAGAGGATAACTGTGATTACTTTTGGTACAAAAGAAGTGGAAAGTTCTCCATTTTTGCATGATATCACACGACTGCATTACCAAAAGAAGATTCCTGAATTATTTGTTATTTGAATCTTGATTTTGAGTTTCTTTTACATGTATACATGTATGATATAAATTTTGTGTCCATTTGTTCTGAAAAATTCACTGATCTGTTTCTCTGATTTTCATGCTTCCACTCAGGTCAACTTCCACAGAAGGCTTCCTTTTTAAGTCTGTCAATGAACAAGAGAAAGGCTCATCACAATTTGAGTGGCATTGAAGAATTAAAATTAGCATATTGCAAATTACCTCCTCTTGATTACAAAGTCATTTGAAGAGCAATCCTTTTCAGGGGGACATTTCTACTTATGATATTCTTCCATTTAGTACATGCGATATAAAATACCCTTTCTCATTGTACTGCTCGGCCCTAGAGGTTAGTTCAAATTTTGACCGCTAGTCTTTTGTGCATGTGACTTTCTAATCGAGAGGAGTGAAAGGTGCAAACTTTTGCACCCTTCTTCTCCAAATCATCAAAATTATAAATGAAGAAATGAAAATAAAAAAGAGACAACCAACAAGTGTCAAAATAGCTCTAGATATCTAGAAAATTTTATATTTATTGATTCATGAAATTAAACAATTTTAGTCAATACACAGTAGAATAGAGAAGGGTATTTCCGGATGGTCGGTCATATGATTAAAATCACTTTAAAATGCATAGTATGATATCACACATCACACACATATAATACATACCAAAGTCACTCAACTTTTTTTCAGACGGGGGTGTGCCACACCCGCCCTCGAAACGGGGGTCTAAGGAACGGACTAGAAGCGAAAAACATAGGGTCTTTGGAACGGTGGATTATACCCAGCTGAGCGAGAGAAAAAACAGGGTCTACGGAACTACTACATATGCACTACGGCACTGCACTTTGTGTGGGGATTCTACAGTGCATGCAAGCATGCATACAGTACATGTATATAACTGCAATTGCGTACGCAAGTGAATAGACATACGTAAGCGAGAGCTAGGGAACGGGGCGCACTAGGGAGACGAGCGCTTATTGTTCCGACCGGGTACCTTGAGAACGCGTGAGAAGGGTGAAAACAGCAGTTTATGGAAATTCGGGTATCTTGAGAACGGCGATCGGCCGTTGAAAAAGGGGGTTGTCAAACCGGCACATACCCGTCTGTCCAATATGTTGTGTCCCCCCCCCCCCCCCCCCCCCCCCGGGGTCTTGAGATTTCAGTTTCTGATACCACAGGAGCAGTTTTCGGCTGGGTCTTCTGTGGGGGAGCTCCGGGGTTGGACGTTGGCTCGGGCCGCTGCTACTTTTGATCAGTGGGCGAACACACAGCTCGCACGCGCTCCCCATTGACTTTGTACATGCGGCTGAAAACTGCCTCTGAGACAGCGAAAATGAAAATGAATATTGCCATGGCAATTCTTGATTTTCTTCAGGGGTTTTCTTTTTGTTAAAATAGTAACAATATTAGCTTTCATGATTTGAGTAAGAAGTGAAAATAAATATGAAATAAAGAGTCCAAAAATAGGATTTTTGTCTTAAGTGGCCGAATCCCCTGCCCCCCCCCCCCTTACTCTATTTGTAAATCAAATGCCAATTTTGAGTGAATGTTGGTGACTTTTGTGCAGTGGTGTTGGAAAGGGTGTACATGTATGACCGTCCAAGTGTGTACACACAAAATATAGTAAAGTCACTATGTGTGACTAACTGTTACTTGGTGTGTTACTGGGCATTGATTAACTTTGCCCAGGATTGAAAAAACAAGTGAATGAGTAAATTACGCAATGCGTAATAAATGTCCCCGCCGAAAGTGCAGATCTGTGGAAATTAACTAGCCTGAACCTTAAAACTTCAGTGAAAAACTTTAGTGAATAAAATAATAATGTTACTGCATGCAAAAGAAGAGAATACCAACAATGCACGTATACAACTGAAATATAAAACATGAAAACATTATGAACCTTCAGCCATTTTGAATAAATTTGCAAAAATTTGCATGAATAATGAATTTCAAAATTCTGTGTAGAAGTTTGGAAGCCCCCACCCAGCCCTATCAGATAAAACAATCGGAATCAAAATCCGATGTGAAATAGAGAAGTAGCATTTTTCGTCAATTTTGAATAAATTTGCATAAATTTGCATAATTAATGAATTTCAAAATTCTGTGTAGAAGTTTGGAAGCCCCCACCCAGCCCTATCAGATAAAACAATCGGAATCAAAATCCGATGTGAAATAGAGAAGTAGCATTTTTCGTCAATTTTGAATAAATTTGCATAAATTTGCATAATTAATGAATTTCAAAATTCTGTGTAGAAGTTTGGAAGCCCCCACCCAGCCCTATCAGATAAAACAATCGGAATCAAAATCCGATGTGAAATAGAGGAGAAGTAGCATTTTTCGTCAATTTTGAATAAATTTGCATAAATTTGCATAATTAATGAATTTCAAAATTCTGTGTAGAAGTTTGGAAGCCCCCACCCAGCCCTATCAGATAAAACAATCGGAATCAAAATCCGATGTGAAATAGAGGAGAAGTAGCATTTTTCATCAATTTTGAATAAATTTGCATAAATTTGCATAATTAATGAATTTCAAAATTCTGTGTAGAAGTTTGGAAGCCCCCACCCAGCCCTATCAGATAAAACAATCGGAATCAAAATCCGATGTGAAATAGAGGAGAAGTAGCATTTTTCATCGATTTTGAATAAACTTGCATAAATTTGCATAATTAATGAATTTCAAAATTCTGTGTAGAAGTTTGGAAGCCCCCACCCAGCCCTATCAGATAAAACAATCGGAATCAAAATCGGCCAAGAAATGACGGAGAAGTAGCATTTTCTAACATTTGAGCACACACGGACAGACGGACGGACGGACGGACACACACACACACACACACACACACACGCACACACGTACGGAGCCCGTTTCATAGTCCCCTCGCGAACTTCGTTCGGCGGGGACAAAAAATCACTGTCCCAGCTAATGCTGTAATCATAATAGCAAACCTTTAGCTCAGACCACTCGTGTGTCTGAACCACTCAGCCCCACTTGAAACTATGCAGCTCCAACCTGCTGTAATATATCCAGCCAAAATGCCAGATCAAAAGAGTGAAACTCAGAATATTACTTACCAGCAAGTTGTCAGTGAAAGTCCCTCTTGTTTGGTGACCAGCTAAACCACTGATTCAGAGAATGTGGAATTTAAGCATTAAATTTTGTGTTCATTCTATTTTTCTGCTGAGACAAACTGATCCTTCTGTACTGCTGCCCTCTCTGTGTTGAGAGAGGAAATCTGCATTTGTTTATTATTGCTAGCAGTAGTACATCAGTAGAGGGCAGCCTTTATGTGTTTTCACCATGTCCATAATGGTTTGGGAGGACAAGGTTATATTATAACCTTGTTCATTGGATAAGTGGCTCAGACAGGAATCGCCTGAGTTTTATAAGCTGATCGGTCGTTTATATATCAAGATATTTACGATTGAACATTGATGTCGGGATAGAGTACCACCGAACCCTAAAGAACTCTTACGGTTGGCATACCTCTCTCTGTCACAGAATACCGTACGGGCTGGAAACCCGCTCTGAAATCGCCAAGCGCTGGTGCTTGGTTTTTGTGACTGCAGCGCAGCGAAGAAGCCGAGCGACTTGCGCTAGCGATTGATCTCGATTTTCTCTTTTTCAGGATAGTAAACGGGTTCCATTTTCTCTCATACTTTCACATATCCTTAATTATATAGAGGGTCTATGTAGTTAGAGGACTGCACACAATTCACTGGCATTTGAGCTGATTTTACAATTTTTCACAAAGTTAATCAATCACTTTAAGATGTTTTCAATTTCATTTTCAGATTTTGCCAAACAAAATTTGACACGGGCATCATCAGCTGAAAATTAATAATAATGTTATTGACATTCGTCCATCATCTTCTCAGCGATTTAACTTCAAAATATGCAGAACCAAGATATTCAACAAAAAAAACCCTGAATAAAATACTTTTTAGGAGCTGGAAACAAAGTGCGTAGCTTTAGGTCTCCACCCCACCCCACCCCCCCCCCCCCCCCCCCCCCCCCCCCCCCCCGCATCATAGAGTCCACTTGCCTACACCATTTGCAGCATGCTGGGACTACGAGAGTTGAGATGGCCCAACAATAACATATACAGAGGTCACGGCATTAGATTTGGTGTCATAAGTATCTGACGTGTTGTTAACAGAAAAGCATGCGATTATAAATAAGTGAATTTATATACTTACTGTTGCATCTTTTGATTTTCGTAGAAACTCATTCATTTTGCTTCTTTTTCCTTCCGAATCGAGATCACTTTTTTGGCGTATGACTTTCTCAAAAAGTGCCAAGAACTTTTTAACTTACATGTCGGTAGCACAAGAGAGGGCAGCAAACCAAAATGTATCGGTTGATACACAGAACTTAGGAGTTCTGTGGGTTGATATCATCGATTTTTTAATATTTTTTTTGTTGTTGTTTTTACAAGTATTTTTTTTTATTCTTTCCTCTCAACAAAGTTACAAATGAAGTTTAACATTTCAAACAAAATTACAAATAAATATTTGACATAAACAAAATTACACGTGAAGTTTCAGATTTCATACATAAATGATTACAAATAAATTGCCACATAAACATAATTGCAAGTAATACTGAGTTTCACATTTCATACAAAATTGCAATAATTTCTTTTTCATAAACAGAATTAAAATGATTCATAATACAGTAATCAAGAAAAAATGAATAAAACAAATTATTTATATATATTGTATACTTCAACTTATGTCTAGAGAAAAGAGAAAAGTTGATAATTCAAAGATAATGAAGGGAAGAAAAGAAAAAGGAAAGAAAAGGAAAGTGGATCGTGGTATTGATTGACGGTTGATATAGTTTTATTTACAATTTGATACATTAAAAAATAATGAAAATTTACTTTTTAAATATTACAATCAGCAGGAATCACTTTTGTGAGTGAGTCAAATTCGAATTATTTTGAAAAATATGTTTTATTATTAAAAATTATGATTTGGGTTAGTTTAAGGTTATGGTATATTGCTGGGACCAGGGTTGACAAATTTCCTAATCATCGATGATTGAAGGACTAGCATTTTTCTAATCAATCAGTTTGTTCTGGTCTATAAGACTATGATCATTTTTATAGTGATATCAGTGTCACAATGCCTTCAATATGAGATTGTTGAAATCGTGATATAACTGAAAGAATGTTTTAACAATTTGGTTCTGTTTTGAGAAATAATTTTGAAAACAAACTGTTTGTCTCATAAGTAACAGTTTCATTATATAGGACTGAACATAATAATGCAGTTTGAGACATTAGTATACCGTACCCCTATATATTCTGATCTGATTAATACACTATTGAGGATCATTTTTGACACGTTATTGTTTCTATCTTAACATGGTTCCAGATTTTTAAAAAGAATGTTTTTTTTCTAACGCTTAAGGCGACTGGTTTTGCATTATAATTATTATAATTATTATAAATATAAAAACCGAACATTCATTTTTGGGCCATTTTATATAATTTTTTTGTTATTATTTCTATTAAATCTGTCGGGGTTTTTTTGTCATTGTCTCAGTATTAATGCATTTGTGAGGTTGCATTGCCACCGATCAGGCTTTATTTGAAAAATAATAACCAACTTTGATGCGGTTTTAACAATCTCATCATAAATAGAAGAATGGATATAGTTCTTGAAGGTTACACCCATAATGTCAAAGTATTTGATGTGATTTTCCTAATATAATAAGAAGATATATATATATATATATATATATATATATATATATATATATATATATATATATGTATATATATATTCCTTCTTTTAATTTAGGGGCACTGCTCATTCTTGTATAATTTAGGGCATTGTACCCCTCCTGCTCCCTGCTCCACTGCCTCATTGTGCTGATATTGGAATCTATTATTATACGAAGCCTATCTGATTCTTTGGGGCTATAGATATGGCTCTTTAAGGGAATTTAGGGCACAATTTGTAAGCAACATCAGGATATATAGGTAAACAGTGGCACTTATCAAAAGGAAAAAAAAATAATGCTATTCAAAAATAGATAGGAAAAGGAGCACTAATCAGAGGATAAAAAAGGATACTTATCAGAAGGGAAAAGTGCCATATTAGAATGGAAAATGGGAACTATACACACACAAAAAAGAGGCATTTATCAGCAATGAAAAGGGACAATTTTGGGGCACTTGAAAAAGTTGGGGGGGGGGGGCACTGTGCCTTCTGCCCTTCCCACGGGAGCGCCACCTCTGAGTAGTAGTAGTAGTAGTAGTAGTAGTAGTAGTAGTAGTAGTAGTAGTAGTAGTAGTAGTAGTAGTAGTAGTAGTAGTAGTAGTAGTAGTAGATGTAGTAATAGTATATAGGAGAATAGTTGTATATTATTTTTATTCTTATACTGTTCAAGACGTAATGAGTAATGAGCGAAGGATGTAAAGCTGAGCATTTTACATCATATAGCTATCATTGTTTAAAATGCACCATGAAAAGAGAAGGCCCGTATAATTGTGTTCCTGCAGGGGCAGTGATTTGCTAATATAATATGGATACTACCCCCTCCCCTTGGTAGAAGTAGTAGAAGTAATAGCAGTATTTTAAAGAGTACTAGTGGTAGTAGTAGTACTAGTGCTAGTAGTCGTAGTAGTAGTAGTGGTAGTAGTAGTAGTAGTAGTAGTAGTAGTAGTAGTAGTAGTAGTAGTAGTAGTAGTAGTAGTATAGTAGTAGTAGTAGTAGTAGTAGTAGTAGTACTTAGTAGTAGTAGTGCAGTAGTAGTAGTAGTAGTAGTAGTAGTAGTAGTAGTAGTAGTAGTAGTAGTAGTAGTAGTAGTAGTAGTAGTAGTAGTAGTAGTAGTAGTATAGTAGTAGTATAGTAGTAGACTAGTAGTAGAAGTAGTAGTACATGTAGTAGTAAATAGGAGACTAGGAGTAGTAGTAGTAGTAGTAGTAGTAGTAGTAGTAGTAGTAGTAGTAGTAGTAGTAGTAGTAGTAGTAGTAGTAGTAGTAGTAGCAGTAATAGCAGTAGTAGTAGTAGCAGTAGTAGCAGTAGTAGCAGTAGTAGCAGTAGTAGCAGTAGTAGCAGTAGTAGTAGTAGCAGTTATCTTCAGATAAGCTTGTACATGTATAAGTGGTAGCAGTAGTAGAAACAGCAGCAGTAGCAGCAGCGGTATTTGTTCTTCATTTGATTAAAAATCATTGCACGGTACACGACTTGATGGACCATTTTCAGAGGTGCCAGTAACGACATTACTCGTCTTTCATTGGGTCCAGGAAGCATATTTCGAAAAATAGACAAATCAATTCCAAAGATATCAAATATTACGCTATAAAGAAGAACTGAAAGAATATGAAGAATATTCAACATAATGATGCAACTGAATATTCGAAGAACACCCATACGCCCCTCCCCCCCCCCTCCCCCTCCTCTTTCGTTACAGAACATAGGAAATCCAGAGTCTGAATATAATGCAGGTCCTGGGCCTATAGCCTGGGGCGGGGGCGGATCAGCTGTTGTGTTGTATCCCGATCCCACTGAACATAGAGTTCAGTGCCCGATCCCCGCTAGCATAGCGCTTACGCCCATTTCGATTCGCGCTGGACGCCCTCTCGTGTTTCAGGCCATACAATGTTTAATGTTGACATTATTATTATTACAAAAAGGTAGATCTCGATATCGGAAGACACAAAATTACAAGTGTTGTGAAGCTGGACTGAAGTCATCTTCACAATTTGCTCAATTTCTTCTGAATTTGTAATGGCTCCAAGCCCTACCTCTCCGGATGATATGTCAGATTCAGTGGCTTTCTGTATGAATGATCTACCTGCTGACGGCTACATGGCAATGGAAAGCATACGGCGCCAAGGCAAGCTGTGTGATGTTACATTGAAGGTAATGTTACTAATGACATGGGCAAGTGAACGAACCCCTGAATTCAATGAACATAGTCATAGGTATAGCATGCATGGTGAAGACCAGTTGACAGTGCTGTAGTCGAGTCCATCCCATCCGAGTCCGAGTCCGAGTCCTGGCACCCGAGTCCTAAGGCCAAGTCATGGACATCCGAGTCCCGATTCCGAGTCCCGAGGGGAACATCTTATAAATTGCAATTTTTTTTAATTCACATTATTTAGTTTACATTATGATAAATGCCTTACTGTGAGTGTGAACTCTCTAGATCTACAACATAAATAGATCTAGTTGTCTGGTTCATTGAAAACTTCCATTTGTCCCCTGGACAAGGTTCCCCTGTGACTTTGGTATGTATTGTATGTGTGTGTTATGACTTATGTGATATGCTCTCATGCTTTGCATTTTAAAGTGATTTTTGCCATGCATACATTGTACTGGCCGAATTCTCCTCCCAGCCGACAACACCATCCTTTACTCTATAAAGTAGTCTTCACTTCCTTCTCAGCATGGACCAACATGTATTCACATATCTTCAACAATGTCCTGTTTCATTTCTCCAGTTTATGTTAATTTTGCAAATGTTTGTTCAAGAGTGTGATCAGTTCGTGTCACGGACAGACATTTCAAAATTTTCCAAGTTGGGAGGCTTGTAAAAATAAGTGATTAAATGTGATGGATTGCTTTATGATTTACTGTGATGTGGAGTGTATCACTAGGTGTACTGAAAAATGATAAAATTTGGTTGTCATGGTTACTTATTTAAATCAGAATCAATAAAATGCTCCATTTCTTAGAGTGGGAGATAGAAAATTTTGTGTTGACTTTTCATTAATCTTTTTCTTTTATTATCAGAACAACATGATCTTGTCTAATAATTTCATTTGCAATTGGTAGTCAGATAAATTGACTTCCCTATGAGACATTTGGAATTTCAAATCAAGCTTTAGAGTTCATAAGAGATGTAAAAAATGTGCATCACAGATGGAAATTTTGCTAAAAGTGTCATTTTTTGACAACACCCCTGCTTTTAAATAGTTTGGTCCAAGAACTCTGGCACCTTAGAACCCTTTTGAAAAACCAAATTTCTAGTAACTTTCAATGTATTTCATGGCAGTGATAGTGTTTCAATTAATTTATTTGTGTCACGGACGGACAAAAATGCCCACTCTTAACTGATCACGCTCTCAAACTCTATTCAGTCTATTAATCTGTATTATTTCATATGTGCAATAGACCCCTATTCCAATAATGCAATGTTCACAAATCACCAGTCATCATATGCATTGTTGTGTAGATTTAGGCTGTAGGTTTATATTTGTCTTTTTTCTTTTTCTTCTTTCTTTTCAGGTTGATGATCACAAATTTTCAGCGCATCGTATCGTGTTGGCAGCCTCTATACCATACTTTCATGCCATGTTTACCACAGACATGGTAGAGAGCAAGCAAGAAGAAATCACAATGTCTGGTATCGATCCAAGGTAAGGCGCTTTTCTATAAGGGATAGAAGTTGGGAATGTGGAATATGACCAACTTCAGGGGAACAAGAATTGATACAACAGCTAGTGCAGTATTATTCTATTTCCAAAACAGGTTTAACCTTCAATTGAAAAAAAAGAGATAAGAAAAGAAAAAGTGTTTTATTGCTTCATCTTCAAATAGAGTGTATAATGTAATTATTAAAGTGATTTGGTAACTTTGTAGAGGTTTGATAAAATCTGAGCTGCCTGGCCTCACATGCTATCAGTTTATGTAATATGGTGTAAAAATGAAGCCCAGGAAAAAAAAAAGCACTTCAAAATCATCATGTGCTTCACAAAAGTAAACGTATACAAGTGACTGGAAATGCCAGACTCATTTTCCCCCATAGACTCAGTGTTAGACTAAAGCATATGGCCATACGCTTTCGTAAATGGGAGTACTCAGTCATAGATATCTTAATAATAGCATTATATATTTGAAAACCTTTCTATGCCTGGCTATTTATCCTTCTGAACATCACTATACAAGCTATATCAAAATTCAACAATTTATTAAATCAAGCCTCCACAAAGTTACCGAATCCCTTTAACATTCAAAAATAGTAAGGACCTGTGCACTCATAGGCCCATGCCTACATGTATGTGGGACTTTGTCAAACATTCACTGTTGCAGTAGTCAAAAACAGACAACAAAATCGCTATAAGCAAGATTTAATTTTCTTAAATTTGCTAGATTACCTGATTCAGGGACTCTTCAACTCTTACTTTGTTACAAATTTGAGGTTTCAGAGTTGAAAGTGAAATTTTAAATAATTATTTTCCTCTCATGTATAAATGATCTAGAATAAACCAATTCCTGCTAATACCCACAAAACCTATTGAAAGCCTTTTGACCCGTTAAAGCTATTTAGTGGAGTACAAGCTTATCTTCAGATAAGCTTGTAGATGTATAAGTGGGTTTTGGTGGGGTTCTGTGAATAACTGGTTGTGATTGTGTGAATGTTGCCTGCAATGGCCCTGTCAGTCAGACATCATAATGTGCCCCTGTGAGTTCAATATCATTGATTCACTCGCTTAAGGGAGTTCTGTTACCATCAGTGCTTCGTCCCTTGCAGACTCTGACACCACCCTTCTTACTGTACCTGCTCTGCTGCTGGCATTTATATTCGCAACAGCGTCTGAATCGCTTGCTTGTGTGACACCAATGTGATGAAGCTGCCTTGATTTTTATTCTTTCTCAGCATGGACCAACATGTGTTCACATATCTGGTAGGCTTTGAATATTGGACACTTGCCAGTGTATGTGCCTTTTGATCTTGAGGTCACCCCAATACCTCCCGTTGTGCCTGTGCCCGATTTTTGGAAAGTCAAATTTTCCTCGCTAAAGCCTTCTCTGAAAGACACCTTTTTGGCTCCTACTTATTATCAAGTTTTGCTGAACATCACTCAGGTATGGCAAAGTATCAAGGCATCCTGCTGTTATTTCATCAGGATCTTGCTGTTTGGCCCCAGCACTTGTTCCAGTGGATCCTTCTTGTGTTGTGGTCACAGTGTTGTTACTTTGCACTGGTCTGACTGTCATCTTGTTGGTGTCAATGCTTACCTTGGCTTGCTTGCCTTTGCCATACATCTTCCTTTGCACTGCTTTGTCCTGGTATTCACAACAAAGGGTGAATGGACCAGGATTGCCTAGGAAGGCATACTTTACGTTGATTTGCTGCTTCCTCACTAGCTCATGCATATCTTCTATAAATTAATGTGGTTATGTCCTTTCTCTCTCAACTTTGCCACCGCTGCATAGCAGCATGCAAGGATTCTGGTGCGTTGTGTCTGGAATTTTGCTGGTTAAGTGAAGGTCTTGAGATAACTTCACCCTGCAGTGGTCAAAGATGATCTGTGCCTTGTTTTTCATGAAATAGTTGTATAAAACTGTGCATCTCTGTGTTCCACCTCCAGCTTTTCCAGCGTGTTCCACTTGGTCTGGATTTTTCTGAGATTGATGTTGTATTCATTCAAAAGTTTCTGTGTGAATAAGTCCTTTGTTAGTTGTGTCCCGAGACAAGTCCTTAATGACGGCATTGTAAAATGAGAGAGACAGTGCCAAGTCATTTCGAATTTTGTGTTTGATATTTCTCTCTATGTGTGTGAGGCACATCAAGGACAGAGAACATGTATGGAAATGCCTCAGATGCTGCCTGTTTTTACCTTTTTTTGAGGGGTGGAGCTTAGCAAACATGAGATCTGTGAAAAATGGATGGTTATTTTCATTTTTTGCTCAATATAGTTAATATATACTTAATAATAGGCTGGAATATTAATAAGTAGGGGTGTATTCATGTTCTGAAAGGTTAAGTTACTTGGGTTGCAGGGGCCGTTTAAAATAACTCATTAGCATTGGATGTTCCAAACCCACTGAAGAAAGAGTAAAATGCCCAGTCCCACAGAAGGTTACTTATGAGAAAAAAAGGGATTAAAGTTTGCAGTCTATTGAAGCACTCTGACTCGCTATATGCGTAGTGCAGAGGAGACAAAAGGAGTATTAGAAATCAATAGAGTTTCTTTGAAGGGATTATCAGATTGCCCTAAAACTTGGTATACCGTACTGAGACAAACCTACATGTAAATCTACAAAAAACTGTCAAAAATACCACTTTCAAATTGTTTGGTGCCTCCAAATTTTTAAATTACCTAGAAAAAAGTATACTCTTTCAGGAAATACCAAAACTGAAATTTGACCATGCCAACAAAAACACCTTCATTGAGCTCTAACTGAAAATCACTCAGTGCAACTTTTTGGTGGTTTTTTGGTGAATGGTCACAAATGTACTTTTTATCATGCCCTTCCTTTACATATTATGTAAATTTTGATGAAATATTGTCAGAAGGTAATCATTATTTTTTTCTTCTAAGTACAGTTTTGCTCGAAAATGAAATCATGGCTTTAGCGGGCCTTCCTCTACAATTCTGTCAAGTTTGGTGAAAATGATAATCAAATCAGGAAATTTGCTAACATGTTTTGAAACTATTTTGGGGGCACAAAACAATGTAAAATACTACGGCGAAATCATACACATCTAATAGTTTTTGCTACACAAAATTTTCACTCTAAATTATGCCCTGGTCAGCTCATGCTGCTCCATCTCCAAAATCAATGGACAATTCTACAACATTCATAACTTCTTTATTGCTTGTCTGATTTCTTTCAAACTTTCACCATTCTGCTTCTCTGAATTTTGGTTTTCTTTTAGAATAACTTGCCATTAAGGTTGGATTTCCCTTTAAGGCTGAGGATGGAGGATGAAGTTATGAATCCTCTTTTAAAAGCATTTTTTTTAATGAATAATTTTCATTTGTTCAGTAACATACCATCCCTTTTTAACAGTGCCTATGAGTTTGATATTTGTAGTAGCAAGTAAACATTTGTGAACTTAGTGAAAGTGAAATCAGCATTTATATGATTAATGTTTTGAGAGAGTTACTATTATTAACCATTTGAATGAATTATAAATTATTGTATTGTCTAGAGCATGTTGTATCAACAAGATGAAATAATATTGAAACATTCGCTCACTTCCCAAGCGCTGAAATTATGTTCTAAAAATTTGGCGTTACCACAAATACATGTAAAGTGTCTTAACGGTATTATTTAACATTAATTTAGCTACTTAAGATGAAATAGCAAAAAATTTTAAAAGTATTTGGGACATCAATTTTACTAATAAACACCAAACACCTAGTGAAATGGGGTTTTTTCTTTGAAAAATTATGAATTTTTAGGTAATTTTGGAATTTTTAAACATAATGCATTTACAATTTTATATCTAACGTTATTGCATTTTTTTCTTCAAAATCAGATCAGAGTTGGATGGTATATAGTTTGCCATAGATTTAGCACAAAACATTAAAATATTTTTGCCTGGGATTTACCAGCATGCTTTTTCAAGCAGTTTAAGAAAGATTAATGATATACATATAATGATTACTCAAAAGGTCTAATGGTACTTTAACTTTCTATTGAGTGTTTACATAATTACTGGACAAACATGTACTTTCTCTTTTGCTGGCTGGAAGCCATTATTGTGGTCTGATAGTTGAGGGCTGTTCATGAAATTTGATGCTTTAGCTGTTTCTTTTCATGAAAAAGTGTGGTAATTCAAAATGTCAGGACTGAATCCAATTACGTTGCCGTTAAACTTTGTGAAAATTACGAGTAGCTGATGAAGAGATGTACACAACTGAATTGATTCTGACTGCTGACTCTGAAAAATAATGTTTTTACATCATATTTTCATATTAATTAAATATGTCATTGTGCTGTTACATGAAGAATGGATAGTTCTGAGAGAAAAATTGGATCTGACATGCATTATTCTAAACCTTCAGTAGGGTTTCATAAATTTCAATTATTTCTACAGGAGTTTGTCTATGTCAATGTTTATACAGGCTATCGATTCTTGTTTAGCTACAACAATGTATGATATCCTGTTGATATTCAATTTATTCAAGGTTAGAGGAATCATTGACATCTTATGTAATTCTGATGAAGATATTTAGGTACCAGTATTTGTGAAGATTACATGTACTTTAACAAATTCTGCAGATAGCAGTGTCCAGAATGACAGTATTACTGTTCTAATATGATACATCCTGTCATATTACCTTTCCTGACATTCTTGGAACGATTGATTTCTTGAAATGAAAACCGAATCGAGTATTTCCTGTTTCACAGCTGATACAGAGGTATGAATAAGGAAGCTAATGAACACATTTACATGACGAGCAAATGTTGACATGTATACATGTACAGATTAAAGAAAAAAATTATCTGTGTATCTTTGAAATAAGCAAAAAAATAGAGGTGTTATAAAGCTCATTATTTCTGCAGGCGTATCCTAGAAAACAAAATTCATATTTCTGTAGGACTTGCAGGTGCTAGAGTAGGTGCATCTGAGATATTATTTTATTCTGGAATACTTAGACCACCATATACCCGGCTAATTTTATATAATTGGACAGCATTTATGGATGCTGAAACATGAAAAATATTTTCTTTTCCTCATAGATGAAACTTTAAACAATATACATATTCTAGTCTAAATATTCAGTTGCATCAACATTCAAGTTGTTTGGTAAAAGCAGTCCTGGGCCCCGTTGCAGAGCTGCCAAGTAGTACGGATTTCCCGTATTTCGTACGGAAATCAAGTTAAAATACGGGAGTACGGTTTTTCATGTTGAAATACGGAAATGTAAAAAATCAGTTATGTATATAGTCTATGGCCGGTGCGTGCGCCGTGTCAATCATGTATTAGTCTGTGGCATGGCTGGTGCGCACTCCGCGCGCTAACGGGTAGACGTACGTATCGGATATCCGTTCGTATGCCAAGTATGTTTACTGTGTGCTTTGCTTATGCTACAACATGATTGTCTGCGTGTGGGACTGAAATGTAATCAGTGATCGAACTCTGCTGATATACATGCATTTATTTGCCATGCGGAAAAATACTGATTTTTTTGCCAAAATACTGATTTTAGGGGTGAAGAATACTGAAATTGCAAAATAGAACTTGGCAGCTCTGCCGTTGCATAAAACTTACCATTAATGGTAACTCTACTATCAATGGTAACTACCATGGTAACATCACTCAACAGCCAATCAAAATCAAGGTTTCCATAGGAGTTACCATTGATGGCAAAGTTACCGTTAATGGTAAGTTTTATGCAACGGGGCCCAGCTCCTTGAAATCAATACAGTTAGTGTATTTGTGGAAAGTTCTGTTAAGTAGCTCAATATGGTAGTTCGAGGCTCATCTTTCACTTACGATTATCAACTGCCTCTCAAGGATTACATTTTACGAACCGAAACTAGAACTATTAATACAAGCCAGACTTAGCTCTATAGCTCTGTAACAAAAATACATGTAGGTTGTAAAGTAATTGCCTAGAAAGTGTAGTGACAAAAGATATAAAACATTTAGAGATTTCATTGCTGGTTACTTACAAATTTAGTGCATTGTGTAGCTGTCACTTTTTCAATGGCCTTAAACTCTCTACTTTTTACAATATTACAATGTTTTAGTTTATGATCTTTGTCATTATTGTACTGTGTACATGTAAACAGAGTCTTTTGTCTCGAGTTTTAAGTTTGGTGTCTGGAGATATAAAACATTTAGAGATTTCATTGCTGGTTACTTACAAATGTACATTGTGTAGCTGTCACTTTTTCAATGGCCTTAAACTCTCTACTTTTTACAATATTACAATGTTTCAGTTTATGATCTTTGTCATTATTGTACTGTGTACATGTAAACAGAGTCTTTTGTCTAGAGTTTTAAGTTTGGTGTCTGGAGCTCTTTTGCTTGCTTTAGAATCTGGGCAGCGTTTCATCAAACTGTGTATTTAAAATTAATTTGCATTTCAATGGGATGGTTACATACTTGTACTTCGATGAAATGATGCCCAGGTCTCTAATGAATTTTCCACTTTTTATTACCACATTTTGTATTCTGAAATTCTTTTTATGTCAAGTAGGCCTATACACTTCCAAGTTTCTTAGTTTTTTCTTCTTTATCACCATCATTTATTTTGTTTTCTTTAATCTGTTTTCTTTTGCCTTTCCTCTTTTTTCATATTCTTTATAACTTTATTCAAGATTAATAACAATATAAGTGGTTTAGTGTTTAGCATTTTTTCTGATAATTTCACTGTTAATAACCTTAGGACACAGGGTTTTTTTTCTCTCTCTCTTTCCTTTCTTCTTTCATTTTTTGTTTTTCTCTTTTCCTTTCTTTCTTTCTTTTTTCTTTCTTGTTTTTTCTTTCTTTCATTTCTTTCTTTTATTCTATTGGCACAGTAATTATAAATTATTTATGATCATGATGTTCAATGGTTAACTGGCGAATGCCGCAGGCATGTTATGTTTTATTCTTATCTTTTTTATTGTTTCCACATGCTGCCTATTATTGTTTGCATTAGTTTGTATAACAACAACCAATGAGGAGAGCCTTTAAACAGAAATTATCATTTCTTATAGGTAATTCCCAGGCATTGGTTGTTGTTATTGTTACACTTACATGTATGTTGTTATGTTTGTTTGAAAATTGTTGTCATGTTATTATATGTTCCTGGAAATTAAATAAATAGAAATAAAAAAAAAAAAATATTCTTTCATATTCTTATTCTGTTCACATGTTTATCATATTCTTCCATTTGGTTTGGTCATTTCTGTTTCTTCTCCTTTTTTTCTGACTTATTTTTTTTTTTTCACAGGTAATTCTATTAAGAGCCTAATCATTAAATACATGTAAAGCCATGACCACGATGTTACAGAACTTGAATTTCATTTTCTATCTGATTGCACAGTGCCTTGGAAGTCCTAGTCAACTTTTCTTACAGTGGTCGTGTCATCATTAATACCCAAAACGTCCTGTCTGTTCTTGCCTGTGCTAACTTCCTTCAATTACAAGTCATCAAAGAGGCTTGCTGCAGCTTCCTCAAAGATCGGTATGTTATCAAAGTTTACATTTTGATGGATACTTCTTTATCAGAATGTCTTCCCATATCATTATTTTTGAGATGGAATAAAAAAAAAATTGCAATGCTATGTACTTCATTTTAATGTCACCATGCCATTTCCCCTGTATTAAATGATAAAGAATACCTGTAGTTTATCTTCTTTCGATTTTGGTATGACATGTTCCTCATATCATTTGAGCCTTGGCTCTTTCACATTTTGCAAATTTGTCAAAAACAAACATGAAACAAATGTTTAAGCCAAAACACACACAAACGAAAAAACTCCGATGGAATGTGAACCCATCATGATGTGAACTATCCTACCTCCTTGATTCATTTAATTCATTTAATTTTGTTCCTTTTATGTAACTGATTGTTAATCTTTGTAATGGTATGTTCCATAAAATAACCAGAACAACAAGAAGATTGTTGATATTTTTTTATTATAAATGCTCAGATTTCCCCTGAGCCTATTTCAGGTTGTAGAAAGGGACCCGGGGGAATTTTTGTTTACATAATTTATTAATAATTTAGGAGACAGTATGGCAACTAATCACAATTGAGATAAGACATGTCAATACAATCATAGAATTGTTTATGCAGGCTGGAAATAATCATCTGCAGGTGTTTAAAGTCCGTCAAACTGTACAAATATTCTACACCGGCTTATTTGAATATTCAGTTACATTTTTTTCTCCAAATGACATCAAGGATTATAAAGCAAAGCAAAGCAAAGCAAGGCCCCCCCCAAAAAAAACAACAAAAAAAAACCCATAAAAAACATAAAAATAAAAAAGGATAGAAATTTCAACTCTTTCACCATTAGAATTATTTTTATTCCAGTTGTAAAACAAAACAGTAAAAAAGTCAGTAATGTTTACATTATTTCAGTTCAGTGTAGTGGAGGCCTTCATGAACAAATTATGAGAAAGGTTATACTTCTGTATACGCTTCATTTTTTTGTAGCTTAATTTAGAACAAGATTATGTGCAGAAAGACTGAGTTCATATTCAGTGATTATGGTCATCCATCTATATGTACATGTAAACTAATCTTGAAGGCTTGATGTTCTTCAGCTCAAACTGCTAACCCCCTGTTTTATCTGTCAGTACCAAATTTCCAGCCTGTCTCTTATTTCAGTAAGGGACTACATTGTCTAATACACCTAAGGTCAGGTATTTTCTTGATTCATCTCAAATATATTTATACAATCTCTTAATTTTTTTTAAAATCAAAATACTCCAGCTTGGATCCTTCAAACTGCCTTGGTATACGTCGCTTTGCTGACACCATGGTGTGTGGAGATCTCTTCCAAGCTTCCACTAGCTTCCTCCATAAGCAGTTTGTAGATGTGTCCTCATCAGATGAGTTTATGATGCTTAGCAAGGCAGAGTTCATTGAGATCCTAGAGATGGATGAACTTAATGTGACAGGGGAAGAACAGGTAAGACACAGGGGTGGATCCAGGATTGTAAGAAAATGAAGGGGTCAAACATTCTTCCCAGCATGTGGGAGGGGTAGGGGTAGAATCATTTTCTTGTAAGTTTTTTTCGCTTGGGAATGCTGCAAGACATTTATTTCTGCCAGCTCTCTCCAGGCTTTCTCAGTAAGGCGGGGCGAGGGGGGACAGTCATTTCAGCCCCCTGGATCTGTTTAGTGCACATAGTTTGAAGGCACAATTCCCTTATATAATTTGCAAGTATCATCAGCAAAGATTTGTGGTAGAAGGGGCAATTTTGGCTTAGTGTATCCGTCAGTATTCATAGATTCATTCAAAATTACATTCACAAGACACACTGGCCCGAATTCACAAAGGTGGTAATAGATTTGTACCATGGTTTATGCAGATTTCACGCTAGTTGCCATGGTTTAGACCATGGTTTATGTAAATTAATTGAAATAACTGTGCGTAAATTTACATAAACCATGGTCTAAACCATGGCAGCTAGCGTAAAATTTGCGCACTTTGCTAATCATGCGCGTTCATTATTGGATCTTTCTAAGTGTACGTGCGAAATCAAGCGCACTTATACCACAAAATCTGCATAAACCATGGTACAAATCTCTTACCACCTTTGTGAATTCGGGCCAATAGGTTTGGTAATTTCACTCGAAAATAAAATCGTAAACTTCAAACTTTCTGAATATCACTTGCATTGCAATGATGATTCATGTACACTCAATCACTTTATCCCATCTACTTTCCGTCCCTGTGTAGGTATTTGATGCTCTTATAGGATGGGTACAGCACGAGGAAGAAGCGCGACAGGAATACATGCCAGAACTGCTTGGTCTAGTCAGACTACCTCTCATTAGACCTCAGGTTCTAACAGACCATATATCAACAGAAGAGAGGGTCAAAGCTTGTCATAAATGCCGGTTGGTACACTGTAGCAGTCATAGCATGTGCTGAGAGGCAGAAGGGCGTTAATTATCATGTTACATACAGTTTATGCCCTTCTGGCTCGAGTTGCTTTGAAAGAAAGAGGAAAAATCAGAGAAGCAGATTGGCGAAAGTTTGAACAAAATCGGAAAAGCAATAAGAAAGTTATGAATTTTGTAAGTTTTAATCACTATACATATGGGAATTTCAAATTGGCCCAATAGGTAATGTCACTTTGATGTAGCTGTGGACAACTCCCCTATTCGCTCCAACACACAAAATGACTAAAATGTCACTTTTTTCAAAATGTATTACTTATAGGATCTTTTTCTTTCATGAAGACCTATAACAATATGCTATCTCCAATATATTTTGAGTACTGCCCCGAGGGTAGAATCGCCTCAAAGAAAAACGCAAATTAATGATATTTTGTGTACGACAAATGGGAGAGTTGTCCACAAAAATGTCACATTCGAAACACCAAATTGCCACTTTGAGATTCGCATAGATGTAGTGATCTAATTTTTCAAACATCCATAACTTTCTTAGTCCTTGTCCAATTTCTTTCAAACTTTCACCATCCTGTTTTTCTTATTTTTCTGCTTTCACACAAATCATCTCATTACCAAGGTTGGATTGCCCTTTAATGTTACAGTCTGAATTAGGGTTTAGTGCATGAAGTCAAATGTTAGTTTCTGGGTCATAACATGTTAAAAAGTGACATACATGTAATTTTAATTGTCCTTTCTAACAGCCTTGGTATATGAAACGTCTTATCTTCTGTTCACAATTGTCATGTTTTTCCTACTTGATTTATCTTTTCCATGCAAGACTGAAGTACTTTGATCTGCATGAAATCTTCAAATTTGTAGATGTAAAGTTTATCTGTGATGCAATTTTGTAACTTTTTTTTTTTATTTCATAGGCAAATTTATAGTGAAACAAATAGCACACATTTTATTAGAAATTTCAGGCAGGAAATAACATTGCATTGTATGGTGAAGAGTGATGATGATAAAATATTGTATTGTTTTACCTTTGTAGTGACTTACAATGTAGCAGGACATACTTCCCGTTCAGGATTTAATGATGCAGTAAGCTTATATTTACCTTCTGAATAACTTCCTTGTTTTTAGAAGGATGTAATATATTTATTAGGATAGCTTCAAAGCCGATGAGGGGTTTTCCCTTTTGAGGATACACATGTAGTGATTCAACTTTAAGTATTTGCACTTTGAATTAAATGTTAAGTGAGTCTACATGTACATAAGAATTTAAGTGAATCTATTCGCCATACGTACATAGGAGTGTTTGGTGGCCTAAATTTAAAGATAATAATGATAATAATGAACCGTTCTTGTACAGTGTATATCACATTATGATATAACGTCCCTATGCGCTTCCAAAGGGTTTGGATATTATTACCCTGGCTTTAGCTCCGGCGGCCGTAATCAGCGCACAGTGCATTTCAAGGAATAAATCCTGCCAGGTACCCATTTAAGACCTGGATGGAGAGTGGCAAATGTGGATTAATGTCTTGCCAAAAGATGCTGGTCATGCGATTACATTGTGAAAGAAACTGTCTCAAAGCAATTGGAAAAGGTTGATCATGTCTACATAAGAATTGGTGTATACTGTAAGGTTTTAGAATTATCAAAATGATAAGAAATTGACCCAGTCTCATTGAAAAGCACATGCACTACACACAGAAGTAGGTATATGGGACTGCACACACATACATGTATGGCGTGAAGGTTCAGCCCAAACATTCCAGCTATTTCTCGTCATATTTTGAATACAAGGTTATTTGAAGGGGACATTTCTACTATGACGTTTTTCCAAACTGACATATAAAAAGAACAAGAAAGCTCACAAATTATTTTTCACCTTTCCCAGCACTCAACCTCTTTTAACACAGATATATTGTATATTATGTGGCTAATTTCTTGAGAAACTGAATGACTGCTCCATGTACATTTTTTTTTAGCCTGTAAAAGAAGTTGAACTACATCTTGTGCATTTATAAGCTTTTCAGAGTAAAACATTTTTACCCCCCCCCCCAACAAAATAGGAAGTTATACTGAATCTAATACATTCTGATATGCATGGCTACCAGAGCATATCAGATGATAATAGTAATTGTGCACACTCATATTGTAGTTGAGTTGATTAGTTCAGTGAACTGTTTTTATTTTTTTTTTCACTTCCAGAGACTAGGGGTGGCAAAATACTGAAAATTATTCTTTGCTCTTGCAGAGTGATTGTCATCATAACAAAATTCAAATTGGAGCTTATAGGTGTTTGCACAGATGTCTTTTGCATACGCAGCAACCATTGTGCAGTCATCAACCAATGAAGCGCTATAAATGTAGATTTGTAATATGATACCTGCAGTTTTTTAGGTCACATAATGAGAAGAGAAGGCATGGAAGATAGGATATTGACTGGAAAAATCAGGGAAAAGAGAGGCAAAGCGTATAAACTACATTGACACATTCAATAAGCTGAATGGTAACAGAAGTGCCAGCTTGAATACAGAGTATTTATATTACCAGAGATAAAGGAAGATAGAAATCCATGATGGCCAATGTCTGGAACACACAAGGCACCTATATGTACATAATGTAGCAAGCAAGCAAGGCAAGCAATGTATCAAAAATATTTTCCCCTCCAATAAAGCTTTAAAAAAAAATCAGAATACCACCCTAGCAGTTGAAGTTAATTTTATCTTGTTAGCATCCTAAGAAAAATTTTTCTTCTTGTATATCTAGGGATCTAGTAGATGAAGCTAAGGACTATCACCTCATGCCTGAGAGACGGTCTATGCTGCAAAGTAAACGTACCAAACCAAGATGCTGCAATGATATATCAGGTCTTATCTATGCAGTAGGAGGTTTAACACGCTCAGGTCAGTTGCATTCTTCCACCAATCTGATGTATTTGCCTCTGAAACGAGCTTCATGTAATTTGACGTAATTTGTTGCACTACCAACAACTTCATCCAGTCTCATGAAGATGTTTGTCGGGGTAGCGTAATTGACTGATGGAGCTGAACAGATCCATCATTTGTATACTTATAGTCCTGTTAGTTAGCTCAGTACTGATGTATAAATTGTCTTGTGGGGTTTATTTTCTTCAACTATACTTTTCCGTCTATTAATTTCATACAAAGTGTTTCTCGAGAATAATGATAGATTACTGGTAAATGCTTGTAAACAATTCTTTGATTAAATGTTTGAAGTCATACATGTATAATGGCTAACTAAATGTACATTATATTCAAAGGTTTATTTTAAAAATTGCAGTGTTCTGAATAAGCACTTAAAATACATTGTGTATTGCTTTTTTCACTTGTAAAAGGTCATCGTATCCATTATCACATTCATACATTCATGCAGGTGAATCTCTGAATGCCGTTGAGGTCTACGAACCCGTCAATGAAACATGGAGCATAACCAAGCCGATGACAACCAGACGTAGCAGAGTGGGTGTTACGGTGTTATCAGGACGTCTCTATGCTGTAGGAGGCTACGATGGCCAGTCTAGGTTGAATACAGTAGAAGTCTTTGATCCTAGCAGCAATGAATGGTGGGATGTGGCACCCATGAATCACAGGAGAAGGTAAGGTTATATCCATGTATGTAATCAGACGTGGGTGTAGTAGGGTGGATGCGATGGTTCTATCAGGATGTCTCTACGCTGTAGGAGGCTATGACGGCCAGTCTAGGTTGAATAGAGTAGAAGTCTTTGATCCAAGCCGCAATGAATGGTGGGATGTAGGACCCATGAATCACAGGAGAAGGTTAGATATACTGAATAACCATTGTTTGTGAAAGTATGTTCTAAGGGTTATTGAACGTGGTCTAAATATGCATGTTGCTATCCTAAAGCTTGTTAAAAAAGATACATGTTTATCAAAATTTAGAGCAATATGATCATCATTTGGTTCATTTGTTTGTTCTTTTTTTTTGGCAAAGGCATGTAGATAAAAAATTACTGTGGTTCCATAAATATTTATTTCATTTATTTAAAGAAATATGCTTGATGCTTAATGTCCTTGGTTATTTTTCCTGTCCATAAGATTTTTTATTTACATCATAACCTAAAGATTTTAAAATTGTAATTTTAACATTGTCTATATCAAAAGCTCAGTATTAAAAATAACTGTATACATGTTAAATTCTGTATATGGTTATAAGTTGGTCATGGAAAGTTCTTTAATTTGGATTCCAACAAAAAAATAAAGTTAGGAATATCATGTTCTTTTTCAGGGTTTTTTTTTTTGTGGCCACAATTTAAGAGGAAGAAAGGACAGCTTGAAATATGAATCTGTATTTTGTGCAGTTTTCCATCACAGGAAGAATATTTGAACTAATGTAGTGGTAAAGTTACCTTTAATTGCAGAGTTCATTATTTTCAAATTATGCTCAGAGGGACTAATCAAGTCCAGGATTGTCTTCTGAAATGTATTCAAGAAAACTTCTGATTCAAACCCAATTTTTTAGTATTTTAGCACTTTTTGAAGACTCACTAGAGACCTTTATGCATGTTACCTCTTTATGACTACACACAATTATGCAAGTGATTGGTCTCATTGGGTTTGTTTTCAGCGTAAGCTGTGATTATGGTGTCAAAATATTTTGAATAGATTACTTGAGGAATTATCAAGAGACCAATTAAAAAATGTGAAATCACTATTTCATAATGAGTATGTCAGTTTTTGTTTGTTTTGTATTTCTATATTTTAGTGCACTTGGAGTAGCATCACTAGATGGGCGTGTCTATGCTTGTGGAGGTTATGATGGGATATCTTCTCTCAGCTCCGTAGAATGTTATGACCCAGAAACTAACAAGTGAGTGCATTCCCTATCTAAAGATGTAATGTTAATGCAATTTTCAATTCTTTATGCTTTTGAACAGTAATAGTAAAAAAAAAAATCAAATTATTTTGATATATGTTAAGATATCAATGAGGAAGGATTCATGTATGGAAATCTTGAGGGTAACCATAATTTGATTTTAACTTTTGTTGATTTTTTAAAAAACTCTTCCAGGTACACCAAGAGATAATGATAATCAAAATAATATTGATAATAACAATCCAATCACAATGTTAATAATGTGAATGTACATTTCATTTTTTGTTTTTATTTGATTATGAAAAGGAAATAAATGTAGTTTGAATCTGAATCTGATAACACTCATCCTTTGAATTAGGTGGAAACTTTGTTTGAAGTCATTGAATTTTGCATTATGTTTCAAATATAATTCTTTATCAACTCGAAGGATGACTTTGAGGGAATGTGGAATCAGTATCTTTCATTCCGTGTCTAAATTCCCCCTGTGATATATGTGTCTCCATGTAGATGTCATGTTGTAGCTGATGTTCTCCTTCACTATCCTGAAGGATGCCTAATATTATGAAATGTTGAACGAATAATATATTTTCCTTATCTAATTTTCTAGGTGGTATGTTGTAGCAGACATGACTAAATCTAGGAGTGCTGCTGGTGTGGCTGTCTTGAGTGGTGAGATCTTTGCTGCAGGGGGACATGATGGTCTTCAAATATTTAGCACAGTAAGTTAGAGTTACCATGTCCATGAAAGTGTTACCCAGTGACCCGTAGCACCCATCCTCTGTCCAGGCTGTAGATAATGGACGATAGTGAATTCACTGAATTGTAAATGCAACATTCCCTTTCAGACATTTGGTGCGGATTTTCTGTGGATTACTGTTTTAAGCGTAATGCTCTTCACATTCCTTAATCTTATAACACATAGACAAGTGAGTATGCGTAGGATCTTTGTTGCACGCGGCTACTGTTTTCATCCCCACTTCTTCTTCCTAGTGAGTGACGGCAATCAATTAGTTAATTATTCTGTCACTTAGCATTCATTTTCTAGTATACAAAAAACTCGCTGCTGTTAAGCCTTCATTCTGATACTTCTAATCCATTTTTCATGCATTTGGTGAAATTATTGATGAAATGTATATTTCATGATTTCTTTTGACATTCAGCTTCAATTAAATCGTTTAAAAGCAGGAATGTCTGATCTAAATCAAACATCATTTCAGTTTATACTTGTAACAAATGTAAAGTGTGGAGATGGAGATTGTGCACACTTGTGTGCTGGCTTGAAATCCAGTGACCATGGGTAGTAATGAATAACATTGTAAAGCGCATTGAAGTATTCACGTAATGTGCTTTAAATGTAACATATCATTATTATTATTGTGATTTACATCATTCATAGGTGGAATGCTTCAATCGTTTCACCGGTCGCTGGACAGTTGTTCAACCTATGCAAAGTAAACGATGTCGTCTTGGTGTTACATCATTCAACGGCAAACTCTACATCTGTGGTGGTTACGACGGCTCCAAGTTCCTGAACACTGTTGAAGTCTACGACCCTGTAGCCAACACATGGACCTACGCAGCCCCAATGAACTCTAGAAGGAGTCGGGTAGCTCTCGTTGCCAACAGAGGGCGACTGTACGCTGTAGGGGGTTATGATGGACTCACAAACCTGAACACAGTAGAGATGTATAACCCACACGAGGACGAGTGGACTTTTGTTTCACCGATGCAGTCTCATGAGGGAGGGGTGGGTGTTGGAGTTATACCCCTTTCCGTCTGATTGTTTCATCAACTCCAAGGTCATTTCAAAGTCAGTCTGGCTTCCTAGTGAAAGCTTTCATCGGAAGATATTTATGTATTCCAGTTCTGTGATTGGATATCGTTAAAGTGATTTGACTTCATTAAAGCAATGGAATACTCTTCAAACAGTAGTCAGTGATAGATGTATATCAGTGTGTGTTACAGGTACATTTAGATCAGGTTATTTATCTTTGCATCATTGGTTTAAAATCATTCCATTTTGAATTGTAAGCTAGGATTAATCCTAATGTGTCCTTTGGGTATCGTAGCATTTTTGAAAATTTAATAAACTCTGTCATGGGATGGCTACTGAAACCTAAATGGATTTTGGCCAAATGCATGTATTACCTACCACCTGGTATGGTACAGAATAGATGTAAGACAGATTTGATATGCATAGATATTCTGTCATAGACCACAAATTTGAAGTCGATAACAACTTTTAACACCTATTGCATTTAAATTTGCTTAGTAATCGGCTTTAACATATTCTTCATAAATTCCACTTTTGTAGATTAAGACTTGACCAATTTTAATGAAACGTTTTTTTTACCCATTCAATAATGATAATCATACAATAATCAGACACTAAATTTGGACTGATATGCCTAATTCAGGCAGGAAATGGGATCTTTCATGTACATGTGAATTACAAAACTTGCATATTTATGAGGTGGGTCTGGCAAGGGAAGGAATGAGATTTTTTTGAGGGTGAAATTGATGAATTTTGTGATTTATTTGAGATTTTTTTTCATTTGACCATTCTTTGAAGAATTTAAAGCAATAATTTTTCAGAGTATTATCTATCTTTTCAGTATTTTTTAATGATTTAAAAATTTCTATTGATGATGAATGATGTGTGTTGAAATGTATAATTTTAAAATCTCTCTCTTCTCTTGGTCAGTTCCCTTGTAAAGCAAAATAATCTGAATCAACAGATGGTCGGTGGAGCCCACGATGATTCATTTGTTTCTTAGCTGTGCAATATATTTTATTAACATGTGTAACATATCTAGTTTGCAACTGTAACATGTCACTTTGCTTCCATTGGTTCATGTTGATGCCACTGCAGCTTAAACTGCATAATATTATGATTGGTGTGTAGATAACTGGTGAGAGAATCTGTGAAAGCATTGATTGCTGAAATATTTCGAAGTATACTAGTGATGGCAGTGGGAAGGGTGCATACCATAAGAGACCGTTCACACTGCCATACTAGCTTCTCGTAGTGTGCTTTTTGGCAATTGAACAAGAACTTTTGGTGAATAAGAAATTGCACACTGTTCTTTCTGTATTCAAATAGTAGTGTTTTTTAGATCACTGTTTCTCAGTTTTGAAGAACTTTTAGAAACATACCTTCAAAACACAGATTTAAAAGAGAGTTTACTTGAATAGTGTGAAGTACGTAGAACTAATAGAAGGCAAACCAAAATTAATCTGTAGGATTCTGGCCTAGATATTATATGTCCATTTAAGACCCGATTCACACAAATATGAGCACATTTCAGTTTAGATAAGAGAAAAGTTTTGATAAGAGTGCCATTATGCCAGTATAAAGACACAGTTGTACCAGGAAGATCAGCTTGACCATCTGGGCATGTACCTTTGTAGTGTAAAGTGGAAGGATATGGTAAATGGAGCTTCCCATTGTGGATCATTCTTTAGAGAAGTGCTCTTATTGTATGGTGTGAATGGGATGGAGGTTGTGTCTGATGTTTCTAACAGCTGTAAGTTCCCTGGTCACTTTACTTCACTACGAATGCCTCTTCTGGGCCCTGTCTCACAAAGCTTTGCAATCGGTCGCAAAATGGAATTGGCCAATCGCGATCATCTTTGCATGCACATATTGTTCAAAAGGCTGACCAGTAACCAATCAGAATGATTGTTTCAAATTTGCAATTGATTGCAAACCTTTGTGTTGCAGGGCCCTGGTAAGAGTCAGAAGGCTCACAAAGTACACGTAGCACCCTTCTTGATCTTAGGAGATGATCTACTGTCCTTGTATTCTTTCATGTAATATTCTATGTAAACTAAACAGCAGTTAAGTATCAGTCAGTGTGTAATTAATCAGGCAGTGTGACTATGGCTAAGCAATGAAATGTAAAAAAAGATACATGTACTGGTGAAAAATTTGAAGTAACGAGAAAAAAGAATAGAATGTTATGTGTGTGGTTGAATAATGTTAAGTGGATCTGCGTTAAACATGTTCAAGTTTTCTTGTTTAGATATTATTTTTATTTTTGTATTTTGCGGATATATATTTAAATGAAATTGAATGGTGCTCTTTACTGGAATAAGTTTTGTGTGTTTGTGTGTGTGTGTATGTGTGCGTATGTTTTTAAATTTCAGTGTTTTGTACACTTTATAGCTTTAAATATAACTGTACTAGTCTCCAGTGACATTAATTGGAAACCAATAATTTAGATAGAACATTGATTTCATAACTATGAAAGCAGCATGAAAATGTAGTTAAAAAAAACCAAACATAATTAAATGTAAATTCTAAAAGATGCAAATGATTGTTTTGTAGGTAGGACGTTTTAACATGGGACTTTGTAACGGCATGTATTTTGTGGCATTTACCCTCAGAAAAGCAGAATAAACTATGATGACCACTTACATGCACAGTGCAGAATCATTTTGCTAATCAGCTATGAAATGAAGACAATTTTTAAATATGTGATATATAACTGGCAACCTATTTCTCTGACAATGGTACCTTCACATTTCCATGACCCTTACATATCCACAGTTGGGTTTTTCCCCCAGATGACCTTTTGGGTTTCTAAGGGTTATTTGAACTGTGATATCACTGGGTCTTATAGACCACTTGGGATTGCGGAGGACAATTCTTTGCATTCTATCTGTTCATTCCAAATATTAATACAAAATGATATTGACCCCCCCCCCTAAAAAACAAAAAACAAAAAACAAAAAACAAAAAACAAAAATCCAAGTCACAATACATGTATATGTTTTGTCCAAATATGTCATTACAAAATTTTCTCAAAAACTGTTTCATATATGAGGAAGACGTCACTTCAAAGTAGATTTTAAGCTTGACAGAGAATTCATGATAATTATCTGTCTGTAGTAGTGGCAGATGCGCTTTTTCCTATAAAATATAGACATCTCGTTCTGATGGTATCATTCTGTGATGTGCAATTTTGATCAGAACCGGTACAAAAAACTAAAAAAATGAAGAAAGATGTTCGGTACCTGAAATACCAGTATTATGAATTTCACTTATATGTACATGGTGAATAAGGAGCACAAACATGGTAAAATACTGGGTAGTTTGTTTTAAGTACATCATGCTCAAATGACAAAGGAATCTTCAGGATGTTATATTATTAGGATATCTCAGTGTTTGCGGTGCAAGTTGTACATGGAGAATGGGGGAAGGAGAATATATTTCATGTATTCGTGTTTATACTTCGTTTTTGACTTGAAAAAAAGTTCCATGTCACATAGCCTGAACTTGTAGCTACAAGGAGCGTTGTGCAAACAATATTTCACATAGTTTATTGAAGGGCACTACTAATTGCTGTCTTGAATAAATGATCTGAATATAGATTTATCAAGTTTTTATCATGTAATTAAGTTTTTCATTAGTTTGGAGAGCAGACAAACTTTGCAGTCACCATTTTTTTTTTCATTTAAGATACCAAAGTAATTGAATAATCAGTAGCAAATTCATGGTACTATTTTTGTATTATGTTAGTATTAGACATTATCATTGGGTAAAAAATAGCTTTCAACATTTTTCTCCTTTACAAATAAAACTGAAGAGATAATGTCATCTATGTGTTTTTATGAGACTCATCAACCATTTGAAGGGGATATTCTCCGACTGTTGAGTAACATTCCGATGGCTAGTATGGGGCCATTCATACACTATCACCCATTCTTGTGCAGTGCTAAATGCTCACGATCATACCTAACAATGTATGTGGCATTATATATCATGTTTTTGTCACACTGGCATTAAAATTGCAGTACACCAATGATGTGTTAAAGCATCTTGTTATTTCATCATCTCCTTAGTTATTTGTTACCTTTTACAAGGCATAGCATAATAGCAGTAAGATTTTAACATTTTCTCAAAAACGCATGATTTGGTAAGGAATGTAAAAATTTTGTGACAGCACCGGTCTCTTTAATATTAAAAAAGTTCATTCCCTTTCCATATCCAATGAGAAACCTTTCTGCAACTTTGGTTAATGGTTGAAAATTATGAATGTAATTGATATGTTGTTGAGTGTCAGATTGATCTTATAACATGCAACAGGTCTTTATTTCTCTTTAAGTATGTCTTATGTGAAAGCAAGATTCAATTTTGCAATAAATTATTTCAGAAAAGAAATTTTCCTCTGTGTGTGTGTGTGTTGTTTTTAATACCCTACTGTTTTCTTACATTAATTATGTATACAGTATCCAATAGGTGTAAAAAATGGGGAAAATTAATTTTTAAAATTATATTTCAATTCTGTGTATGTGGATGTGGTAGGGAGTTGCATATTAATTCATCCATCTTGTCAGCTTCGATGGATATGAACAACTCATGAATTTTCCAAACAGTATAGTCATGGGAATGCGTACAGTTAAGCGCGTAAAATAGCTTTCATACTCGTGGGACTACCCGTATGTTCTCCACACTATTTGACACAAAACACAGGGCAGAAGATTATAAAATGAAGCAAAAAAAAATTAATATCTTATAACCTACTCTCTTGTCATCCCCAGTCGTCACCCCGTCAGCCCCAAATCAGGGTAGGTTGTGTGTCTTTTTCCCATGGGGGGCACACGTTTGGTAATACAATACCCTTTTCAAGGGACCAAAACGCCGCGTCGTGGGAAGGGTTCATTCGGAAGGGAATACTGTATTAAATCTACGTTGTCTTTTTCAAATTCCACCAACTTCTTTTTCTGTAGGACTTTAAGCATTCATTATGTAAGTTTGACAGATATTCATTTGATATTTTATTTGCTATGGTTGATTTTCTGAAAAATGTTCGGTAATAGGATCCACTTCCATAAACTTTTTATCTGATACTGTAAACGTGGAATATTTTGCGGTGTGGAAATTTTCATGCATTCCGCGCGGCATATTTGCGTGAAAATAAAAACACGCAAATATTTTTGTTTACTGTATGTATTCTTTGGCCCATGAGCCTAGTGTGTTGGCGAAATTAAAAACGTGAATTTCACCTTACTCGGCCGAGCGCGAAAAATTAATTGCGCGAAAATGTCCACTCGTTACAATTCTTGGAAGGTGGTGTTAGCTTTTTCATGACTTTTCACACACATTTCCATACCTCTCCACAAAACTTCAACAATGTTATTCATACTCTGTGTCATCAACACAAGACATCTTTAGATACAGAAAGGCTGTAGAACCCCATTATAATATTGTTATATAAATCTGTCTTTATTCATCTGTACAAGTCTCCACTATAGCAATAAATGTATTGATTACACAAGAATTCAATGCATTCCTAACTCCTATTGCACAAGGAATGAGTTCAGAAGGAAGAAAGCAAAATCTGCTGTTCAGAGCAAGAAAGGAGTTAACTCTATGTTAAAGTATACGAGTTAATGCCCTTCTGGTTCTCAACAGAGGAAATGTAACATACAAAAAAAAATAATTCTTTTCAAACAAAAAACTGATTATTTTGCACTAAAATGCCAGTACTGTTATAATATACTTTTTAAATGATTTAATCATCTCCAACAAATTATCAGTTATTTGTCTTTAAGTTGCCTGTCTAAAAAAGAACTTTCTAGACAAAACTTTCAATGGGCATTTCATTACATCACTAGTTTGATAACAACACACTGCATTATTAGTCAGTAATTACAGTATGATAGAATAATAGAAACCGTCTTAAATAATAGAGGATAGAGAGATTATTTGCATCTTCAAAAATAAATTTGTATATATATAATCATTCAGCTGAATATAATGTACGTATACATTTGCCTGAAGACAGCATCAAATGGGATTCAAATCTCCTATGTATTATCATAATATAAGGTAAATTTAGTCAACAAGTCAAGTAGGATGAACTTAAACGTAAACTCTCTGAATATAAGGGAGTTCATATTCTACATGTATTTCTCTGTGTCTTATTTCAACCAGTAATGTAAAGCTGTTGGTTTTAATAACGGAAACATTATTTGTGGTTTCATGCTTGAATGTATACAGCTGATATGAGTAATACTTATCTCATTATGCTGCCACATGCTCAAACTACTCTGTATACCTAAAATTGCAAGTATCAGCAAGCTTGAATATCTGACTGATGATCAGTATTTTATCATTGGGCGATTCCGTGCAGAGTTTCCCGTACAACATATCACATTTATCAATATATTTCATCCATATATAAAAATCTCTTCATGTGACCATGACTATAGGTGATGATATCAGAAAGCCCTATTATTCAATGGTCATATCGAGAGATTCTTCATTCTTGGATGAAATACGTTGAAAAAAGACATCGGAATCAACTTATTATTATTATTATTATTATTATTGTTATCATTAATAACAATAAGGTGCAAAGGTGGAAAGGTGGTGACTCTTCTCTACACGGGGCCCCCATTTAATGTCCTATCAGAGGGGCAGTGGGACACTTGTCTTACACAATAATGATAATGATAATGATAATGATAAGATAATAATTCAGAATGCGCAGAAACTATACATGCATACAAATCAACTCTATGGCCCTTAAGTCCACAGCTTATGATGATGATAATGATGATGATGATGATGACAATCCCTTACTTTTGCTACTACTTAAGAAGGAAGTATATGCCTGTAGATAACAAGGAGTCCTGCAGCTATCAGAGGAACCTGATAATTGAGGAATGATGCATTACCATAGAGGACCAGTGCAACAACTTGGGTTGGAACCCCAGCCCTATCTCCAAGTCATCACGCCTCTACTTATTAAAGCCATCAAATATTTTGTTTTCAGTTCTCTGTTTCTTATGATGAACACATTCAGCTTTTCAATCTGGAACTCCTGTTTTGTATAACATAATTACTGTTTTCATATACTATCTACAAGACATTATTATTTGCACGCTGAGTAATGCTATAATGCTTATGACAACTTGACAGTATCGATAGCCTTTGTCCATACACATTTTTTGTAATACAACTCGATAAAAATCAAAGACTCTTTGAGGTAATTGAAGCTAAAATTGGAAGAACAAAAACAAAAATATTAAGGTAAAGGTGGGGGAGGGTCATTTGGGTAACATATAAAAGTATTTTACTAATTACCAAATTACTATAACTGATTCCAGAATGTAGAACATATACTGATAAACATATGCCCAAATGAAAATAAATATGAAAAATGTAAAAAAGCTACATCACAATGACACTCCCTTCAATATTTGATCAAATTAATGAAAGAAATATACAACTAAAATTTGGGGAATATTTATATTCAAATCAGTACCGGTATTTATAAAATTTAGCGCCATGATAAATGTACATTCTAATGCAGAAAAAACACACACCTTCAAATACACACCAGGAATAAAATATCAAGTAATTTAACTATATTTGTTTGATCATGAAAGTGTAGATTTGTCTACAAAACATTATATAGAGGTGAACATGTATCACTACGAAAGTGATTGCTGGTAAAAATACACAACCCAACAACAGTATAAGTTTTAAACATTTATGTAAAGCCAGCCTATACAACTACCAGACTGCTGGAGTATCATCTTGATATCCTCATCTGCAGAATGAAAGAAACACACACTTGTATGTATACCAATAAGCCAAGAATAAAGGTAGCCACTGCTAAATAATAACAATCTCTATTCTAGTTGTTCAGTTATACATGAACAACAACAACAACAAAATACTGAATGAAAAATTATTTCAGTTTCAAGGCAAAGGTTATTGATAGATACAAGTTCCATATAACAGTACAATATTGGATAAGCAAAAACTTATATTAAAGCAAAGAAATTATATGGCTGAAAATCAGAAGCCTTGGAAGTTCCTTTACTGTGTAATAGGGCCTTCACATATACAAGAAGACTATGCAGAATCTATTAGAAGATAGCTCATTTCTATCTTGCAGGGTAAATTAGTTTCCTCCTTTTCCCCACTTTTATAGATGATGCAATATTGGATTGTCAACCCAAATATAACATAATAATACAGTAACATTTTGTTCTTGTACAGCGCATATCACATAACGTCCCTAAGCACTTCCAAAGAGCTTTGGGAATTATTACTCTTGCTTTCTAGGATTATGTAGGATTCCATCTGAACATTACAACCCACTTAAGTACATACACCATGATGGATTAAGATTATGAATCATGAAAACATATCAAACTATATATCATATCACCCTCTCCAGTCTTATCTGGTCACTGTAATTACATGAATATTGAACATATTGCCAGCTAATGATGAATTCACATGAATCTGCCATGAAGCTTATAATAGGTCTCAGTAATCAGGAATTTAATGATACAAGTCAAATGGTCTTGAGAGCTTAAAAACATGATCTGACAAAGTATAAAGTAATTCTGTGCACAGGTACTATACTAACATAGGGAAAAAGAAGTACGAAACATGTATTCAAATAGGCTACATTCACTGCATGTGATAGCACTGAGAAGCTTGCACTCTTTAATCCCTTAGAAGTCATGCCTCGAAGTGGGATTACCATTTTCAGTAATTCCCAGCTACTTCAAAGGATACAAGTGAGACAGCAATAAGTGATCAGATGGCTAAAAGTTTAGTCTTGGTCTCAAGCATAATTTCTTTGCTCAAGACCTATCAGCTGGTCTAATAGACATGAAAAGGGGCAACTGCACTAAGATCAAACCCTCTAACATACAGTCAAACTTGTCTTTAACAGTGACCACCTTTCATAAAAGTTGTTGCATTGTTTCCCTCTAGAAAGGAATATGTGCCGGAGAACCTGTCCAGAAAAGCCACCTGTTTATTGGGGGTCACTTTTTCTGTTTCCCATGGTAGCCTTTATAGACAAGTTTGACTGTATATCCTATGTGAATGTTACATTCGCATTTCTCTGACAGATCACATTCAGACTTGCCCTCTATGGGAACAGCCAAGAGGCATGACCTACTTTGTTTCCCTTGTGGTGCCTTTTATAGACAAGTCTGACTGTATATCCTATGAGCTTGTAACATTGGCATTTCTCTGACAGATCACGTTCAGACTAGCCCTCTCGGGGAACAGTTGAGAGGCAAGGTATGATATAAACCGTACAGCATCGGGTAAACAGTGATGGCTGTCAAGGACAAATATCCTCACATACTCTGTGATCGCCTTGAGATCCATGTAGCTCCTGTTCTCCAGAGCACTATCCAGGAGCTTCATGCCTTGCTGGACGTTTCCGCTGGAGCCTCGGGTGGAGCGGGGCGTGCCGGGGTAGATCAGGGCTCCAGGAGCGTTGGCCACCATGCGTATACCTTCCTTCGGGAGCTGGGCCATGATGAAGACAGCAAGACTTCTTGCTGCCAGGCGAAACCTGTGAAGCACCAAGCCAATGGTTCCAAAGATATTTTATTCACAGTACATGTACTTCAACTGAACTTATATAATTTTTGAACACTCTTAAAGATTAAGTCAACATATTGAGACCTTTCCATGATTCTTTGTTGTCACATACATGTAGATATTTCATATCCCTTGACCTGAATGAGTTTGAATGTTCACTCCTTGACAATACAAAACACAATTTTTAAAAACATTTTTTAAAATTCTTGCATACCCATTATCCTTCCCATGCCACTATAGTATCAATAATGAGCTTTCATTTGTCTCATTTTTAGTTTTGAATCTCTATCTTGTTGTCATATTGGGAATAAAATCTTCTGAGAGAACATTAAAAATACATATATCCGTTTCTGCTTACGTAAGAAGAAAATCTGCTACTCTTATCCCACAAATAGACATAAGCTCTTTGAGATTTTTGAGGGTTGCAACTTGAGTACATATATTTTAGTATTTGTACGAATGTCTTTTTACAAAAAGAAATCAATTTACCAGAATGAATGTGGTAAATTGATGCCACAATAGTATACCTGAATGAGAGTTGGGAATGTCTACCGAAGCCCAACACCCCTAGGATACCAGATGACCTCCTATCCTCCCCGAGGGCCATGATAACTGGTGCCAGGTTATTGAGGGAGCGAGAAATGTTCCCCTTAGGGGCTCCAAAGTTGATCATTCTTACACTCAGCTCGAGAGCTTTGTACCACCACAGCAGCAGCTTGTACTCATTCTCACGACTGTAAACAAAGATAGAGATGACATTATGGCCTCTAAATGCCTACGCTAGTGTAATTTTGCAGTCTTAGAGTCTTAGCCTGTTGAAAACTAAGCCCATGAAACCTCTGGATGATAACCACTGGAAATGCATGAAATATGAAAATGAACTTGTTTCAAAGGGATTTACATGTTGTATACCCAAAGTTTTATTGGGGAGATTTTTTTTCTGACACTACAAAGTATGTTCTAGGTATATGGGCAGGAATTACTCATACTGTACCAACTAACGGCCAGTCTCTTGAATGAGCAATTGGCTGCACATATTTCAAATATATATGTTATGAATGATCTTTCAATGCTCTACTCCATGAAATGACAGAACATTTTATGGTAATATTACACAACGCACTATTCTAAAGTAAGTAAAGACCTCCTTTACCTTGGTTTACAATTGATGCACCAGTCTACCAGCCTGGTATGTATGGCTGTCTCCTCCTCCAGACTCCGACACTGAGGAAGCTTCTGTGACAGGTAAGCATAGAGGGTCAGGTATGCACCGCCCTCTAAGCACTGACCAAGGAACTCATCATGAGACAGCTGAGGAATCTGAAGGACTGAGACTACACCAGCCCATCCGTGGGTCATGTCATTAGGAGGCGGTTTGACTGGATATGAAAACCATGATAACAGAAATTGTGCTAGTTTTCTTGTTCAAGTATATGTAGGACTCGATCACTCTGGCGCATTGTTCCAGGATTCCTTTTTTTTTAGTGGAACAGAGTGACCATTTGTGGATTATATCTACAAAAAGATAAGTTTGTTGCATTTGATTTCTTTCATTCTGGTAAAACAAAATATCATTTTATATTCATTTGGTTTCCAATTCTAAACATCTATACATTAGCCAAATTATATCATTAATTGTTAACTTACCAAAATTGTATAATGACATTTTAATACAGTGAAGACAATATCAAAATGTGTCCTCCATTCTTGAGAGCACTACTATGAATGAGCTTAAATTCAAATTGCTCTTCTTTGACTTTTGCATAGTTGGCATTATGACTTTTTTTATCTTTTAGAACATAAAGGCTAATTATACAGACCCTAATGAAAAATCACACATACAAGCCAAAAATGTGTCTACGCATGGGTATATCTGCAGATTAATTCACCATAAAACAAATATCACTACAGTTTAGAATTCTTTAAAGACTAACCATACCAAATGCAAAATACCTGTTGCAAAGTAGGAATCGATACAAGACTCAATGATAACTGCCATATGTTTGGTCGACGCCAGTGTGTTACAAGCCACCGAGATGATCTGGACTACGAGGTTACTATTAGCACAGGTAGCTAGCCATGCTGTGAGACCCTCCACGATGGAGTCAGGAGCACCGGTGATCGGTGAGCAGCCATTGAGAAGAGATAAGACGGTAGTGAGGAGAGAAGAGAGGTGGGCTGAGGATTCCACACTGGGACCAGCTGAAAATTAATAAGTACATGAATAGGAAACTTATCAGTATTATCATAACCAGGAAAAAACAAGAAGGAAGTAAGCAGCAATACTAAATATTCATTTCATCACCGATCATACATCTTTCTTCTTCTTTTCTTTAGTGAAAGCTACAAGAATAATCAATATTTATATTGAAGTTCAGATATGCATACTGAGAAAGAGAGCAGTGAGATCCAGTGTATCCCACAGCCTAAGCTACAAACTAATGAAATTTGCCACAAAGAAAGCTAAACAATCACTTTATAAAAACATCATAAATGATCTATTTACTTGATCTTATACTTTGACACCCATGGAGTGATAAGCAAGTGAGTGGGTTTCACCTCTTCTACTCCCCTACATACATGTACCAGATGATGAAATGATAGTAACATCATACAGCAGACCATGTAGTGAGGTAGTGAACAATTCAAGTCTGACCTCCCTATTCTGATAGCATTGACACATTACCCCTGCCCCCCGCCCTCCCTCTCCACCACTTACCAGAAGAAAATATGATAAAGGCATCAGTGTTGGCCATATAGTGGGGTAGTGTACTGTTCAGCTCTGACCTCCCTGTTCTGAGAGCGTAGACAAATAAAACCAACCTGACCCCCTTATCTTCCCCCTTGATTCCTCTTTCCCTGGCACTCTTTCAATCCCCTACACACCCCTACACACCTAACAATGGTATGCTAGTGACATCATAGAGTATTCCATGTACTAGGGTAGTACACTGTTCGGCTCTAAGCTCTCTATTCTGAAAGCATTGACACCTGAAACCCCCGACCCCGACCCGACCCTTCATCCTCCCCTCCTCTACATACCTGATAATGCTATGATAGTGACATCATAGAGCAGAGCATGTAGTGGGGTAGTGAACTGTTCGGCTCTGACTTCCCTGTTCTGAGAGCACTGACACATAAGACCAACCACCAGTCCAATGTAAGCAGCTTGTTTGGATGCTAGACGAGGGTTTGGCAGCTCTGTGCTCCCGACTCCAGCTACTGCTCGCATCAAGCTACAAGAAAAAAAAAACAGATCGATGCATCAACACCTTCGGGACTCACGTTACAAGTGTTTTTTATAGTACATTCTTGAATACTGTAAAACCAAACACTTTCCTAACCTGGAAACTTGTGCAGATTGTTATTAACAGCCATCATTTGTGCAAATATTCAGCAACATGGTTTCATTATTTTCTGGCATGAAACTTGCAAATCCACACCACTCACATGCAGATGTAATTTCCAATCTTTTGCACAGGAAAATCTTTGGTTTTTATGACAAGAACAGAGAAAGGGTCACTTTTTGTAAGAATAATGAAAGTGTTTGTGAAGTTACAACCAAGCATCTTTTTAATGTTGCAAGCTCATATACATTCAGATGCTTACATTAAATTAACTTCATCACATTTAATTGCATCTGGTACAGAGCTTTGAATATGTTTTTAATTTAGTTTCAGGAATTTTGTTAAATGGAATTCATCTGTTGTCCAAATATCACCATCAATACATCAAAAAGGTTACAAATTATCCTTTAAATCTACTCAATTGTGCTAGAGAAGTGAGCCAATGACATTGTCTAGAGTCTACCAACATGATCTTACCTTAGAATTGAACCAGCAGATTGCTCTTCCAACACAAGGCGCGGATTACTCTTCTTGAGTTGCCACATGGTGGCGCTATGATAGCAGCTTTCATCGAGCAGGTACCATGGAAAGTGATGCGCTTCTGCAACAAGCACCTTTAATCTGCTTTCCTGCCAATATGAAAAATAGAATGATATAAAACAAATCCATGGTCTAATGCAAAAAGATGCTATTCTATTATGCATGGTTAACATATTCATTGAATTTTCTTAAACCGATAATCAGCACGGGCCGAACCTGGGGACAGGGGAGGGGGGCTAACGGCTCTCCACTTTTTACCAAACTCGAGAAAAGTGCCAGTTCTAAGTGAATAATCTGAAGAATCCTTGTGATATTTCTGAAACAAATTTAGACAATGCAACACCTTCAGGAAAGTATTCCCTCATCCACAAGTCCACATTAACCCTTTCTGTGCAATCCAGACTTGGAACAAAATATCTCCTATGGGAATAAACTTCACAGAGAATATACCCATTTCTGGAAAAAAAAAGTAGCCATTCTTGGTCCAAACACACCATTCAGTGCTTGTATTCTTGGGTGAGATTTGATGCCCAAGGCGTAACGTTTAGTCCAATATTTACTAACCTGTGACTGCATTATGGTTGCAGAGTTGCCAAAGATGATGAGCATGCTGAGCAATGCCGAGAGGAACTGATTAGCTGTCTGCAGGTCGCCCCTAGCGATGATGCATTCCAGGATACCAGTCCACTGGATGCGATGGAAGATAGAGGCCAGGAAGAGAAGACAGCTCTCTTGGCCAGCCTCATACATCTATGCGAACAATGAGTCAAATAGAAATCAAATGGAAATAAAATGTTATACATCACAACAGGTAGTATATATACATTGTACAGTACATGTATATGGTGCATTTATATAACTGCAAACACTATACAGATAGAAGCACTTGCACAATGTCAAACAAATGGCATAAGGCTCCAATTCTTTTACTGATCTCCTACGTTTCAAATAACAATTAATTACATTTGGATATCATTCAATATATATGGCAATCTGTTGTTGTATTATCATTAATGATACATAATGATAACATAACCTAACCAAACACAGTTAGACTAGGTTAGACTTGTCTTTAAAGCTCATAGACAGTCTCGGTAGCAAAAATCATACTGGCAAGAAACTTATCTAACATAGTCACATACTACTCTCCTTTTATCATAAGACACATGTACGAGATTATTTAACATTCCATTTACGATTTCGAACAAATTTTAGTGTAAATATCTGTAAGAAACGCTTGGTAACGGCTTTTCACTGCCTCACGCTAAGACCATATCCACCCGAAGGTTCCCCGCACAATAAACCCAGCGCTTCGCACTATGTGTACACACAGCAATCCTAATGTGAGTAGTGTGTGTGTGGCCGTTGTTTGAATTTACATCCCCTCTTTTTTGGGCCAGGGATTTTTATTACTTTTCACCTCTCATTCAGTAAATATTTCACTTGAGGAGGGGAAAACTTCACAGCATCTTAGTTATGTTAGTACCCTGCTTTTTATTAAGTAAAATCAAAGAAATCTCACGAAAAGTTTTTGAGGGCCTCCCAAAACTATCTGTTACCTTTAAAACCAATACACTCTTTGATTTTGTTTCTGTGAATGTTAACCATTTATATATTTCGATATATTTCTGTACCACAGATTAAACACCTCCACTGATGGGAACATCTGCGTCGGTTTGGTTTGTTTTCATCTGTTACTGACATACATGTAGCATCAATTTGCAACATTCTTTGTTTAAATTCATCCTCAAAATCATCAAAAACCCTCTACAAAAAACCTGCTTGATGTCACAACACATACACTTTCTGTAGCCTCATATATAATCAATTCCTTATCGTTAATAAATTTCATGATTATCTTAGTCATATAATCATTCATTGCCATTGCTGAGATTGACTAACCTTGATCATGGATTCCATACAGTAGACATCAGGGTAGAATTCAGCCCAAGGAAGGCTAGCCATCGCTCGGTGATAGGCATACAGGATGTCCTCTCTCACTCCCTTCTTAGCCAGGGAGCGGACATAGTACGACCAGAACATGGATAACACATTGGTAGTCGCTGGCTGCTGGGCATCTGGACAAAGAAAACAAGAAAATCAATTGAAATTCATCTTCTTTAATATTTTTGGTTTTAGAATAGCCATAAGTGTTAAGTGCTTGGTTACAAATTTTATCATTTCATTAAAAAAATTAAAACTAGTTGCATTGCTGGTTTTATTACTGCTCGGTGAAAATATTCTATATATGTAAATACATTGTGCTAGTATCAGTTCTGCTCGAAAAGAAAATAGATCTGCTCAATCTTTTGTATCTTTTTGAGAGGTAGAATACAATCGCACAAAGTTAATTCCAAAAGTATATTTACTACTTAGACAAAGCTATGAATATAAACCAATTTTAATTTGATTCAGAGTGTTACAAATAAAAGTACTCGCTTGATCTTTCTCTTTCTATAGATATATATTTTACCAATTATACATGTATAATGAAAATTAGCAGGTTTGATTCCCATATACACACATGTACATTGCCTATCAACCCCATCTTATAGGGTATTCAGTTTTGGAAACAAAAATTTATCAAAGATTTCTGGCTTACTGTGGAAGAGAGCTTGCATAAAACTGGTTGTCTCAGCAAAGAGTGTGACCATGACCAACGCACTGTCCACGTCTCCCTCTGACCACGCTGGTAGAACTTCAAACTTTCCAGGCCTTCAAGTAAGTATCAAAATAATTTACCTCACAAACATTCACAGTGGATACAGGACAGGGTACAACATGTACACAGATCTTTTGCATACATCACAACATCTTAAATGTACACAACAAAAAAAGTAACTCCCCCCTTAATCGAAATGGCGTAACTTTTTAACGAAAAGGTTTTGAGCAAAATAAATTGGCAGGAGTGTTCCTACACTTATTGACTAACTTTTCTGTGAAAATGAGATTGATCCATTGAGTCATGCATTTTTGCCTTTAATGTTTGCCCACTTATGCATGACTCGATGGATCAATCTTATTTTTATGGGGAAGTTAGTCAATAAGTGTAAGAACACACTTGCCAAGTTATTTTGCTCACAACCTTTTCGTTAAGAAGTTACGCCAATTTGGTTAAGGGGGAGTTACTTTTTTTGTTGTGTTTATAATACAAAGAAAGAAAGGCAAAATACTTTAGTCACATCAAACGACATCAGAGTCTCTTGAAAGATATGTTGGAAGGGAGAGTTGAAGGTACTAGACCAAGTGCGAAGCCGAGAATCAACTGGGAAGAGAAAATTAAGACCTAGATTGGAAAAACACTGCAAGAGTGCACTAGAATGGCACAGAACAGAGATGTGTGGAACAATGTTGCAATCAACCTATGAACCCGGAGAAGATACTACGATAGATAGAATACATGTATTCTTTTTCCATCAAAATTGATAAAACTTGGAAAAATGATAATGCTAATTGAAAATTAATAGTTTTGAGACTTAACCTAATATTATTGACAACTTGCCAAGTTTATAACAGAATTAATGCAAGAGATTTTAACTGATGTTCCTGTTCTTTCTAGAAGGCCAATTTCAGGCAAGTACATTTCAGTGCTGTTTTAGAACTCCTGGAATTGATTTCATGTCCTGTGGCAATTTGGACTAGTGCTGGTGTAGTAGCAGTCATAATCACATCCAAAACATAACAGAACATAATCAAGCTCAACACTGTAAACTTAAGATTAGATATTCAGTTCAATGCTGCTCATGAGTAATGCTATATAATCACCATGAAATGAAAGAAGGAATGGTCAAATATATCTTTCAAAAGGATGAAAAGTGACATTCTTGTGCTGCCTGCTTGTGTGTTCTGAGGACAAATCCTATCAATCCCTCTTCAAATCATGAAATATAATGTAGCTTTTGAAACATAGTATCATGTTGTCTCCAGACTAGGTAAGTTCTGGCAAAGAATACCCTGGCCAACCTAGTTCGTATTTGTTCAACTTACTTGACTGGTGAAGCAGCCTCTGCAGGTCCAATCCAGGGTGAGAAGAAAGACAGTACTAGGTCCCAGAGCTTCTTAATACCTGCAGAGCATGCAGAGCATCAAGAAAATAATATCACTGATTTACTACACTTACAACACAGGAAATGAGAATAACAATAATATTTTTAGGAAAAGCAGAGGTATACATTTCCAGTTTCAGCTACTATACTTTGAACAAGACAGTTCACTTAACCCATTGCCTACGGGAACATGCATCTGCTTGATTACAAGAACGGTAATGAATTAATAAATCCTAGGTTAGAGAGGAAGAGAGAAAGATATACCCAAAGTAGACAAAGTGAAAGAGACATTGAGATAAATTTAGACAAGTAGGAAGCAACAAAGAGAAAAGGAGATAGAAAACATGAGATGTGGAGTGTGAGCAAGCAAGGATAAATAGAGAGAAAGAGACACAGACAGGCAGAGAAAGACAGAAATATAACAAGAAAGAAAAAGAGAGAGGGAGATAGAGAGATAGAGAGAAAGGGAGGGAGGGATGGGAGAGAGAGAGAAAGGGAGAGAGAGAGAAGGGAGAGAGAGAGAAAGGGATGGAGGGGGGGAAAGAGAGAGAGAAAGAGAGAGAGAAAGAGAGAGAGAAAGAGAGAGAGAAAGAGAGAGAGAAAGAGAGAGAGAGAATATTATGCATTGGGTACCTTGTTCTATATTGGCATTGGTCTCTTGTAGCCTCTTTGCTTCTTTCAAGACACAGTTGAGAGCCAGATAGCCCAGGAAACTGGAGAGGGCAGGCATGTAATCTTTCCAGTGGCTGTACAACCCAAACTGAAGTAGTTCTGTCTTGCTGTGCCTCTGTCGAGAGAAGTAATTACCCAACCACTCCAGGCTTTCTACAAGCTGTACAAACAAAATCAAATAATGAATAATAGCATTGACCCAACTGAACAAAAAAAAAGGGGTTGCAAAATAAATGTTTGAAAAGAGGTTGCATGTTTTCCCAAACATCTAAGCGTCTCTGGCGACAATTGCTATTGGGTCTATTTCTTACACTAGTCAGATTCATAACCTCAACCCTGGACCCAACATGACATGTTTCCATAACCCTACATCCTAACTAACCTAAAACTTTGAACATTCAAGACACGCAGTCATCAGTTTCCATGTGTATTGCATCATGTGATGATACCAGACTTTGGTTGAATTACCAATTACAGTCAAACCTGCTTTAGCGACCACCTGTATACAAAGACCACCTGTCTATAAAGACCACAACCTTTGTTTCCCTTGAAAAGTGTTTTTCATTGAAACCTACATTTATATTAAAGGAACCTGTCCATAAAGACCACCTGCTCATAAAGACTGCTTTTCTTGCTTCCCTTGGGCGGTCTTTATAGACAGATTTCACTATAATGTGTGTGAGGTCTCCCAGGAAGGCAGGTAGCAAAACCAGGGAGATGGGTCTGACCATGAGTCTGTCCCACCATAAAATTACTCCAGCTGGGGAGATTTATGATGACATTTCCTTACACTGTAGTAGGAGGAAGGCACAATGCATTACATAAGAACTGTCTGTCACTAAAAGTGAAGTCCACTCTTGGTGACTGACAACACCTGTTATAAGGTAAATGCCTGAATTGTCTAAAATTCCCCATGAGAACCCACTCTATGCGGCTTTAACTCTTAGGTTTAACATTTATGATCACATGAAGAAGCATGTTTTCTATTGGGCTTGAATGACCAATACTTACTTCATTGAGTGAGAGTAGTGTTTCTTCTTGTACTAGCTTCTCCACCTGTTTCTGCCCAATATCACCAAAGTCTGGGAGTACAGGACAGTCTAGTGTCTTCAAGACGTCTTCAAGGACTTTCAGCTTGAGGATTTTCTCCTCCATACCTGGAAAAAAAGAGTTAGAAAGGACAGTGATAGTCTGTGAAAGATATATGTGCTGAAATGCCTTTAAAAAAACATCATATTTACCCATCATTTCTCTAACTACAGCACTTGTTTACTGCTCTAAAATATGTTATGGTACACACACCACAGGATGTTTGACATTTTTTGAAAGTTGTGGAAGTAATTGATTCATCACTCTATGGCTGTGCCTTATGCTTTTTATACTAAGAGCTGGTAAGTTATTACAACCTAACAAATTTTAAAACAGTGTCATGATTAGGTTTATCTTTTACATTGCATTTCAAGTTTAGTGTCAGTGTTGATACACATATATATAAAGTGCAAAATGCTGGAGATTGAAATAAAGTGATTTTTAGACAAGAAAGATCTCACAATGCCATATCATCAACTCTGGTTGATGTCAAGTTAGGTGTAACAATGAAAAATAATTTGAAGTCAACAGCACTATTATTTATCTAGATGCCAAACTCAGGCTAGAGCCTCTGTACCTTTGATGACTATATGCATGACGTCAGCATAATGCTGGGGGAAGTTGTAGAGCAAGACCGTCTGCAGATGTGAGCGGTAGACTTCATAGTGAGGGAGGGGTTTGGAGTCTGCCTCCTCCCCCAATCCACAGGCATACAAAGCCTCTCCGATGGTGGTGATGAGCTGAGAGCAGGTGGAATGGCTGGGATGGTGCTGCTCTAACCAATGACCAATGTCAAACTAAATACCATGGAATAGAGGAAAAGAAATTCACTCATACAACTAATGGATGTATGGCTGGATTAATTAACTGATTGCTTTCTTAGATAGCTCTCTAAATAAATGTTTTAGGATATGCGTCATAGTTAATGTCTGCAAACAAAACAAAAGGAAATGCCAATGCAGTAATGAACTGATTATGCTCATCATCTTTTACACTGCAAATATATATTTATTTTATATCCATTACAAATCTATTTTCCACTAAAAAAATGATAAATGTTACTTAAAAGACACACACCACAGCCACAGGAATAGATGAACATCTACATGTACACTGACAGAGAGCAGACAGCCCATGTTAATGCTACGAAACTACATGCCTGCCCTCCGGCGTAAAATGTGTCAAAAATGCAAGAAGAGCATGATAACAAGTACTTAGAAAAAAGGGCAAGTGAATTGATATTCATATCAGTTTTGTGAAAATTCAGTTTACCTGTCTGCAAAAGTGTTTTAATCAGAAATTTGGTAGCACCCTGGTGGAAATGAAAGTGAATGACTGCATTATGATTTTCAATTACCTTTGTCAGCAGCATGAAAGCCAAATCCTGCATGTTATTGGCAGTGGCCCTGGCTACCTCCGTGTACATGTGGACAAAGGTTGAAGGGCAGTTGCAGGGTACAAAGTTTGGTGCCAAGACACCAGCAAGTTTGTGATTGGTCAGAATCTCATGGAGGAGAGGTTGGGCTTGTTCGGGGTGCGGTCTCACAAATTCCTAACATGAACAAAAGCAAAGAACTCACTTTCAATTGTACCTTCATAATTTGTTGATGGTATCATCATCATCATCATCATCATCATCATCATCATCATCATCATTACCATCACCAAAATTATCACCATGATAGTCACTGCACTCATCAATATCATCAACATCACTCTCATCCCATTATCTCTATAATAATCATCATCATCATCACCATCAACATCATCATCATCCTCATCATCATCTTCAATACCATTACCATAATCATCATTATCACTGTCAACACAGTCTTCAATAAGATGACTGTCAATCTCATCCTTTATCTCCATTATCATCATCACCAAATTCATCATTGTTACCATCATCACATTCTTCATCATCATCACCATCATCATCATCATCATCCTTATCATCATCATCATCATCATCACCATCACACACAATCATTAATATGATCACCATCACTCTCAGCCTATTATCACAATTATAATCATTACCATCATCAAAAACTTTTTCCGAAGCATGAATCACATAAATCCATATCTTCACACATGACTGACAATACTACTTGAAATGATACTTTATATACCCTTCAATATTACCTGTCCTAAAATCTCAATACAGGATGTGAAGAACTGTCTGGTGGGAGGGTAGTGCCTGCAGTCATCATTCATCTTGTTGGCAAGGTGATAGAGGAGAGCCACGCCCACCTGCATGTGGGCATCCTGCTCTTCCCTCTCTGATGAACGACTAACATTGATCAAGTCGCTGGAAAATGATGACAATAACAAAGATTTCATTGTTGTAATAATCTATAAAGACATTTATGAAATTGTTAATGCAAAATACTAGCAGAATGCTAATTATTAGGTTAACATCAACAGTACACCTTGTTCAAAGATAAAAATACTTTTGACAGGTAAGATTAATAATGGGATAATGGTCATCCTTTTGCACATGTACATGTACATGTACATCATTCATATAAAGCTTTGATACACATACATGTACATGTATATATGATACTGTCTAAGAATTAAAGGGACCTATACTAATCTTCCTTTTGTTAAACAATGCCCTTCTGATCAGCAGATACACAATAAATTCATTATATTTTCTTTTACCTCATAGTTTTCACATACATGTATATCAAAGTTCTTTCCATGAACTACGTCACTTCAGTGAGCTTTTGTCATTTTCAAAGGAGATTTGACGATTTTTTTAAAGGAGAATGAAACCCTGGCGAAATATCCATTTTAATGAAAAGAGAGGATAGAGAGAAGCAATTTAAAAAAAGTTCCATCAAAATCGGTTATGAAATGAGAAAGTTATGAAAGTTTGAAAAGTCTCAATTTATTTCTATGGCGATCCTCAAATTGGCAATGTTGCTTCAAAGTGACAGGTTTAGTAGTACAACTCTCAATATGTTTTGACACAAAATTTCATATTTTCTCCATTATCTCTAAAGATGCTGCTTGTCTTTTTGTGAACTCAATATATGTTGTGTCAAATACATTTTCCCATGATATATCTTGAGCTAAGGAGACAAGCTGTACCTTGAGAGCTAATGGGGAAAATATGAAATTTGTGTACAAACCATATGGAGAGTTGTACTACTAAACCTGTCACTTTGAAGCAACATTGCCAATTTGAGGATCGCCATAGAAAGTAAATTGAGACTTTTCATACTTTCATAACTTTCTCATTTCGTAACTGATTTTGATGAACTGTTTAAAAATTGCTATCCTCTCTTTTCATTAAACTTTATTTTTCCTCAGGGTTTCATTCTCCTTTAAATTTTCTTTTTTTCAAATCAAGGAATGACTCTGGATGTTATCACACAATGAATATCCTGTTAACTGTTAATATCATAGTCACAGAGACAAGACCAACAACACACCGACACTAGACCGAACATGTAAGTTACATTACGCCTATGGCCAAGAATTGTTCGGTTTGGAGTAGGTCTTGAGTCGGTTTGGCAGCGTGAATGAGGTATAACCCTTCATCATGTCAAATCTAGCACACAGCTACAAAACTCACGTGATGGCATTCTCTATATGCGCAGCAGCAGTACAGATGACAGGAGGGGGAGGGGATTCTGTTTCGATTGACAGCTGTTTGTATTCAGTTCTGTTCTCCTCCAGTTTCCTCTTCACTGCATCACTTATCTTGCGTTCCTTGTGCTACATTTAGACATATCAATACAAATGATGAGATGTGAAGATATACTAGTGATGTAAAAAAAAGAATGATCAAGAATTAGCATGTTAAAGAACATGTTCACAAACAACACATAGAAATTAACAGATACTTTGATAAAACTTATGATTCCGTTCTAAAAATAAATTTGTCATCTCTACTCCATAGCATATTGACTATCTTAAGTTGACTAGGAGCATCACAGAACGTCAATAAGCTCCTCCAAGAATGAAGGGCATCTCATAGTTTAAATCTATATGGTATTTTTGAAGCAACAACCCTCGATAAAATGACTAAATATTAAGCCTACTGGATGAAGAAGCTTTGTACTGATACATTCCAAGCTGTGTGCATTGAATCGTCACTTTACGCTTCATTTTTGTAAAATCCTCTTTTATTTCCCCTATTACATACATATTTATAACATGTTTAAATATTACTTGTGGAGGTATTATTGTTGTTGAATAAAATCACTTAAATCAAATCAAGCTTACCCTGACAACAATCTTCGCTGGTCCTATGCAGCGATGTCTAGAGGAGACTGATGATCTACAGGGGATTTCTAGTCTCGTCTGCAAAAGGTTCAAATAAAAAAAGTTAGGAGCTAAGTATTTTACAGAAAATTTCATGTGATTATAGCCAAACTTCCCCCTTTTCTATGTGCATGTATATAAGTGAAACAAAAAGATGTTATTCATCTTCACTGGAGGGGGGGGGGGGAATGTGTCCCCATCAACACTGGACCTGCAACTATCTTTAAAAGTAGGTATGGGTGAATTTTTCACGAGGATGCTTCATTAAAGGGTACCAATCAAAAAATATTTTACTCTTTATGTTAGAGGTTCCATGTCATTCTACTATATTCCAAATATGGGCTTCGAATATCACTTCTATAAAGAGATATTACAAGTTTAATCATACTCTCTATAAGTATAAAAGCGACTCGTGAGTAGACTACTCAACGCACCCGTACGCGCTCGCCAAGATAAGGGCACAGAACTCCTAAAGAAGTCTTTAGGAGTTCTGTGGATAAGGGCTCGCGCGGAACCCAACTCGGAGGTTCGGTTCCGCGCGAGCACCTTCATGTTATCCTTTATTTCCTTCATACTCCTAAACTGTTGACCTATAGAATTTCAGATAGAGTTCTTTGAGGTTAATTTTATACTTCCTAGCAGTATACAAATTTTTTTTCAGGTGGTTGGTACACTTTAATGTATCATGCATGCCTGATGATAATGGGGATGTATATCAAAAGGTGCTACACTGATGGGAACCATGCCTCTGTTAAGGAGTATATTGTCAAGTGGACAATATATGAATGCAACAGTGATTTACAACTTCAGGAATGTAAAATCAAAGCAGAAAAGCTTAAATGACTTTACCTCGATTTCAGAATTGTAATAGAGGGTAGGTAGAAGCTCCACATAGCTCAGGTCCAAGCCAACGTTAAAGCTTTCTCTTGTTGAAAATGAGCTGCAACAATTAAGGAAAAGACATATATCTACATTACTATCTTCACAATACTGCAAAGCCATCTTTATTTTAGGTGGACATACTTTGGACTATTGTATCAGTCAATATTGAGAGCAACAAATAACACCTGGCTGTGAGTTTTTAAGCTGAAATTATTGCCTATGTAAACTTAAGGATTGTAAGATGCTACAAGGTTTAGTGGAATGGCTTTGGACAATTCTTACATTACGAAATGTGCTAATTTCTACTAATACGCACATGAAGAGCTATGAATTATGGCTGTATGAGGACCTTCCTTGGCATAACTGAGCATCTCTTGGAGATGCACTTCAATGAACTCCAGCATTGCTTGATGATCCACCAGGAGATTCTCTCATATGTCTCCTACTGGAGCCGTGATAGCTCCAGTAGACTCATAGCAGACAATAGAATCTTTACTCATTGTAAATCTTCCCTCTCTTTTTCTTTAGGATTTTGTGAAAGGCTATTTACATCCCTTCAAACTAATGCAATACATTATGAAATCAATTAATGTAACTTATACAATGCAGTATTGGTATTTTGTGAAAGGCTATTTACATCCCTTCAAACTAATGCAATACATTATGAAATCAATTAATGTAACTTATACTATTGCAGTATTAGTATTTTGTGAAAGGCTATTTACATCCCTTCAAACTAATGCAATAAATTATGAAATCAATTATTGTAACTTAATACAATTACAGTATTAGTATTTTGTGAAAGGCTATTTACATCCCTTCAAACTAATGCAATACATTATGAAATCAATTAATGTAACTTACACAATTGCAAAGCACTAGATACTTGCATGAAGGTCTAATAATATGTAGTTGTAATGTACCATGAAGCAATCATTGCTATATAACATTCTTACTTAGCATAAATGAGCATCTCTTGTAGATCATCTTCGATAAACTCCAGCATGGCTTGATGATCCACCAGGAGATTCTCTGGAATGTCTCCTACTGGAGCCGTGATGGCCTGGACAGCAGGAGCCGGCTTGGGTTTTTCATACTGGGCTAGACGGTTCAGAATCTGTGTTGTGGCTAGAAGGAGAATCGGAAAAGATTGTGATATACATGTAACCATAGTGGTCATGATTGTTGATGTATGTTCATGTATGTAAAAGTAGTGAATCTACATGCTCTAGAATTTTCAACTTAGCTTTAGGGCCAAGGACATCTATTTTGTATTCACAAAGTCTGAGTTGACACAAAAAAATAAACTCAGGAATGCACATTTGACAGATTGCAAGTAAATCATTTCTGAAATTTTCAAATTATTTTCCTACATTCATAAATACTCCAATATGGAATACTGGTATTTGATTCATTATATTTGGACTGAAATATCTCACCTAAGATCATATTATCATATTGCAATTTCTTCCAGTTATGCTCATTCTTATTATGGCATATAACTTTGTGGGCACTCTTCAAGACTCCTCTGATACTTTATGGTGAAAAATTCACATCAGTATGGACAAAGTGTGATTTACCCTTTCAGGACAGGAATTATTCAAGGGCTAAATTGATCACATTTCATTCTTCAAATTGGCAACAATAATATTTTTCTTTTAGTGCTTCATGGTTCTTATAAGGTGTAATGTCTTTGAGAACAATATACATGGTTAGGAATTTAGTTGTTGCAGTGAAAAATAATGATTTTGAACCTCTCAATGTGTTGCCAATTTAAGGATTTCAAAGCTTATTCTCGTTTTTAAAATTCCTGGCATCAAACGCAATATGGTCATGCAATAAAAATGGACACAGTGTGTGTAGAAATTTTGCTCTTTCTACTCATGCATCTGGTATATTTTTTAGAGCTCTTTGTTGAGCCAAACCACAAAATGTGGTCAATTGTCTCGAAAGGGTTAAGAAAGGATGCACATGTGTCTCATGTAAGTGTCATTGATTTTAAAAAAAAAATTATTTACATACTAATATACTCTTTTGTCAATGATGACCTAGTGAAAAATCTTTTACATGTCAGGTCCAGAGTTCAAAATAGGTTCATGACAATAAAGCTCTACCTATCACATTATTCAAAAAATGGATAGTCTGAAAGTCTTGAATGTCAGAGAGACTGGTAGTTAATACCTTCTATCTCTTGATCCCTGGCATTGAGACCATTGTTCTTGTAGATAGTAGGTCTTGTAACCTGCAGCCATTGGGTCACCAGTCTGTCTACTCCATAGCTCACACCATTCCAATCAACATACTCCATCCAAGGATCCTTAAAAAATAAAGAAACAAAAACAACATTTGAAAATAAGCACAGCATGGCACACAATGATGCAGTTGAGTAAATGAGCAGGCTATTCACTATACTACCTCTGATAGAAGGTGATAATGACTAAAGGCTGTTTCATATAAACACAATCATATGACAAACAGAAGAAATTGATTCCTGTTCACTAAGACCATTATGTTTACTTGGACAAATTTATGTCATTGATAACCCTTTATATATACTAGAATTGCATTCATTTGTATGGACTCACCACTTCTCAATGAACTAACCTTACTGATTTTCTGTGGCAGTTAGAGGAATTGGCCACAGATTTTTGAAATTGATTGCTAGATTGAAGTTCTTCTAGCTTTATGTCTCCTATGACTCAACACAAATAAATATATTACAACCAGCGTCGGAAATACACGGGGGCGACGGGCGATTTCGCCCTCGTCGGCCCCTATATCGCCCCAATAAATGCTGGAAAACCTGTATTTGGGGGCGACCGTTTTCATATGAGTCGCCCCCATCAATGATTCGAAAGAAAATCACCGTTATGCTCAAAAAGCAGCTAAATTCAACCTTTTATCTCGTTGTTGATTCGGAGCTTAGTACATCGCGAATGTGTAGCATCGTGAGCGCTAGACCAAATGACAACAATTACAGTATAGCCAGATATCGCACGGAACTGAAGATAACGCTTTTTTCATGCATACTACAGTAACTACCCGCATTGACGCATTCTATATCACGGTTGTATAAATTCATCGACAGCTTCATTTCACTTAGTCTTTGCGCGACACTTTTTGTGAAAATTTCCTTTCCGAAACGTAATATCAATGTTACAATGATAGGTCTAAAATTACCATCATCCATGTAATGAGACTATCACTAGATCTACGACCGGATACACCACACAGAGAAATTGTCCCTTACCACATTAAGTCCGTAGTCACCTCAAAAAATCAATCTGTAAAGCCAAAGCCTGCCTAAAAAATGCGGAATTAGTGCCATTTCTTCAAAGCACGCGGCGTTAAGTCGGGTTGTGAGAAACAGAGTCACCGAAAACGCTCTACAAATCAGGAAATCGGTGGATTTATGACGGGGATTTTTACTTATCGCGCGCGAGATCGATGCTCATCGAGTGTGATGGTATCCGCGAAAAATCAAATTGGAAAAGAAAAATCGCCGGAACTGTGCGCATTCACAGTATATATGTACGTACGTACGTCCAAGCGGATTTAGGAGTATTATGTGCGAGAAAAGAAAAAACACACACCAAGCCCGCCTTTTCACTTAAAATAAACATCTCCGCAGGAAATACGCCTAATGACAGCAAATTCGAGTGAAATTGACCTATTGTTGAATTGACCTATTTCTGATTTATTCCTTCAAAGTTTTGAAAAAAAAAAAAAAAAAAAAATCTGATGGGGGGGGGGGGGTGAAGTTAAAATTTTAAAAATCTATGTTTTAAAATTAAATTGGGCAGTATGACGTAAAGTAAACCTGTGTATGAGATAGTACGATTAGTACCAATGTAAACAGCAATCGCAATATCACAAAAAACCCAAATTGATAACCAGGCTGACAGTCTGCTCTTTACATTAAAATGGTAGCCCAATTATTATATAAGAAATAGCCCCATAAAATTCAAAACTAGCCCCAAGGCAAAAAAAAAAGTAGCCCCTAAAAAAAAAAATTAATTCCTAGGCTGATTACAACAAACACAGTTAATATGTCCAACACCCACCACATCTGCAGCAAATATCCTTGCCAGCTTCTCTCTGTCATACTGAGCTGGTAATGCAGGCAGGTACAGGCTTGCTTCATGAAGTAAGTGTTCCTCAAGCCACAAGAGATATGTTTGATACAGTCTAGGGGTAAACAAATAAATACCACCATTTTTAATATTTGTAATGACTTGCTTCATTAGTGGTAGCATGGCAAGAGCATGGAAAGACTTTTTTAAGACACAGCACATCCGTCAATGGCTACAAAAATTATAATAATCATTACAGCTCATTTGTTATAAAAATTTACTTTGTAACTACCCTTTAACATTTGTTTACATGTACACAGAGGTTGTTAGGGTCACTGCTGACATGGCAGAATATTCTACAATGAGAGAACTCAGAATACAATTCAACAGCTCTTTGGGGAAATTATCATGAAAGCGTATCACCACTAAACCTAAGACGATTTCATATCGATAATCTATATACAGTCCCAGTGAACTATTTTTTGCTTTAAAAACAGAACCTTGCCTTTAAAAAAAAGAAAAGAATTTACCCGAGTAGTCTCGTGTGGAACTCCTTATCAGCCAGAGCTTCAAAATCCTCTCCCTCCTTGTTACTCTTCCCACCAGATACTCCCTCGCCCTCACCGTCTTCTCCTCCCACAGCTCCCTCTATAGTTGACCCCTCTACCTCGCTGGTCTGTGAGGTCACCTTATGTCTCCTGGGTGGCTGACCTTCGGGATAGTGTCCCTGGCTGGCATTCTGGTGGTAGTCCGCTATGCGTAAGAGTTGGCGCTTGAGATTCTTCAAGAAGGTAAAATCACTGTAGCAGTTGAAGTAGCGGTGACCTATGCTGAAGCGCTCGACGGTGCTGGAAGAGAAAGGATGCAGGGAAGATGTTTCATGATTAACTCTTGATGTTATGAATATTACAAAAGACCTTCATGCTGGGCTTACAAGCATACATGTATTTGTAGTTTGCTGACAGGTTGAGTTGTACAGAAGTATATTTTTCAGTATTCTGGTAATAGAACTGTTTTCAATTTGCTCCAGTAACTTCCTTAAGATTAAACCATCATACTAATAGCATAGGCAGATGTGAGTTAGTCTAGTGTTCAGCTCTCTGATCTGCAAATAGAAAGACACAATTTAGCCATGAGTCTCGTCTCTTAGATGGTGACATCAAAAGTGAGTCCCCAGACATAAATACGCGGATCTTATTGATACGCAACTGTAAAAACCAAACTATACAGATACACACAACAAATACAACAAAGCGAAGAGGTAAATTTTGTGACAAATATTAACCTGAACTTTAAAGCTAACAGACTTAAAGCTCCCAAAAGTTTATCAATATCTGGTAATGACACTCATTGTTAAGACAGGTACATGTTGTTGTTTTTTTTTTACAAACATCACATTACATTCTTCAATGAAAGCTATGATGACCAAGAGCTTACCCTCCAGCTGTCTTCATTCTTTCTAGGTAGAGGGTGAAGAACATCTGCCATATGACTGGTAGTAGAGGATGTGTGATCTCTGTGTCCAAGGCGAGCTGGGCCCATCGGTAGATAGGAAGCTGGTTCACGTTCACCAAGTAGTTACTCTTCTGCTGCTGGTTTGCTCTCTGAAGGCACACAATGAGAATGTTAACACTGACAGGATAGTGAAAGCATGACAGTGCAATCACACAATGTCATTCAAACATGAACTCATATACAATCATGATCAAAGTTTGAACAGGGACTAATTCCAAAGAATTTGCTCTCTTACAAAATTATGAAACAGCAGTAAGTCCTTATCAGTTAATGTCTACAGGCATAAAAGTAAAAATGTAAAACTCTGGTGCATACATACACTGTACATTATCAATTTCTGTTGATGTTCAAACACTCACAAGACTTTTCATCTATGAAAACGATCCGATTTTAAATGTACTATAAAATTAGACACTTTTGCCGGAATGAAGCTTTTGCGAGTTTCATGAGCAATCCAGATTCGTGAAAGTTTCATGCTACAAAGTAAGTGAAATTCATAGCTGAATTTTTGTAATTTGCTTAAGTATTTTGCCCTGAAAGTGGCTGTTATTTAACAATTTGCAGAAGTTTCTAGTTTTACAATGTAAAGAATACTCATTGACAAGGACAATATTAATCTTAATCAATTTTATCCTCTTGGTGTAGACTTAGGAGCAATATAAAGGAGAGCATACACATACCTTGAGAGCCTGATCTGTGGTCATGGAGCCATTGGCATGGAGCTCCTTGGAGACGACCTGGAGCACCCCACTCTCCTGCAGGAACCGAGTCTCCGCTGACATGAGGGAGTAAGCCAGCCAGGGGAACTCCTTCTTGTGCTGCTCCACCATGGTGGGCAAGGGGCTGGAGGAGGAGACCAGGGACATGACAGAGGAGAGCAGACCAGGAGCCCTGGAGCTCGGCACGTTCTTCTGTCATATATGGAAGGTCAAATGTCAAAATATTGATTACCAAGTCAAATATAGTGAAGATGAATTTTTGAATCCATCCTGAAAATGTTACTTTGCCAACGTATTTACAACTTTCCACACCTGAACGTGAATTATCTTCAATGTACAGCAAAAGAAAAGCTGAATTACTACAACATGTAAATACAATTTAGTGATATAAATATATATGTATAAATACAAAATATATGCAATTTAAAAATCAAAGTTATCCCTTCATGTTGACTCTAAAAAATAAGTGTTTCATTATTTCTTTTTACCCTCAGGAGTTTTATTTTTTGAAATTACAAAATCCAAAAGGTCAATGAAAACAATAAAATATGAGTCTGAAATCTATAACTTGGTACAAACATAAAATATCATTTCAACTTCAAGCAAGCTATAGGTACAAACTAATGTTTGGCATGCCTTTACAAAATAACAGATAAAATAAATCGGGCTACATTAACAAACTGAAAAAAACACACAATATCAACAGAAACAGATCACTTTTGTATAAAAAAGAATACAGAAATATACGTGTTCTTCTAGATGCAATTGATATAAACATTAAACAAATAATTCAACAAATGTGCAGGTACATGTAGTTTGCTTGCTGAAGCAGAAATTTAATGTTTACTGTTGGCAAAGCAAAACATGTTGGGTACAAAAAGAAATTGAAAACACAATATCAGCATAAGGAATATTTGAGTTAACACCCATCACAATATGTATTAGTGCAGATAGAAACTTGTGTATGTATGTGTATAATTCAATAGGTACCTGTGCCATTTGCTTGGCTGTATATGACTGTAAGAAGAATCATACAATATAGTGTTTTATCTTTATAGCACTTTGGCTTGTATTGATGTCACTCCCTTTTCCCAAATAATAATGAGTCAGATAATTTTATACATATCTTCAGAGTTTAATCATTAGACTTTTATTGTGTAATATCAGTTCTATTATGGCACATTTCTTTTGTGTTCAAAGTATGTACATTTAACATGCTTACTGACAGGAAGAAGTTCTACAAGTAGTTAAAATGAGATGAGAAATGAAAATGCAGAAAGACCTTCTACGTTGTACATTGATTAGCTAAATGATGAAAATATTCTACATTAACAACATCCATTCACAGGGCTTGTCCTTCAATTCTTTTTAAGGTGGCTAGCAGGGCCACTTGAGAATGAGATTCAGGTGGCCAAATGGATTCTCAGGTGGCCTGAATGCTACATTTTACTTATTTGTATTTTATACTATATTTTTCTGGTGGCCAGCCGGGCCACTGATCCGACAGTTTCAGGTGGCCATTGGCATCCGGGCCACCGTTAAAGTGGAGACCTGGATCAATTATATAAAATGTAACATTGAATAGCATCAAGAAAAAAAAAGTGAGAAAGAGACTGATCATCTTACCCTGAAGTGTGTCATGAAGATCTCTTGTGTCAGAACATTGCTTGCTTTGTGACAGACGAGGGCAGCCTCTAGGGTTGCATCCAGAACCTGACATATATCGTGATTGGTATGCCAGTTCTTACAGGAGGTCAGTATCATCAGCCAGAACTCAAAGAGTGTCTCTGTCAGGCCAGGAGGTGACCCAGGTGCCTTGCTAGCTTGTAGAAGAGTCTGGAAATTAATCAGAGTCCAAGTAGTTGGTGTTTATTATGGTTCTACAAGACACACTCTGGCGACTATTGCTTTGCAATGAATTTTTAACAATACTCAAATTCCAAACTTCAACCCTGGACCGGACTCTAAACCCTAACCCTAAACCTTAAATAAATCCCAAACTGCGGCCATAAACCTTGCCCTATATGTGTGAGGGGAAAAAAAAAACCCCAAAAAATGTATCCAGAGCACAAGTTGGATCACCATTCTTTTCTCCACAGATGCTAAAATTAGGCGGTGGACGTGTGAAGTGAAACACAGTAAGAACAGCTCTCTTAAATCTGTGCCTATCAATATTTCAGTTTTATTATTGACTTTCTGAGTAGACTATCCAAATAAAAAATTATGATACATGAGAAATACACAACATACTAGATGACCGACTTGAGCTGAAGGATAAAATCTAGTGGCTTCTGCACAACCATCTTTGCATTCAGGAGTTTATATTTTACAGAGGAATTTCATTAATTTAATGGATCAGATAAGGGGATGAATATAATCCCTCTGGAAAATGATAGCTCCTAGGAGTACAAAAAATGTCATATTACACTTCATCCCAAAGTATTTCAATAAAATGATGAATGATTCGCATCTAAAGAATGGTACCAGTAACAGGCTGTCATATTAGACTTATTAAAGTCAAAATGAAAAATATGAAGTTAAGAAATATAAGCATAAGAGAAGACGTAACTTACTGCAATCATACTTGAGAAGAGAGCAGTGCACTCTGTTTGGAATGACATGGAGAGTTTCTGGAGGATCCTAGAGTATTGATGATCAGCAGTGAGAATGGTCTCTATCAAAGAGATGAACCTGTGATAAATTGACATGAGAAAATAGTTTCAAACCAGTTTTCATTAGTGAGGCTGTGTAAATAACCAAATGTATCAAATAGAATTACAGAGGTACCATTTAAATTCAGAATTAAATATGATCATGTATCATTGTGCATTTATACAAACTTCTAAATAATAGGAAAATAATTTCATTTCAAACTTTTTAATATGTCCATGAAAAATGAATTTAAGTCTATGGCCGAAAAGTGCCTAACTTAAGCCCCCACCTAAGTGTGTAGATTTAGGCCACCGAATTATAGAGAGCCAAATGTCACCCTCTTTTAATCCTACAAAATCACCATAGTTCTGGAACTAAATACAAATACAAAAACCGACACAACAGAATTGATTTCTGATGCTCATTTCTTGCCAGAAAATAGTTTTGTTTCTTTATTTTGTTACTTAGATATAGTAATTTATACCAGACTTATTGGCTGTCGAATGGCCTTCCATAAATCAGTGGCCAAAGTAAAGCCAAGCTTAACTTAGGCCACTTTCGAGAATGCGGGCCTATATCTTTACACAGTGTACATGTACACTGATATAAATAACTGAAGACATGAACAGTGTCTATCATCATGTATTTTCATACACTGTACTTTGATCGACCTGAATTTTACACAAGCTCAAGTTGCAAACCAGGGCCCTGTTTCATAAAACTTTTTATAGTAACAACTGCCACATTTCTATGACAAATTTGCTCTCAGCCAATCACATGCAAGGATTTCAGTAGCTTATAACATTTATTGCAACTTGTTATTGATAACAAGTTTTATGAAATGGGGCAATGATCAAGTAATGAGAAGAAATTTCATCATACTGTGAAAATCACTCATTACTTCCTGTATTCTTACAAAGTCAAATTTCACACAACCAAACCATTCATCGGTGTAGATTTTCACAATATAATAAATCAACATCTTTTGAAATATTGGACCTGACTCTCACTTGACACTCTTCAGCAGGTATTCCTGATGGCCAGACTTGATGAAGGTTGGAACAATCTTCCCAATCAGAGGTATACACATCCTGTAACAACCAGCAGTAACCAGATTCTGAAGATATTCCAATCCCTTGGTCAGGAAATCCTCTAGGCTGTAGAACAAAAGAAAAAGCAACCAATATGAAACATGTAAAACAAGGATATATAATGAAGACTCAATATTGTCAGCAAGTTAAAATATAAAATACTTGCAGAAACATCTTTTTCAATACATGATTATTCTGCATTTCATTTTAGTCTTACAAAAAAAAAGACCTAAACTGATGTAAAGACACTACCTATTCATGGTTAAAGTTCTGCAGTAATTTCATCCATCTTTGGAAACTATACTAAAACACACATTACCATTAAAAATACAGAGAGAGAGAGAGAGAAAAAAGACAATGAGGAGAACGAGTAAAAGGAAGAAACTGAAAAAAAGAAACAAATATGAGGGTCAAGTGTCCAAAGGGAGGAATACAAGAAGAAGCTAAGGCTATAAAAAAAAAAAAGGGTCTTACTTGTGGCCTGCTTTGGTCATTGCTACAGCAATATAACATGCCAGCGGTATCTTGCTAGCCAGGGCCTTGTTGACAGGATACAGGATGGGGTCAGAGTTCAAATCTGGGGATGAGAACTCCCGTCCTGACGACATGCCACCCCCTTGCTGAGCAATGCCCATAGCTGCTCCTGCCTCTGCTGCCTTGGAGTGGTGGCCTCCTGATGCATCGTTACTGAGTCCGGAGGCACATAGGATAGGTGTCGGCTGGTCCTGGCTGTGGAGACGCAGCTTGTTCAGAAGATCCCAACACCACACGTCCATGTTGACCACGTCTCCCAGCACCACTGACATTCCCCACTGTATGTAGGTAGATCGATTATCAAACTATTAATAACAACATTTATGGCTACTACTTTTTTAACAAGTACAAAAGCCTGTGCATAGCCTCATGAGTTCTCTTTGATGTAAAAATGTGTGACATAATATAGAGTAACCTAAAAGGAGTCATAGAAAACTGGATGTTTGTAAAAAAAACTGGAATAACACTGAAGGTGATTAATACCCCCACCCCAATGTGTGTGCCAAATTTCCTGAGCATTGCTCAAAAAATGAGGAAGTGGTTTGATGTGCAATATTTTCCTGTTTTACTGCCATATGTCATTACCATGGTAATGCAGTTTCACACACACTGAAACAATATGTCTTGCACATCTTTACCACAAGTCCAATGTGTGTGCCAAATTTCAAGAGTCAAGAGCATTACTCGAAAAATGAGGAAGTAGTTCAATGCGCAAGATTTCAACCTGATTTATTGCCATAATATGCCGTTACCATGGCAACGGAGTTTCCGACACATTAAAAAAATGTCTTCCACATCTCCATCCCAAGACAAATGTGTGTGCCAAATTTCATGAGCATTGCTTGAAAAATGAAGTAGTTCGATGTGCAAGATTTCAACCTGATTCATTGCCATAATATGCCGTTGCCATGGCAACGGAGTTTCTGACACATTCAAAAAGTATTTCTTGCACATCTCCATCCCAAGACATATGTGTGTGCCAAATTTCATGAGCATTGCTCGAAAAATGAGGAAGTAATTCGATGTGCAAGATTTGCAACAGACCAACCGCCCGACCGCCCGACCACATGCTGATTCCTATATACCCCTTCAAACTTCGTTTGGCGGGGGTATATTGACACTGATTCTCATTTTTATATCAATTGTTTAACCTGGCATAACCAACCATTTCAAAGAATCATCATGGATTTTAAAAGGATTCACAATGACAACCCTCACCCCCCCCCTCCCCCCAATACACACACAACCCAACAAAAAAAATGAAAGACCACTTGAGAGCAGCTTTAGAGGGTTCTCACATTACAACATCAAATATCCAGCAGCCATGTTGGTAGGCAAGGAAAGCACCAAGGAATTGGAGGTGACAGAGACCATGAACATCTGTGTGTTATAAGATGTAGAAATGTGAAGCACACGACACTCGAGTCATTTTATTTTGCTAGTTGCCGGTCGTTTCTAGATGTCTGTGAGAACCCTCTATAGAGCTTTAGTTAAACAACAGTAAGAGATAGATGACTACTCACAGACAGTGTTGAGGCAATGAATGCTCCCTGTGACCTCTCTGTGATGTGCTTAGAGAAAGCTTCCATGACTAAGATGGCTACCTTACGATGCAGGCTGATGTCCAATACAAGCTCATCCTCCTAGTTGTGAAATCAGCAGAGGTAGGAGTTACATTCAGAATAGTACCTCATTATCATCATCACCATAATCATCATCATCATCCTTATCATCCTCATCAGCATCAACATAATCAACATCATCACTTTCCTCCTCCTCCTCCTCCTCAGACAACGTACATCATCATCCCCATCAAAATCATCATCATCATCTTGTTTTATTCCACTATAATTTATATATTACCTGCTCATTGTAGCCCCAGTTTAGTTTGGACAAAATGAGTCTTGCCAGCTGGTTCTCAGTCGAGTCTGGACTATGATCCAAAACCCACACTCGTAGGAAGCTCATATCAGAGACAGAAGGTTGCCAGAGATAGACAGGCAACTCAGAGCATAAGTATACACTCATCTGCAAAAAGACAGAAAAAAAGGTTAAAAAAAAGAAAAAAAGAACTATATATTGGAGGGCTGTAGTTATGTCAAATTGCCTTCATTTCTGTGTTTGGTGACTTTCCGCATCAAACTCATTAACAGGACTCATCCCCCCCCCCCCTCCCCCAAATTTACAGGTGTGCTTTCAAGAACATCAGGGGGAAATCATCCTTGGTGTCCATCTATCATTTTCCCCCAGGTTCACCTTTTGCTTACTAAATACATGGATCTGTTCATGGAATCACTGTTTCCTCTCTCACTTTCTCAAGCAAGGATGGACAGCAGACCAGCTAACTACATTTCACCTCTAGCATCTTCCAGAATGGAACTTTTCTTTGCATGACATCCCCCGCCCCTTGATTTTACCATCTTTGTAAAATGAGTATCTTGTTCTTGCAACATGCACTTCAGATGGGTATGACCATAACTATTTATTAGCTGGGTTTTCAAGGGGTTAAGAACGAAGGATGAGAAGAGGATCTTACTGAGCCGATGATGTCCATGGAAGACTGGATAAGACTGAGGATGTTGGTGAGGATGAAAGGATGTGTCAACGCCATACCAGCCAGTAGCTCCCTTCCAACCTTGGAACATGAGTCTCGTGTGTATTTGTTCAGATAGGCAAGCTGAAAAAAAAAGGCACATACAGCTGTAGTGATCAGATGTAACTGCAGATACATGAGTACTTTGAATTTGAGGCCATGGCACAGATACAGATCAAATTATGCAGTAGAAAATACATGACAATGGATCAGTTTATTCCAAACAAGACTTTACTATATATTACAGTATATGATTCATCTGTGATATTTAAAGAAACATGCAAGTTAAAATGGAATGCTAAAATACATTATAACAGGCAACAAAAGAGTATTGAAATAAAGGCTCAATAAGTAGGCAAAATCCACTAGCATGATAAACTGCAGGGGCAGAATGTACAACTTCAAAGATAATAAAAATGAACAGGTTGCCAAGAAATAACATTGTTTTGGATATGCTCACCTCATAGACTTCATTCGTGATGGTAATAACAAAGTCAGTTTCCTTGTTGGTTCTGGCACTGGCCATGTTAGCAAAGGTCGTCAGCAGATATATGACCTCTGACATCGGCATGTTCAGCAGCTTGTTTCCAAAGTGGGCCTTCTTTGTGGAATCTGGTAGAGCAAAAGATATGAAATGATGGATTATTGTGACTCAATTATGCATTAGCACATAGGAGCAACATGCTGGGGAACACTTAACTTCATTCATTGTGCCTTCTTTGTGGAATCTGGTAGCAAAAGATATGAAGTGTTGGATTACTGTGAATGGACTGTGTATTAGCAAACAGGAGCAAGAAGCTGGGCAAAATTTACAATGAACTATAATCACTGATGGCATTTGATTTCACATCCAAACAGTATCGATTTGGAAGCAATCATGCCTGTACCTAGAATAAATACAATTAATTATGTGCAATTCAAATTTGAAGTTTCTGTTTCAATGTTTAACATGGACATTAGTAAGATTTATTGTCATATACTTAAAAATGCATATACATATATGACAGTTTTGGATCAAAGGAGGAAATACTCAGCTATTTGTTTTCTAAAAAAATGTTGACACCACTTTAAAAGGTTGTTCACACATGATGCGTAAAACCATCATGGCAAAATAAAAACTATTTTACGTCAAGTGGGGGTGAGAAAAAAAAATGATCTGTGCATATTAAAGGGTACCAATCACCAAAAAATATTATGCTCTGTATGTTAGAAGTTCTATGTTGTTATACTACAATCAAAATATGGGCTTCAAATATTACTTCTATAAGGAGATATTGCAAGTTTAATTACACACGTAAAATGGACTCGTGAATAGACTACTTGACGTACATGTACATGTACGTGCTCACCAAGATAGGAGCTAGCGCAGAACCCAACTCTGAGTTCGGTTCCATGAGGGCACCTTCATGTTATTCTTTATTTCCTTCAAACTCCTTAACTGTTGACTATAGAATGCCAGATAAAGTTCTTTGAGCTTGATTTTATACTTTCCAGCTGTACATAAATTTTTTTTAAGGTGATACACTTTATCATACTCACATAGCTGTGTGTGATAAGATACAGAAACGTGAAGCACACTACTCTCAAGCAATTTCATTTTGCTAAAGCGTTTTTTTTGGGGGGTGTTCTTATTTTTTTTTGGGGGGGGAGATGTCACATTATCTGGGAATGAGGCTTTAATCTTGTTCATGGTTTACTTTCAAAACGTATTAAAATAGTCAATGAGAATGCACATACCTGACAAGTCCCACTTGTATTCATCCAGCTTGGCTCTGGTTCTCACACTGATAGATGCTGTAGAGCTAACCTCTCCTTTATCAGAGTGATGCAGGAACCATAGTAACCGCCACATCATGTGAGGTGACAGGCAGGAGTAGGGCATGTCAGCTAAGAATTGCCACGTACCAAGCCTGCAAGAACACGAGTGAGAGTAAATCCATAGTATTGATATGATCTAGTAAACTAAATACAGTGTTCGTATGCTTTTCACAATACTTACTTGTTTAAAGCTTCCCATTGATAATTACATTCTTCTCTTGTATTTCTACACTCTTATTCCCTTACTTCTTTATCCTACACTGCCCCTAGAGCACTCTACATAGTGGATTTGGCGCATTATAAATCATATCTATTATTATTTATAGTTATTCATCTACTGATAATTTCTGTAACCAAAAATATTTTTTCTCAAATCAGAAATGCATCTCAGATCTCTGTACCTTTCCTTTAAGCTGGAAATTCTTAAAAACAATCCATGATAGCTTGCTTTATGTGGGTCATCCATAGCCTGGTGAGTTATTTTCACATCTGGCCATTAAAACTATGCCATACACACGCTAACATAACGTTTTCAAATGATTTTCCAGGATATTAATCATAAGATATTGCATAGACTTTTATTCTATAAAGTGAATAACATTTTCTGAAAAAGCTGTTGTTTTGATGACATTTCCTAACAAGTAATTGTTGTGGTTTTCACATCTAGTTTCTCTCATGATTTTCATTTCCAGAGTTCTTTACAAGTTTCCAAGGGCTAATATGCTTCCAAGGGCTAATATGCTTTTTTCTCTCGAAATAACTATACTAGTGTATACCTTGGAGCACTCATGATACACTGCACGGCCCTGAAGAACATCTCGTCAACTTCTAGCTGTATCTTCTGTAAGGTGATTTCCTTCTGAGGGTCAGAACAGGGAAGAACAGTATCCTCAGAGTCTCTGCATCCTTCCAACCTCCAAGTCTTGTAGTTGGTCCAATGATTAGCTACATACTGTACTGTGTGTCTACAAGAATAACAAAGAGTACACCAACAGATGCTATTTGAATTTGAGAATCCATACGAACATGAAAACAAGACATGAGAAAGGTACCTCAAATTTATGCTGAATCACAACTGACCATATTGATACTCCTTTCCAATTGAAAAAAATGTCTACAAGAACAACAAAGAATACACCAACAGATGATATTGTTTGAATTTGAGAGTCCATAGGAACATGAAAACAGGACATAAGAACAGTACCCCAAATTTATGCTGAAGCACAACTGACCATATTGTAAGTTGTTTCCAATTGATAAAATCAGTACTTGAGTGATAAAGCCCCAATAACTTTATAAACATGCCATAACAAGACAGAAGTGTTTTTGGTTTTATAGCTAAGTTGGCATCTAAACCATTTGTGAATGATCCCTAAATACAGTATATGGACACTAGGTCTCAAATAATTCATTATTGTATGATTCATAAATATATTTTTTCTTATATAACATTTGGAAAATAACAATTTGGTAAATAATACTTGGGGTTAAACTTGGCGTGATAAGTGAAAGTTTTTGATTTAACTGCATTTTTCCAATGTCATATTGATTGATCACAAACATTGTGCACTACAACTGATTATCAAACAATATTTCCGTTGGTAAATCAATAAGCTGATAACATTACAAATGAAATTGAAAATTTGAAAAACTAAACCACACATTTTAAAAATGACATGGGTACCTTACCTGATAAGCCTTCCAATTCTCTTGACGAACTGTCGATATCTTGATCTGTTGAACGTCTGGAGACCAGTGTGGAAGATATGGATCAGACTTGAACAGAATGCTACCAGCTTCAGCATGTCTTGGCTCTCAACCTGCTCTATGTTGTATGCTCTGTCAGCTGAAATCATAGAAAAAACAACAACAAAGATGATTGCCTCGTTATGTATATGTATTTGGAATGGATATAAAATTGTCTGAAAGAGTGAAAGATGCAGACATCCACGTTCATTCTTTTAATCATCTTTACACTTCTACCAATCATCTACAAAGTTCTTACTGTCAACCTATTCATTTTCCTTCACTCAAGCTATAACAAAGAAAATACCCTACCCCATTTCTCAGTTTTATTTCTGCTGTAATACTTCTCATTCACTTACTGCTCTTTAATTACATGTAGATCACTCATTATTAACTGAAGAGCAGACCCTTTTTTTTGGTAGGGTCATTGTCTAAACTTTCTGTCACTTAAAGTGATTGATTAACTTTGTGAAAAATTGTAAAATCAGCTCAAATGCCAGTGAATTGTGTGCAGTCCTCTAACTACATGTATAATTAAGGATATGTGAAAGTATGAGAGAAAATGGAAAATTACTATCCTAAAAAAGAGAAAATCGCGATCAATCGCTAGTGCAAGTCGCTCGGCTTCTTCGCTGCGCTGCAGTCACAAAAACCAAGCACCAGCGCTTGGCGATTTCAGAACGGGTTTCCAGCCCGTACGGTATTCTGTGATAGAGCGAGGTATGCCAACCGTAAGAGTTCTTTAGGGTTCGGTGGTACTCTATCCCGACATCAATGTTCAGTTGTAAATATCTTGATATAAAAACGACCAATCAGCTTATAAAACTCAGGCGATTCCTGTCTGAGCTAAAGGTTTGCAATTATGATTACAGCATTAGCTGGAACAGTGATTTTTTTTTTCAATCCTGGGCAAAGTTAATCAATGCCTTTAAGTCTCCACCAATATGGTATCTTTCCCTATTTTTCAGTTTCGTTTTTGGCAATAAAACTCTTTCCTTGCTAATCCATGTTGCTCTTCAAATATGGACTAACTTCCATCCTTGTTATTTCCCTTTCAATAAACAGCATACTAACCACTGGTATCCACTAGCAGAATATGGCTGAACATCTCTGTGAAAGGAAACTGAGCTAATAACTCCACCAGGTCACTCTCATTCAGAAGAAGTTTGTGAGATGATTCTTCCTGTAAGATAACAGAGAAGACTATTCCAAGTAGTCTTGATTCCGCGTAATGACAGAAAATGAATTCTTACATAATCAAATGAAACAAATATATCCCAATAATTAAAGTGATTACTTCCAAGTCCAAACATCAAAATAAACAAGTGAATGAGTAAATTACGCAATGCGTAATAAATGTCCCCGCCGGAAGTGCAGATCTGTGGAAATTAACTAGCCTGAACCTTAAAACTTCAGTGAAAAACTTTAGTGAATAAAATAATAATGTTACTGCATGCAAAAGAAGAGAATACCAACAATGCATGTATACAACTGAAATATAAAACATGAAAACATTATGAACCTTCAGCCATTTTGAATAAATTTGCATAAATTTGCATAATTAATGAATTTCAAAATTCTGTGTAGAAGTTTGGAAGCCCCCACCCAGCCCTATCAGATAAAACAATCGGAATCAAAATCCGATGTGAAATAGAGGAGAAGTAGCATTTTTCGTCAATTTTGAATAAATTTGCATAAATTTGCATAATTACTGAATTTCATAATTCTGTGTAGAAGTTTGGAAGCCCCCACCCAGCCCTATCAGATAAAATAATTGGAATCAAAATCCGATGTGAAATAGAGGAGAAGTAGCATTTTTCGTCAATTTTGAATAAATTTGCATAAATTTGCATTATTACTGAATTTCATAATTCTGTGTAGAAGTTTGGAAGCCCCCACCCAGCCCTATCAGATAAAATAATCGGAATCAAAATCCAATGTGAAATAGAGGAGAAGTAGCATTTTTCGTCAATTTTGAATAAATTTGCATAAATTTGCATAATTAATGAATTTCAAAATTCTGTGTAGAGGTTTGGAAGCCCCCACCCAGCCCTATCAGATAAAACAATCGGAATCAAAATCGGCCAAGAAATGACGGAGAAGTAGCATTTTCTAACATTTGAGCACACACGGACAGACGGACGGACGGACGGACGGACGGACGGACGGACGGACACACACACACGCACACACGAACGGAGCCCGTTTCATAGTCCCCTCGCGAACTTCGTTCGGCGGGGACAACAAAAAAGAGAAATATCCATAATGCCATGGCAAAAATGCACAAAAATACTAATGTGCAAACTAACAACAGATGAAATCTATCGTGCAGAATCTGCCCATCTTATAAAATTTGTCTACAGCAATGCGTAAGAAGTAAACACCGCCACCTCCAACTTACATCTTCCGATTCCAGATCTTCATCAACCAATGTCCAGTTGATAGTAGGATCACTGCCACCTGAGGAGAAAGGGTTGGAGGAGACCACCTTCATCTTGGCCAAGAACTCCTCACGGTATCTAAATTGATAAACAGGTGAGGATGAAGACGATACAACAAATAACAAGAAATGTCTCAACTACTTCTGAGGTTGCATGTGGAGAAGAAGTACATGTATCTACAGTGCATCCCAGAAAAAATTTGGAAAAAGTCTATCCAAATAAATGTTTTAATATATTATAAGGAAATGTTCATACCTGTGGATAGCTTAGGGCCTCTTCTATCAAATGACATCAAAATATCAACCAATATTCTACGCTTGGGTGAGCAAAAGCCATTTTTGTGAAAGGGTGCAAAATCCAGACTTGACAAGAATTGATATTGGCTCTGGCTGGTATCAGCCAAGCTGAGAGTCATGAAAAGGCTTAGAAATTTCCATATTCTGGTCAATAAAAGGCAATTTATAAAATAACTGGCTTTGTTCTCTGCATGCCCTTACATATCCCATCAACATATTTTGCTTGAGTGAGCAATTGACTACTTTGTTATGAACTAAAATTTATGGAAAATATTCTGAAATATTGATTTGGGGAGACTTTTTCCAACTTTTTTTGGGGGGACGCACTTGTATAACTGGTAATAAATGCCATCGAAGGGATACAAACAAGATAACCTGGAAAGGTAGATGAGGGCCTCTCCAAAGATGTGTTATTAACCCTTTCGAGACAATTGACCACATTTTGTGGTTTGGCCCAATAACTTTTGATTTAGAGCCTTAAAAAATATACCAGATGCATGAGTAGAAAGAGCAAAAAATTCTGCACATACTGTGTCCATTTTTGTTGCCTGATCATATTGCGTTTGATGCCAGGAATTTTAAAAAGGAGAATAAGATTGAACATCCTTAAATTGGCAACACATTGAGAGATTCAAAATCATTGTTTTTTGTCCAAATTGGCAACTTTTTCAACTTTTGACAAAGTTCCTAACCACATATATTATTTTCAAGAAATTACATCTTATTAGAACCACGTAGCACTAAAATAAAAATATTATTGTTGCCAATTTGCAGAACGAAATGTGATCAATTGAGCTCTTAAATAATTCCTGTCCTGAAAGGGTTAAAGTATATACAAACAGAATTAAGGGGAGTCAGACCGACTCTCAGGAATAATTGGCCTTTCAAGGAAGGTGACTTAAAGACAGAGGTAGATGAAATATCAGGTGACCACTGTATAAGATTCATATGCAAATATTCAAATATATTGGTCTCATTTAAAAATCAATATTACAAATTATACTTGTAAAATTTTGATAAATCTACTTTCAACCTCTACACAAATCTTCATAACTCTCACTCCATTATAAGAAAACTCTGAAGAATCAATTTATAAATCTGCAGTTTCATTTTCATCAAGGGTAAATCAATATTTTCCACAGGTTTATGAACCAGGGCCCCATTTCATAAAACTTTTTATCAATAACAAGTTACAGTAATTGTTATAAGCTACTGAAATCCTTGAATCTGATTGGCAGAGAGCGAATTTGTCACAGAAATGAGGCAGTTGTTATTGATAACAAGTTTTATGAAACGAGGCCCAGAGCATGCTCAAGATCAACACTCCATGGGACAACAAGAGAAACTGACCTGACAGGAGCCATGAGAGTTGCGAGCATGTTAACAAAGTGATCCAGGAGTGGACTAGCCCAGAACCCATGTGACCCATGACCTTGGCTTGATGATGAGGCTGCATCCTCCATGTTGAGAAGCTGGGTGTCTCTGGGAGCTTCACGTAGGGGTACAGGAGATGAAACCTGGGGAAAAGTCAGACAGAAATAAAAATTAGTGGTATTCATAAAGGCAGAAAACTAGTCTAAGTTTGTCCGCTGATTGATGGACTGCCACGTATCATCCTCTTTAATTTGTAGATATTACTTAATTCTGAAATTAAAAAAAAAAAAAGATTTCAGAAAATAATTTTTGTTTGTTCATTTTAATAGTTGCAGAATTATGATAATATAATAATAATGATAATAATAATAGTGGGTTCTTGTGTAGCACACATGTCTGTCTGACTTGACACTCCTGGAAATCCACAATTATTACTCTTATGGCACTCTATCTTTTCAAGGAATTAATTCCTGCCAGGTACCCATTTACCTCACCTTGGTTGAGTGTGGCAAATCTAGATTAATGTCTTGCCAAGACACTAGTGCTGTGCCTGGGATTCAAACCCTGTACCTTGTGGTTCACAGTCCGGGGACTTATCCACTAGACCACAACACCTGGAATTTAGAGACCGAGACTTGGCGTTTCATGAATCAGCGGGTTTTAAACCTGGACTGGAGTTAGCATGCTTTTACGAATACTGGCCTTGGTTGCTATGCTGAATTTTTCATGATGATTGTTTAAATTAAATTTTAAAAATTAAAACTAAACACTGAATCCAACATTGATTTCTTCACACTGACTGACCATTACTCTTAGCACATATCTTCACTAAAACATCACAAGACATATCTCATGGGTTTTCTATTGTATTATTCCTTGTGCATGTACATGACTTGTCATTTTATTTACCACTGAGACATGTATTGCATATGTACATTACAGGCACTGACATATGTATAACATTTATCTCTCTCAGAACAGTTGATTATCTGTATTCATTAATGATACAATTAGGCAACATCTGTATAATCATCAATCACTATACACAGAAGTATGCAATGTCGTCTCAGAAAGTTTGATTCACATATAGTTAAGTATATGATGATCAAGAAATTTGAAATCCAGGAATTTTAAGATATAAATCTCCCTCTAAAATGAGGCATTCTTGATATAAAGTTAAGTATGAATATAAATTTAAGTTCTGGTCAGGAGATTACATTGTGAAAGAAACGGTCTCACAACAATTGGGGAAAGTTGATCATGTCTATACATAAGAATGAATGTGTACTGTTAGATTTTTGGAATCATCAAAATGATAAGAAATTGACCCGATCTCGCTGAAAAGCACATACACTGCACACAGAAATGGGCATATGGGACTGCACACATGTGTGGCATGAATGTTCGGCCCGAACACTTCAGCTATTTCTCCTCATGTTTCAAATACGAGGGCATTTGAAGAGTAATCCTTTTCAGGGGACACCTCTTCTATGATATTCTTCCATAGTGACATGAAAGGAATGAGAAAGCTCACAAATTATTTTTCTCCTTTCCCGGAACGCAAACTTCTCTTTAAGTTAAATAATGATTTGTGTTGACAAGTTATAATTATTATCTATTCCATTACAACATAACAAAAATACACTGTTCTTTCCTTGACATTCATAGAATGATTTCTTAGTCATTTTCAAAGAGATCAATGTACAGTTGAACCCCACATAGGACAAAGTTCATGATTACCAACACATTTTTTTAAATGACATTGTTGACTTATTAATAAGAGACAGCTTTTGCAAACACACCTGAGAGTATGATATTACCTGGAGGAATGTAGAAGCCCACTCACTGATGCCAGGAGGACATCTTAACAGGTGATTAAAGATGAAGAGGTGCTCCTCGAGAGTGGCTACTCTCAGTAAGACAGACACCTGAGATGAAAAATAAACAATGTGTAAATAGATACAAAGAATGTTAAAGACCATGAGTAGATCAGTGAAGTAGTTTGTAGGAATAGAAACAAATGCCATAATTCAGTGAGCCTCTTTGAAGATGTAATCTGCATATGAGCACACAAATATTATTTGTACCAAATTGTAAAACCAACTGAGAAAAGTACTGGATATGTTGTTGTGTAAGGGATCGGTTGAATCGCAGTTTACTTTCTTGAGTACAGAGAGGGTACATTATGAATGCTTGGCACACAATCAATTACAGTTGAAAGCTATATAGCATAGCATTTATTCAGATGAAGTATAACATGAAGATACAGATGAATATAAGAATGAAGCCTAGAGCAAGTCTGATGGTGACTATACTCTCATGATGTTTGGAATTTATTCTGAAGTAAATCTTGATCTCTATTCTGAATTATATTCTATTCTGAATTATATTCTATTCTGCGTGGAGTCCTGAAGTGAACCCCTTTTATAATGGGTAAACCCCCTATTGGGAGTTGGTCAACCTTGAGTCCTTGACCAAATGACCACAAGTACGTCATAACTTTTACTCAGAATTGGGGAGTGGGGCTGTTATCTGGAAGGAGTGATGTTGTGAATAAGAAAACCATAAAGTGACCATTGCGTCATAGCTTTAGTTGGAAGTTGTATGAGTAACACTTTCTGAAGAAAGTGTGAAGTTTGTAAACATTTAAACTTCCTGTTCACTTCTTGTCTAGGTATTGATAAAGTATTGATAAATTATTAATAAATGTAAAATTGGTCTTGTTATTACATAACAATGTGCTCATAAGAGTTATGTAATCATTATCAATTTATGGACGAACAGTGTATACCATAATACTCAGGTGAAAGTATTTTTCATAAAAGGGAAAACAAAAGCCATTCATGAAGCAATTCCATTACTTTGGGGGTTGTTATTCTATTAAAGATAACCAAAGAGGCATAACTCCATGTTTGAAACACCATTCCAAATTTGTATAATGTGCTAACTATCAACAGGTCTATTGGAACAATAAGCCCGTTCTAAAATATTATGGAATAATCTAGAATCTAGATGACCTCTTTAGAATGCACAACTTCTTCTACGTTCTATTGCTGTAACTGTCACCTGTAGCCACACTTGATTGGGCTTCAAACGATAGATTGACCAGTAAATTGTGCCATTTACCCCATAAAATCAAAGAGTCAATAGATTTTTGTGTACTGGAACTGGGTGGTTTCCGTATAAAGTATCTATAATTCTATAGTAAATAGGTTTATTAAACTTTGGTAATAGGAATAATATATATATAGCATTGTCTCCTTAATGCCTAGATGAATTTTCTACTTACCATACGCTGTAGCCAGGAGCGGGAGAGTTCAACGAACTCTGAATCTGACACTGGTCTGCGCTGGAATGCAAAGAGAACTGAGATGCACTGTTTCAGTTTGTTAATGTCAGCTTGAGCTTGAGCAGAATTGAGATTCATCAGATGAGCTGGAAAACAGAAAACAGAGAAAGGTGAATCATTTCTTCACATACCATTTTCAACCATGTGTCTTTATTATTATTGTTACAAATGTTATCATTACTGGTAAATATTCAACATTACCTGAGCATGGGATGGGAAAAAGTGAACTTAATCAATATAACCACTGGGTCTATCCTCCCGGTATAATTATTTGGGATGTGCAGGTGGACCACTAAACTTTTCCCCTACTCTTTCAGGAATAGTAAAGTGGTGACTCTCCTACACACGGCACCTCTGTTAAAATAGCTGAGGTTCTAAAACACATGCTCTAGCGAGAATCGCTCTGCAGACATTTTCTACATTATCCAAATTCCAAACTTCAAGCATGAACCATACATTATACCTCATTCTAACCCTAAACCTAACCTCAAACCTAAGTTCAACCCTAACTCTATATCTAAGATGAATTAAACATAAACAAAATGTCACTGGAGCACTATTTTGTAATCTGCAGGAATTAATAATATTACTGAAGAAAGTACAATATACTGCATAAATTTGTTTATTGTCTGGGAATGTAAGGTTTCTGTTTCTTAAGAACAATGTATTGTAATCTAAGGAGGTTACCCATTTTCTCTACTTTGATATATTTATCATGTATTTCAAGAGAAAAAATAACATATGAAACTCCTCAAATACTTGAACACTCTTCAGATCTAATAATGCTCTGAGCTCAAATTTCGTAACACTTCAAATTAAATGGTTGATACATTCTTCAGTATTTTGAGGAAATATGATTTCATATTATATAAACAATGCATTTTTTTCAAGTACATGTAATACAATATATATATGTGTATTTGAAATCACCTTCATCATCTTTTTTTAATCACATGTAACAGGTATTCGACTATATATCAAAACATACACCTCATGACACTGTGCTAAATTTCTAAATATAATGATTCATACTCAAGTCATACCGATTCCAAATCGACCAATGATCAACAACAAATTGGACATTGGGGATAATTTTTTCTTTTCTTTTTTTGGTCTTTTGTTACTATTGGCCCTGTTTCATAACACTTATTAACCATAACAAGTGCCAAAATCCTACAACAAATTTTCTTTCAGCCAATCGAATGCAGTGATTTCAGTAGCTTATATCAATCGTTGTACTTTGGTATCGAAAACAAGTTTTATGTACCACGGCCCTACTGTTGATCTTGTCAATGCGACTAGGATGATTGTGTGACACATGCTCTGGTAATAACTGCTCTGCAGTCACTATCCTGGACAACCCAAATTCTTAACTTCAACCCTTGACCACACACTATACCTTAACCTAGCCCTAACCCTAGAATCTGATTGCAACCCTTACCTCAACCCTACATCTTTAGCAAAATAAAGCCTTGAGAAATTGTCACCGGAGCAAATACAGGAGCACCAAAGAGGGTATTACCTGTGACAGGCATACTGTTATCTACTCCTCTGAAGAGCTGAGAACGATTCAATAGGTGATAGATGTAAACCTCGATCTGGAGACGCGACAGCTGCGCTGTATACGTGACCAGTGCATACGTGCCATGGACATGGATACGCAGCTGAGAGAGGGCGTTCTCCGCTGCCTTCAACTTCCCCTCGTGGTATTCCACCGTCTTGAATGTGTGGGTGGATTTGACATTGACGTCGTCTTGGCATTGACCCTAGGTGGTTGGAACATTAAATTTTGATAAGAAACTGATCAATTTTGGTGTATCAATAAAAACCAAAAATGGTCTTGTGCCAGTGTTTAATCTAATTCCATTTCACTTCATCATCATGTCTTCTTTTTCTTTCCTTTTCTAATACATTTCCTTGAGGGGAACGTCCACCCTGATTACAAGTCGATTTTAAAAGAAGCAGAAAAATGAGAGAAACCGAATAGTAAAAATTTAAGCGAAATCCGATAAAAAATATAAAAAGTTATGAATTTTAAAAAGTTGTAATCAATCATATATATGTTTCATACAGGTTTTGTGTAAAAACATACACTGTATGAACAATGATTATATCTAAGGTCCATGTATGTTTGAATATTTTCTTTAGAGGAAATGCAAATTAATCATTTTAGGGGTACAAGGAAAATGGGAGAGGAGCTTGAAAGATACGTCACGGACTTGCCAATTTGTGTTTGATTGATTACAACTTCAAAAATTTATACATTTCGTATTTCTTTTCGTATTTTGCTCAAGTCTTCATTGATCTGTTTCTTTAATTTTTCTACTTATTTTAAAACCGACTTGAAATCAGGGCGAACTTTCCCTTTAATTCCTCTTAATGCCCCGTAAGCAGGTTCTAATGATGAAAGAATACAAAGACAGCCTTTTCACTATTGGCTACCACATAGTGTTACCGAAAGCTTTCAATTGTGATACTCACTCACCATGGAAACCTACAGAGAACATCTGATCATTCTTTTGAATAAAGATTGTTTCTGAAGATGACAGGCTTAAACTAAAACTGACTGGAAAGTCACACAGCAGCTTGCCTCTAGTGGAAACATACCATGCACTCAAAAAAAAATTAAAAAATAACAAAATGAACAAGTACCTTGGACCACAGAGTATTAAATAAGATAGTTTTGACACACATACCCAAGCGTAGACTGTATGCAGTCCATGCGTAGTCAGAGGTTTAATCATGGAGCTCAAAATAGTTCCCTCCCATGCACATTCTCTATAAAGGGAAAGAAATATTTGTAGCTCCATGAAATAACTGACCAATCAGAAGTGACTTCTGCTGTCTCGACTTCTCTGTAAATCAACTAGCTACATGCCTACATGTAGGACTTGCCCTATCCCTGAATGTTTTGGGTATACCTTGACAGGAATCTCATTATGGGTAAAGCTCCAGATCTGTTCCACATTGTCCATATAATCCTCCCGCTGTCCTCTGATCTCAGCTTGTATGGTACCTACGTTCAGTCTTGCTCGTAGGTAGTTACTCACTAGGTCATAGAACTCATGCTTATCAATGTAGTTCCCCTGATATGAAAGGAAAGTACAGACTTGATTTATTGTTGAAAATCTATTTGGATAGTATGTATTGACATTTAGTGTGGCTCGTAGGTAGTTTACTCACTAGGTCATAAAACTCATGCTTATTAACGTAGTTCCCCTGATGTATGGGTGAGACAGGAAAGGATAAACTTGATTTATTGTTGGAAGGCAAATTGGTAAGGTATGTATTGCAAAGTCATGAGATTCAATATAATACATAGGATTTGGGAATATTCAAATGTTTAATGAAGAAAAATACAGAATAACTTTTACATGTTAAAGAGGATTAAAATTTGTAGTTGGCATGAATTTGCAATGTAAAATCTCTATGATTTAGTCATACATTATTGCGTATCATTTATTTTGACCATTTCTTCATTCCTCAAAAAACAATGATCTACAAAATGCAAACCATCACTCATGAAATCAAAGAACCAAAAGTCTACACAAATTGTGCCCATATACATGTACTGTACATGTAGCTGACCTACAATACATACTACTTATAAATGCTTTTATAAACAAATGTTATAAATTACACTTATGCACAATCACATGATTCATATGTAACATGGAGGAAGAAGAAACAATCATTTCTAGAATTATTAAAATGGAATTAAGTGTATGTATGCTTTGAAATTACAATTCCAGGCAATGAATCTAATTTGACATGCTGCCAATACCCTGACAAAGCATTAACAATATAAAAACCTCCTTTATGAAGCTAAAGAAATAGAAAAATAGAAGGGAAAAAATGAAAAACTGAGTATTTCTCACCTTCACAAAATCCTCAACAAATGCATCTTGCTTAATAAGCATGCTATTGAAGTAGTAATACTGAAGCTCCTGCTGGCTCATTGGCTGCATAGACTCTGTCGGCCACGCTACCGCTCTTGTCCGTGCTGGCACGTTCTTCCGCACCTCAGAGCGTGTCGCTTCTTTTGTTCCCTCCAATGCTCTCTCAGACCTTCCCCTCTCCTCAGTTTCTTCACCTCGAATCCTAGAGCTCAAGATGGACAGCGGATCCTCTTGAGGTGCCACTGCCAGAAGCGGGGCTGATCTCATGGCTGCACCATCTTGTGTCTCTTTCATGCCATGTTGGGGCTGTTGGATATTAGCCATCTCATCCTGTATTCCTGGCTCAGCCTGGCTGACACCCAGGGGATCAAAGCTTGTTGATTCTGTTGGTGGCGCGGTGGCCTCTGGAGTCAGAACCTCAGCCGCTGGTGGGGCCGTTGCCTGTTCTGTTTCTGATGAAGTATTTTCATATATCAAGAAGAAGAAAATTAAATGTAAAAATTTGTATTTATAAACTTGTTATCAATGTAAATCTGATTACAAGCACCAATGATAATGCTTCATCATCATACAAAGAAATATGTATATGTACATGTACACATACACATGGACATGTAGGTTATCCTTTCATCAATTTCTTGTATGTCAAGAACAACCTGGAAAAAAAAAAGCTTAGCAGCATGTACATGTACATTTGTAAGAGTGAAAGGCGTAAATAACAATGTGAAGAAAACTAATAGCAGTATACAACTATTATTCTTTTCCAAAAGATAGATAAATCATTAATCAAGTAATTGAGAGATATTACTAGTTCATCTGTGAGTAAAGTTTAAACAATTCGTAGAAACAAATTTCTAAGAAAGTGCTTCAGTCGTATGTATACATGGAGTTTGAAGTTCATGAATTAAACTTTTGTTACGTATTCATAAGTTCTTATCAAAGCAAACTCGAAAAGTACAAGTGAAACACAATATTAGGCAACTCATAAGACTCTTAGACCTACATAATGCATATTAGTGGTAAAGTAATTTCAAATGTAGATAAACTACATTTGTAAATGTAGGCCCAACTATACATGTACATTATGTTGTGGATCCAGAGAAAATAATTTTACAAACAAGGACATGTATATTGTACATATAGATGGCTACTACAGAGTTTCATATCACAAAGTATTTTCTATAATTTTGGTACAAATTTTGCGGTTGGTATCATTAAGGTAGTTCGTAATAAGTACATGGTACAAATGACCCTGAAATGACCCCCATTGTACGCGCATCTGTTTTGGTGGATATGCTACTCGATTAACAACTAAAATCACTTGTGGTGTGTGGTGTGCGCATCATGGCGCGCAAACTATGAAAGTGTATAAAGGTCAATTGTACTTGGTACAAATGACCTTTATTTGCACATGCGCAAATTGTAATTACGAAATGGCTTATTGTACCAGGGCATGTACACGTACATGTACTGGGACTTGTGGAAGTAACACCGTTAGTATTAGTCATACATGTACATGTATATGCAGGTGGAAAAGGAATACATGTAAATTACATTACCAGATTTTTCTTTAAAATACAATGCCATAAATATGTGGACATATGCATGTAGACAAAAGGACTAGGTACATGTACATGTACATGTAGGTATAATAGTCATACTGCTTTCACTATCTGAGCCTTAAAGAAAAGAATGAAATTACTATAGATTGCCTTTAACTTGTGAGGGAAAGTGATTCAAACTTCTGAAAGTCTTGAGTTTAGTGTCATAATTTAATTTGATTTTAGATGGAAAGTTAAATAGGATGGCACATGACTCTGGCATTGCATTACAATGTGCTCATACCAGGCTCTTCATGCACGTATGCATGCCTACAAATTTTTCATCTAGAGCTAGATCTAATTGGAACAATTGAAATGATTTTCAGGTCACTGCTGCAGCCCCTACAGTACTCCAGTCAAAGACTGCTCAAAGAAAGTTCAATTTTTCGTAGCCCACCATTCTAAATGGTGGCAAATCAATCTACAAAAATTCTTACTACGCTGTCTGAAAGTCAGAATTACATTGCAGCCAGGCAAGCACCGTGTATATTCCTGTCATAATTTTCTCCACATTAATCCAAGTGGTAACACTTTGATGGCCAGAATCACATGTACATGTATGCATGTGACGACCTACATAACAAACATGGTCATAGGGTGGGCACATGTGTGTTTGTCTTTCTTTCTGTTTTTGTTTTATAATAGATGATTAGAATCTCATGTTAACAGCGTGCTCTCCAAATGCTTTCATTTTCTACCCCCCCCCTAAAAAAAAAAAAAAACCCACCCAAAACAACAAACAAAACAAGAATAACTAAAAGTAGAACTTGCTGAACTTGGTACGCACTGTATTCATCAATAGTAATCTAAGTGTTATGGGTCATAACTGCATTGTACTGTATTCTGTAATGATTTCTTTTTTCTTTCTTTTTTTTCCTTATTAAGGAAAGGTGAAAATAATTTGTGAGCTTTCTTATTCATGTTATATCAGTTTGGAAGAACATCAAAGCAGAAATTTCCCCTGAAAAGGATTTCTCTTCAATTTGAAATATGACGAAAAAAAGCTCAAGTGTTCAGGGCCGAACATTCATTCCACATCTGTGTGCAGTCCCATATACCCATTTCTGTGTATGGTGCATGTGATTTTGAGTGAGTTGGGGTTGATTTCTTATCATTTTGATGACTCCAAAACCTCACAGTACTTATACACCAAATCCTTATTTAGACATGATCAACCTTTCCCAAATTTTGCCTCCAGACAGTTTCTCTCACAATGTAATTGCATTCACCAGAACTCAACTTGATCTTCAAATGTACATGTACATGTGTGATTGGTCATTTGTCTCAAATCTGTGATAATAAACATTGTTTGATATAATGTTCGATAATTATGCATGAACACCAAGCTCCATTGAACTACAAGTTTCAGTGTATTCCTACCTCTGAATCCTCTCTATGGAGCAACTGTATGTGTCTACCCATGCGTTACTGGCAAAAGCCATTCCATTCATAAATGCAGGCTTCCTGTGTACATTTTTAGACATGATGTACATCATGCACTTTTGCAGGAAATCAGTGGACATTTTTTTGGAGAAAAAAAACCCTCTCCACTGTGCATAATGTACATGTACATGTACATAGGTCATAACAATAAACCCTACCAAAGGTTAAATATTTTATGGACCCTGATCCATATCCTATTGTATGTGTGATTTGTAGTCTCACCTGTATTAGATACATGTACTTCAAAACTTCCTTTTTCTAATTTGATATTTACAATACAAAACATGTTCTTCACATGAGGACATACTAGCAATAGCCCTACATCTCAAGCCTAGCACTGATGTAGAAATTAGACATTTATAAAGTTTAGTGGATGAGAATAGATAATTGTCAAATCTACTTACATATTACATACATGTACTAAAATGACTAATCTCCTTATGTGAGGGTTCTATATAAAATCATCTCCTCTTTTAGAAAAAAAAACTTGTATCCAAATTCATTTGTATGTTCAAACTAATTCTAGCTCTCAGTCATCACTCAAATATAATGGTTTCATTACCCTTTACATACCTTTCAATGCCTCAGAAGTGAACGGTGACTCCTCAACAGATGTTTCTCTGGACAGAGAAGACAAGATTTCAAACTCTTCAAGACTTTCTCCCTCCACTGACTGGAGCACCTCTTTGTTCTCATCCATCTCAGAAACACTTTCTCCTTCTGTCATCCCTTCTCCTCCAGTAGCCTCTGTGTCCTCCAGTTGGGTTTCATCATGTGTGTGCACAATTTCTTCCTCTGTGGTCATTATCTGCACAGGGTTTTCATCATTCACATCTACGTGTGGAATATCAAGCTCTGTCGATACAACTTGCTCAGGAGCAGAAGCAACATCTTTTTCACCTTCAGAAGGAGAGGAAAGCACTGTGGCAGAAGAGTTTGTCTCTTCATTCTGAGCAGTATCTTTGAGAGATTCGGCAGCATCAGGTCCATTCTTATCTTTGGATTGCACTGACTCATCCACATCTTTCACATCCGGTGCTTTCTCTGTATGCTTATCCATCCATTTCTCCGTGTCATCTTCAGTTTCTTCATCTTCTCCTGTCCTAGCAACAGAAACACTCTCTACCTTTGAAGATTCTGCACTCACAGGATCTACACTCGTTGAATCAAGACACTCAACAGCATTCTCTTCTTTCTGTGTGATATCTGCTTGGTCTCTTTCACCTCTGTCTTGCGAGTGTTCTAGGTTGGCAGAAGCAGACTTGATTTGTGAATTTTCCTCCTGTTCGTTTATCCCTTCATTATTTTCTTTGTCTTGTGACTCCAATTTGGCAGATGACTCTTCTTCGAGAGTAGGAGCACTTGGTTTTGACTTCGCAGTCTGAAAATAAATGCAAGGTGTATAATGAAATTAGGTGAAGAATAGAAATTATAACAATAATCACACTATTTTACAAACATACTACAATGTAGATTATGTATAAATATATATATATATATATATATATATATATATATATATATATACATATATATATATATGCAATATGTACACATGCATGTCATATCTAACAACTCTGAGATACTAGTTATATAGAATCTCTTTTTTAAAATTTTAATTTACATGCAGCATGGATCAAAAACAGAAACAAAACTAATATTCACAATTGAGGGTTTTCGGTAACACCATGTGGGAGCCTCTGTGAAAAGGCTGTTGATATATTCTTTCGTGAAAAAATAACCCACTTATGGGGTGTTTAGAGGAATTTAGGAGAAGTGAACGGAAAGGAAAGAGATGGAAATGGAATGAAATTAAAGGGGAATTAACCTCAAAATATTAATGTGCTTATATTCAAAGATGTAATCAATTCCTTCTTGTTGTCCTACGTAGTTTTGCATTAAGATATACGAGATGGGTATAAATCAAGATTTTCTCAGCAAAATTTATCGTCTGCTAGCAATACCTGGGGGCTGCCATTTTCTTGATGTGTACATAAAGATATTTTTAATCCGAATGCAAAATTGTCTTTCTTCCTGATACAAAATCCCATTTGAAATTTGAAATATTTAAGAGAATATACATATATTCTAAAAACGAAAATATATTTTATATTTCTTTGAAAATTACTATTTTACTAAATACAAATCTATTTTCTGGATACTATGACGTACGCGACGGAGCAAATTAATTCAAATTTATGGATGATAACTTTACCGAGCATCAATAGTGACAAACTATACATTCACCTGCTTTGAGATAATGGATTTCAATAGTCAGAATGCGCGTTGTATAAATTATGTTCTGCTCTGCCAGGCAAGCCCAAGAAATCGATTTCTATTTAGCAAAACCAGAGAATTTAAAAAGAAATCTATAAATTTCAAATTTTAGAATATATGTATACACCTGTTATGTATTTTCCATCATATATGGGGATTTTTTGTAATGAAGAGAAGCAATTTAGCTCTAGGATTACAAATATCTTCCTGACCGGAACGGTTCCCAATGGTTCATGTACAACTCCATATCATCAAGAAAATGGCAGCCCCCATGTAAACTGTTAGCAGATGATACCGTGCGCTAGAATGTCTTGATTTAAACCCTTTTCTGATATTTTATTTCTAAAGTGATACAGGCCAATGATTAAGAATATATTACACCTTTGAACATAAGTACATTTATATTCATGGGTTAATTCTCCTTTAAATTAAACACTTACACAAGTCTACTTTTGGTTTTTGTTTTCGGTGTTTGTACACCAAAAATGAAGTGAAATGGAAAGAGGAAAGAAGAAAAAGGAGGAAAGAAGAAAAAGGAAGAAAGAGTGATCGAGATCAGGAAAGTTCTGAGTGAGTCACAGAAGTTTGGAGAGAGTAGTTCTGAAAAGAACTGTTTGTATTCCTCTGTAGAGTAGTTCTGAAAGAGAGTTTCCGAACTATGGTATTCTTTCGGTAAAGGAGTATATCTGTCTCGACGCGTTTCGAACAGTGTGCTCTGTTCATCGTCAGGAGATTAACTCAAGGAAAACTGTAGTGCGGCAAGTATTTATGCATTCTTGGAGACTCTATTTTGTAGAATTTGACTGCTTCTGTTATTTGACTGCTTCTGTTATTTGACCTCTGCTTATGAATACAATTTTATAACTTGTATTTTTATCAACAACATCCTTTCACTCCCAATACATGGACAAAGTTATCTAGGATAACTCCAGACAGCTACATGTACACTTTAGTGACTTCTCACAATACAGGTAGGTGATGTAGATTAGGGCAAGGTCCAAGGTATTTGTTATCAGCTGTCCCATACATTACAAAGAATAATGGAAACTAAACAAAAAGTGTCATTTTCCTTGATCTTTCATCTTATCCAAGCTTCTTTTTTTTCCCTCTCATACCACCTGCATACCATGTCTAAAATGTAAATGTAATTTTTGCTGAAAGGTTTTAAAATTGAATATTGTCTACTTCCCCCACTTTTATATTTTTGTTGAGGCTGATTTAAATACAGTGGAAACTTGTCATAAAGAGCTCCAATATAATGAGATTACTGATATAACAATTATTTTTGCTGGTCCCAGGTCTTTATATTCTCTTGTTTTTTAACCCTGATATAAGGAGATTCCTGATACAACAAGGTAATTTTCATATTCCCAAGGTCCTAAGCTCTTTATGGTGAATTTTTTAGTATAAATGTAACATAATCCCCAAATGTTATATAAATGTGATTTGTATATATATATATATATATATATATATATATATATTGTATCATTATATGAAATCGTATCTGTGTCTTAACCTGCCACCAGCCAAGAAAAGGAACCATGGACTTGGTGTATATGTCAACAAGCTAATAAGACTTGATGAAACAACATACATGTAGTAGTGGGGCTATCGATTTGATATAATTTTCAGAAATACTAGCATCATCAAAGTAGTCGGTAACGCATAGGACAGAATACCTAGCTTAGACTTCCCCATTAGTATTGATTGGTCTAGAGTATATCATTCTTGAAGAATGTAAACTGAGCATTTTAGTACTTAATTTTAATCTTGGAAACCCCAAATTTCTAGCAGAATAAATTTGAAAAATATCTGAATCCAATCATTAGGCAAATGTAAGTAAAGTAAATCTTATTCAAATTGATATTGGTATTTATATATATTATATATATATATATGTATATATATATATACGACTAAAGTGAATGTCCGCCACAGCCTCATACAGATGTGGACCTAAATGTATGAGTGCCTTTCACCGAAGTCTACAGTACATTAAAAACTTCCCCATACAATATGTGTTAGAACATCTTTAGCACAGACGGCAATGTAAAACTTGATAAACTGGCAGAGACCACTCACACATGTGCAAGGTTATTTATAAAAACCTCAACACACAAGTACGTCTGTACTGCTGGGATTGCCTCCAACCGGAGAATATGTGTTGTCGCTCTTGTGCGAGAGTTTCAAAGCAGCAACATTGCTAGTCAAAAAAACAGACTTAAAATTTCACTTGATCTAGGTGATAGAGATCCAATTAAAGGAACTGTCTGGAAATGAAATATTTTATCATCCTTCTATGTACAAAGGAAGTAATTCCCCACAATTTTGCAGATAATTTCTGGTGCCTTTAACATACATGTAGAGGTTGACTGCCCAAATGGAGAAAGCCCCAACATTGTGCAGAGTGAACGCTTGTCTCAAATTGATAAATTCAAATGATAATTTCCAAAATTCATTTTTTCTTCCTCAAAGACTTAATCATTAGTCCTTCACAATCTGTTTCTAGTTTGTTTGTTTTTTCTAATTCTTAAACCTACATTATTGTGTAATAGGAAAACACCATTTTTACTCTGCACAGTAGCACTTCATAACACAAATTGGTGTCTTCATTCTCCTTCCATACCCACTCATGGAACCATCAACATGTGGGGCTGTGTCCATTTCGGCAGTGGTCGGACCTCTAAGTTGAAGAGGTAAAATCACCAATATAAATAGCCAAAATTTTGAGAAAATATTTCCTTCTACATTTGAGGATAATGGAAAAGCTGATTTCATTCTACATTCTTCAGTAGGATCTTTATCACCTTGATCAAGTGAAATTTTCAGGCTATTTTTGTCTGGCGATCTTGCTCCTTCAAAACATGTGTGCTGGAGATTACACACTCTCTCTGAGTCTCTCTGTGTATGGGAGGCAATTTTCTAGGGTATGTATGGAGCACTCTTAGTGCATGTACTTAACATATGGGGGGAAAAAATAAGATAAATATTTCAAATACTTCCTTTCAAATTCAGCTCTTAAAATTGCCATTAGGAAGAACTTCTGATATTTCCAGCAAAATCCAAAATCATGTCTAAAACCGAAGAAATCCCCACCAATTTTTTTCGCCATCGCATGTTGTTTTCATTCCGTCAATGTTTTAGACTAAACTCAGCCAATAAAATTTTGTCCACAAAGAAACTCGGTATCGCGCGTGCACATTGATCTCTACAACCGCGCACACGGAAAATCGGGACTTTACGTGTGCGCGATAGAGACCAAATTTTTTACGACCAATTTTTTTGGGGGGAGATGTCAGTGCTCGTGGCGATCAGGAAATGTACACAATGACTTGCGATACCCCGCTTTGCCAGAACTGACAGTAAATTACGGATTTCATATTTGGACTTATCATTTCCAACATCGGTGAGTTGAATTTATTGTATTTCATGGATACGTTGGTGTCGGTTTCTGTAAATTAAATGCCGATTTTGAGTGAATGTTGGTGACTTTTGTGCAGTGGTGTTTGAAAATGTTGAGGTGTATGACTGCCTAGAGTCTACACACGAAGCATAGTAATGATGCTTTGAGTGCCTTAAACCACTAATAATCTATGTGATGGAACAAAATCTGGTGAGCTGAGCCTGATCGGTTAGTCACGGACGGACATTTGACAAATTTTGAAAGTTTGAAGGCCTGTAAAAAATAAGTTATGAGATGTGTTGAGCTGTTTTAAGTTTCATTGTGAAGGGTACTACTGAAGGTGCTAAATGATGATAAAATTTGGTTGCCATGGTCACCTACTAAAAATAGAATCCATTAAATATTCAATGTCACCGACGGACAAGATAGAATTGGGTTTCTTGACTTATTGGTAATCTTTTGTCTTTTCTATCTAAACAAACTGTCACTGACAAATTTTTTTGACTGCAAATATTAGTCAAGTAAATTGACTTCCCTGTCATATACATAGAATTTTAAAGCAAGCTGTAACTTTTGCTAGAGGTCCGAAAACTTTCTGTCACGGACGGACATTTGGGTGTCACAGACGGACATTAACTTAAAAACTGCATGTGTTCCTATCTAAAATCGTGCATGCATACTTCTTGCTTTCTACTTTTTGTTTGAAATTGATTTTATTCCACTATTAAGCAAAACTTAGCTTGAAAAACTTAGTTTTTAAGTAGAATCTGTGTCAAAAGTGGATGCCTGTATTGTAGTGTATACACATTGTACAAGTGCATGTACTCATGTAGTGTACAACTGTACATGTACAATATATGCTACAGACCAAAATGAACATGTTGAGAAGAATGTGATGTAAGCTTTCCAAATATAACCCTTTACATTACAGTCATGTAGGTGGACCGAAATCAAGCATCATTATTTAGTACATGTATTTTAATTTACTTTACAGCTCAAAGTCATTTTCTTTGTTTCAGACATAGAGGTAATATAGAAATAGGATTATGTGTGATAGATCATTATCCTATATACATGTAGGAAGTAAAATTTCTCATTTGGTTTGCAACATCACATACCAGTACTCTTTATAACATCTCATATTTTTCAATAGTTCTGTTTAAGAGGGTGAAAACCAATCATGAAATGCAGATCATAGTCTAAATCTTTTTCATACCATAGTTTACTTTTTCAGTAATGTCTCTATCACTTTCAGAACAATGTTGGCTTTCTGGACAAAGGCCCTAATGGCAATTACAGTTGAGTGTATAAAGCCCATAGAGCCTAATTATGTCCTGTTAGTTGAGGGATTGCCCAACACGACTAGTGTAAGTTATATATTATAACTTTCTGACCCCCTTCCCCATAAAAAACTGTTTCAGGGTACATTGCAGATGCAACCAATTCAGTTATAAGCATTTAAAATGATATATAGTATCTCAAAAGATTTCTTCTTATGTTATGTGATTACATAATTTTTTTTAAATTGTTGGCTGTGTATGATCCTGAACTACAAAGAATCTCTATCTGTCTCAAACGTTACAACTAATTCAAAGCATTCTTACAAAATAGAGTCCAAACATGGCTCTTGCGGTCTGATACCACATCTGACCTCCAATGTTTATTTTTTTCAAGTACAACTTGTAATTTAATTTGAATATTGATCAAGCTTCGGTATTAATGTTGAATCTAAAACTTTTACACGTTGCTGATGACCAAAAATATCAGCTACAATAATAGCAATAATAATATTAATAAATAAATAAGAAAATAAGTATTCATCTTCTGCAAACACCTGTAATGGATGTCTTTTGCAGACTGACAATGCAGGCCGGCTCCCTTGAGAGCCATAGCAAAATCATTAGGTTTTTATGACATTTACTAGCTTGAAAAAGAAAAAAATTGGGGCGGGGGTAATTTTTGCATTCATATGGGGGATCACAATACCATATACAGTCCAACCTGCTTTAGCAACCACCTGTATAGAAAGACTACCTGTCTATAAAGATCACAATTTTTGTTTCCCTTTAAAACTGTTTCTCATTAAATCATGTACTTAAGGAACCTGTACGTAAAGACAGCTTTTCTTGTCTGTCTTGAGCGGTCTTTATATAGACAGGTTTCACTGTACGTGATATTTTGGATGAAATATGTTCCATGAACCAATAAACAATAAAACAATTCAATGAATTTGAAATCTCACAGCATTTACCATTTCAGTGTATTGCATTGTCCGTCCATGACAAAATTAGTGTCCGTCCGTGACAATTTTCAAATTCGTTTTTAGTATATATATATTTAATTGATCAAGGTTTATTCATACATGGTATAGGTATCTAGCGAGTGAGATAGCTCAGCATGGTTTTTGTTTTCACTTTTGCCCCACCAATGGAAAAAAAAACTTATACAAATTTTTTCTGTCACGGACGGACAAATTTGCATCAAGATGTGAATGACCCTGCGGCAAGACCATTTCTGTACAAATATTTTCAAATTTGGGGGGGGGGTTTTCAATGGAATGGTGTTTGATCTATAATTATCTGCTGACAAAACTTAAGAAAGTTTAGAGAGTGTTAAACTTGGACTAAATCAATCTTTCTAGAAAATGTCCATCCGTGACATTAGTGTTCATCACCCGTGTTGAAAAATGGGCCAATCCAATGACTTTCCGGACCTTGTCAATTAAACAAACATGAATTTTAGTAACTTTAGATATTAATGAAAAACCTGAAAGTGATTTCATCATAAAAATCTGAAAATTAAATTTTCACCCCAATGCTCACTCTTAACCGATCAGGCTCGCACTAATCACTCATAGCGACTTTACTATACTTCGTGTGTAGACTCTAGGCAGTCATCCACCTCGACACTTTCAAAACACCACTGCACAAAAGTCACCAACATTCACTCATAATCGGCATTTAATTGACAAGAAACGACACCAACATATTCATGAAATACAATAAATTCAACTCACCGATGTTGGAAAAGATAATTCCAAAAATGAAATCCGTAATTTACTGTCACTTCTGGCGAAACGGGGTATCGCAAGTCATCGTGTACATTTCCTGATGGCCGTGCGCGCTGACATCTCCCGCTAAAAAATTTGGTCGTTAAAAGTTCGGTTCCTATCGCGCACACGTAAGTCATCATCATCATCATCATCCGTGAAAGTACAGGCCACCGGGATGGTGTATCATCGTGTGTGCGATCGATGTGCACGCGATACCGAGTTTCGTTGTGGACAAAATTTTACTGGCTGATTTAGTCTAAAAACATCGGCAGCAGGAAAACAACATGCGATCGCGAAAAAAATTGGCGGGATATCTTAGGTTTTGGACATGATTTTGACTTTGGATTTTGCTGGAAATATCAGAAGTTCTTCCTAATTAAACGGCCATTTAAGGTAGGAGTGAGATTTTAAAGAGCTGAATTTGAAAGGAAGTATTTTAAATATTTATCTAATTTTTCCCCCCATACCTGAAGTACATGCGATAGAAAATGACTAGTATTTTTGCATTCGTCCCGCGTAGTGGTCAATATGACCACTATAGACTTACGTGGTGTGGTGCTAAGTAATGTACTTTCGTATCTAACTCCAGGGAGCTCGAACGCGTAGCGTTCGAGCTCCAGGTACAAATAACCGACGTCTGCATAGCCATGAGTTTGGTTAAATTCATTTGTTAGTTTTTGAAGGTAAGATGAAAATTTGTACTTACATGTCAGGATAATTACTTTATATATGCAGTAGGCTTTCAGATTTCACGATTTGACGATCATTTCGATGAAAAAAAGATAAATTTCCTCTCCGAGCCGATCTTTCCCCGTGTTGTATCGTCGATGCAAATGACTCGTATTCACGGTGCGCATGCAATTCAGCGCATGCGCATTGCGAATGCGAGTCATTTGCATCGACGATACAACACGGGGAAAGATCGGCTCGGAGAGGAAATTTATCTTTTTTTCATCGAAATGATCGTCAAATCGTGAAATCTGAAAACCTACTGCATATATAAAGTAATTATCCTGACATGTAAGTACAAATTTTCATCTTACCTTCAAAAACTAACGAATGAATTTAACCAAACTCATGGCGATGCAGACGTCGGTTATTTGTACCTGGAGCTCGAACGCTACGCGTTCGAGCTCCCTGGAGTTATTTCGTATCCAGCCCGCATCTACATGTATCCTACATACACGTAAGCACACCTTAAATATCATGAATATTGCTTTATTCCTTTCCAAATAATGAAAACCCTATTTAGAATATCTGTTTTAAAGAAGGTTTTCATTATTTGGAGGTGTGCTACAGCATATTGCTGTGAACACACACACCCTCATAAGATAGCCGCTAACCGAGAATGATGAGATGAGGGTAAGTGCGTGAGACTAGACGCGACAATCTCGATCTCTGAGTCTGATTCTGACTTTATAGTATACTCACTTTCTTTTTCGTCTTCTTCTTGGGTCGAACAGCCTCCGCCATTCTGATTACGAAAGGTCAGTCCTCTGTATACCAATAAGAGCATCCAGAGTCTGGATCTGGGATTCTAATCGAACACTCTGCTCACGACTTCGCTGTTTGTGAGAGCTAGAGACGATCGAGAGATATATCGTGACCAAACTATACTAGAGGTCATGTGATGTAAATAATTTTCGTACATGTTATTTTTGATAAATATATTTAAATTTGTAGATTTCTAAATATAACATATTTGTCAATTTATTGCTAATATCATCAAATTGATATTTTTTAAAACTGTAAATAACATTTTTAGCTATTACAAAAAAAGATATAGTGTCTAAAATAAACGTGTCATCATCTAATCTTGAAACCGGCAACAAAAAAATAGTGTAAACAAACTTAGAAAAGTTCGGGATTTCCCCCAAATCGCAAACCATGCAGCGCGCGTCATGGCAGGGCCGGGGTCGGTACTACGGTTGGTACGGATTTGACCGTACCACTTTTCAGCCTAAAAAAAGAAAGAAAAAAAGAGAGAGATGGAGAGGGAGAAGAAAAGAGAAGAGAAAAGGAGAGAGAGAGAGAGAGAGTGAGAGAGAGAGGGGGGAGAAGAAAAGAGAAGAGAAAAGGAGAGAGAGAGAGAGAGAGGGGGGGGGGGGAGAAGAAAAGAGAAGAGAAAAGAAGACAGGAGGTGGGAGGGTAATAAATGTCATAATCATAGGCTGATCGTAGGCTTATCACCAGCTTTAATGGAAGAACACGAACATCGAAGTAACTTTGCCTTTTATTATTATGAAACGCATTATCACATACGGTAAGAACAGTATGTATATGCCACAAAACTTGTTCATCCAATCGCAAATCTTAAAAATAATATTCTCAAGAAAGTGATAAAGAAGGAAAGGAAAAAGGGAAGAAAGAAAAAGAAGGACAAATATGACAATTTTCTTGCTCGCTCGCTTCGCTGGAATGTTAATATTTGGGCAAAAGGCGTCCCCCTTCGGCAACAGGAAGGATTTTCAAAGTTCCGATATTCGGGCAACCACCACTTCATATTCGGGCAGCAAAATGAGGTGCGAGATTCCCAGATAATAATGTAACTTCTGAATGTAACTTCTGTGCATTTTCACTACGAAAACTTTAAAAAAATGCTCGCCCGCTTCGCTCGCTCGCCAAAATCGGCAAAGTTCCGATATTCGGGCAACTACCACTTCATATTCGGGCAGCAAAGTGAGGTGCCAGAATATCTACATATTTGGGCAGCGAGGTTTCAAGATAATTATGTTACTTCTGTACATTTTCTCTACGCTCGCTCGCTTGCAAAAATTTAGAAAATGAAAAGTTGATAGTGGGGCAAAAGGCGTCCCCCTTTGGCGATGGGCTGCAGCCCCCTCCCCCGAGGATTTTGAAAGTTCCAATATTCGGGCAACCACCACTTCATATTCGGGCAGCGAGGAGAAAGAATATCCAACACGATAAAAACTACTTTCGAAAAATAAACTCAAGGGCAATTTCAAAGGCCTATTACACTGCCCATGGAAATCAGGTTCGGATTACGTAATACGCCATTGTAATGTTCGCACATTTCTAAAGGTGATAGACAGGGCTACTGAAATTGTCTTGAGTTGATTTTTCGAAAATAGTTTTTATCGTGTTATCCACATATTTGGGCAGCGAGGTTCCGAGATAACTATGTAACTTTTGTATGTAACTTCTGTACATTTTCTCTACGAAAAGTTTTTTTTTAATTTGCTCGCTGGCTTCGTTCGCTCGCAAACATTTTGAAATTGAAAAGTTGATATTCGGGCAAAAGGCGTCAGCCCCCTCCTTCCGAAAATGTCCCTGTATGATCAAGATCTCTACATCTGTAATTTTCTTTTCTTATTATTAGGGGGAGGGTTAGGGTGCAGCATTATTGTCGGCAACTTTGTGTGTCACCCCCCCCCCCCCCCATTCAAAATGTTCCCTTCTAAGGGTTCTGTCCCTTCGAATCCCGCTTGGGGTTTCACCCCCAGACCCCCACTGAAACGGTACCACTTTAAAATTCCTTCCGACGGGCCTGGGAAGGGGGTAGAGGCGGGTTAGGGGAAGGGGTAGGGCGGGGTAGAGGGAGGAGGAAGGGATACCGGCCTTACTATGTAAAGGTCAAACTTGTCTTTATATAGGAAACCAAAGGTAAACAGCAAAGGTGGCCAGTGTTGATAGTCTTTTTTTACAGACAAATCACTACTCTTTACACCGAGTGGAAAGGGGGGGGGGGTGGCCACTCAAGACAGGTGGCATTTGTGATTATTAAGGTTGTTTAATAATCATAAAGATGCAATCAGTATCAGCAGTGGAGAAGCGCAATTGTACATCTTAAGGGGACATCAGCAGTATAATGCGATAGATCCTTTTATTTACAAGGGATGCTATTGATAGTGGGGAGGTCTGGGAAATAGTAAAAAAAAAGGGGGGCACTTTTTACCTTTGTAAACGGATACCATTTAGATACTAGGCCTATGTCTGCCCTGTCTTCCCAGTTCTTATTACAATACTTGAAGAGTCACTGCTAACATGGTTAGAAAAGGGCAAATAACATAGTCAGCTTGGCACCCTTTGACGTTTCATAAGGGCATGGGGGTAGTATAAAAAGAGGGGTAAATCGCTGAAATCAAAGGTATTCTTTATATAAAAAGGGCTTTTGGTATTGATTGAAAATGGCTCGATCATGTTTTGAAAATGGCACTGTTCCCACTCGGAGAGTCTTCGAAATGAAATAGATTATGACTCTTTTGAAAATTTTAAAAGGGCACGTTTTGTAAAAGAAGTGGGGGAAGAAGTGAAGAGGGTATTTTATGAGAAGGGAAAGGGTGCTCTTATCAGAAAGTGATAATGTGCACTTATAAGAAGGGAAAGTGGAAACTTATCAGAAGTGGAAAGGGACACTCTTTTCGGAGGTACCTGAAAAAGTAGGGGACAATATATGCTCCCCTGCCTGCCCGCCCCTACCTCCATCCTCAATTTCAAGAGCACCACATGAAGAAAGGGTCGTCTTAATATTGCGACATTTTCATTTTGGAGGATTTTTTTCAAACTATTATTTTTTTAAATTTAGCTCTTAAGATCCAAAGTCTTCTTCCCAGCTGTAGGCCTACTGTCCATGTGGACTTCTTAACTCAAGATATATCATGGGAAAATGTATTTGACAGAACATATGTTGAGTTCACAAAAAAACAAGCAGCATATATAGAGATAATGGAGAAAATATGAAATTTTGTTTACAAAACATATGGAGAGTTGTACTACTAAACCTGTCACTTTGAAGCAACATTGCCAATTTGAGGATCGCTATAGAAAGTAAATTGAGACTTTTCAAACTTTCATAACTTTCTCATTTCTTAACTGATTTTGATGAAACTTTTTTAAAATTGCTTCTCTCTATCCTCTCTTTTCATTAAAATTGATTTCCCCCAGAGTTTCATTCTCATTTAAGTAACAACTCCCGTAACAAAAATGGAATGAATAGAGACAATGTGAGTTAGGTACTATGATAATATTACAAAAGGGCAGTTTTTCTTTGGGAAAGCAATGGGAGAAAATTCTTAAAAGGCAGAGCTCTGCTATTGGCCCTCTAAATCTTTGAAATGAATACGAGTGAAAACAGCAACTCCTTTAAAAAGTTATTTACATAATCTTCGATATGTTTAAGGCAGTGCACAGATGGGGAGCTTCCCCAGTCATAAAAGTAATGACATATTGAAATTCGATGTGATTCAGGCAGTGGCGTGTCTACGGGAGGGGGGGGGGGCAGAGAGGGCACGTGCCCCGGGCGGCACTTGAAGGGGAGGGGGCACAAAAAACGCAAAAGAGAGAAAGAAAAGAGGGAGAAATACAATAAATTTTACGGTCTTTGAGGGTTATTTGCGCCCCAGTCAAGAAAAAAATACGTAAGAAATGGAGTTTTATAGGGTTGGTAATGCGAACATTTTCTAAAGCTTGGTCTCTTTGCTCCTTCGCATAATTATGTTCAGATCTAGATATTTTGCGCCTCCAATGGCGCTTTTAAAGTGTTAACCATTAATTGACTCTAGTTGCTTTGCCCCCCCCCCCCCCCCCCTGCATGAGGCAGGAGCTTGTTAAATTTTGCTCCCCCATCAGATGGGATATAAGTGCATAAAAAGCACTTTCAAATTAAGAAATTTCAAGTTAAGGGGTGAAAAGGAAAAAAAAAAACTGCCGCTCGGTCGTGTTGCTCCCTCGCTTACACAATAACTCATTAAATTTGGGCTAACAACCCCAGGTTACTAGTATGTGCATCAAAACTCATTTTCATGTAGTGCCATCATTTCTAAATTAAAAACGCTCATTAATCTGAGTTTGGGCATGGGGGGGGGGGGGGGGAGGGGGTGCAGATTTAATAGTTTGCCCCGGGCACCATAATACCTAGATACGCCACTGGATTCAGGATTAAATGACAAGGGCCGTAAAAATGGTAGTAATCGAATAAATAAAACATTTGTAAAAAAAAATTAAAAATAAATAAATGAAAAAAATAAACAAATCTTTAACATTTAATTTTGTTTTCAAATAAATCGCTGACAAAGATCATTCCTACATTAATTAAACACTACTGCTTAATAAATTTTGTTTCGTTTTACTTTATTTTGTTTGCTATCACATCACAGCAACTCATCATTGGTACATGGTAACAGGCTTCTGTACACGACTTACGTCATCGAAAAAACGACATTATGATTGGTTGAAAGTTACATAGCAACCGCCACCGATGCATGCAATTCGCATTGTGATTGGACAATTTTCAATGCCTGTTTTTTGTAGTTTTCAATTAATACGTCTGTGGTGCTAACAACTTTTTGAAAATGCTTTGGGAATTTAGTTCCAAATGATATGTGTGTAGGAGAGAAAATTTACTTAAAACGGGGTTAAAGAAATTATGAATATTGGCTTACAAAAAAAGTTAGCAGAAACTGCGTGGTACAAGCTTCATGACTGGTCTGAAAATGTGACTTTTTTAATGACGTCATAACCTTCGTAATGTCATTGGAAATATTCAGAGCGTTCTGCGTCCTCTGCTGCGCATTTGTTTTCTACGCGCGATACCATGATTTATGGTTTATACCAACTGCTGAAAATGGGGTAAGGAGTGCACAGCACATATTTATTTCTTAAAGTGCGAAAGTTATTTTGAACTTTATGACAGCTTCTCCTGAAAAACAAAAATGTATTCTGGCATTGTGTACTGTGTTTTTTTTAAATGAATATAGAAATAATACAAAGCAACAGTTTTCAACACTGCAAGAATTTACCTCATGAGAGGTGTCAAGACCATAGACAAATTAGGACTGTCAGCTGCATGCGCACTACTGCATAATCAGATGCGCGCCTCCACCCTAGTGACCACGCCCTGGTATCTGTAAACAAACCATATTCTCTTGCACCTTGCTATCTTGAGATATTTCAGTCAATTTTTTTTGGCGATTTTCGACTATTTTCAGAGTTTATATTGCCTTCTTTTTCGAACATCCAGGTTAGTATTGCATTGGTTTATAATATTAAATAACTTAAGCGAGTTTGAAGAAAAATGAATGAATAATGAATCTTTTATGACACCAAATAGGTTCACTTTTTCACAACATAAATGGTCGTTAGCGTTGGTTTCAATGTAAGACAACACGCTTTAATCGTATATATAACACATCGGCTACTGCCCAAGGTTTCTGTTATCGTATTGCAATAAAATGTTCACTTTCCTTTCCTCCACAACTTTGTTCCCTTAAATCATCTCCTTTTCATCATCCTTCTGTCCCTCTTTCTCCTTTCCTGCTAGATCATTTAGTTAATATTCTATCACTGGAAATCGAGATTTAGGCGATGTATTCCAATCGACTTATTCGCTCCCCACACCCCTGGGTCCTGGGAAGATCTACCCGTATCGGGACAACTTCAACTGTTGCCATCAAACCATCGGTGGCTATCTCCCTGGATGTAAGCAAGAAAAAAAGATGGCTTTAAAATCTTGCAAAATTGTAAAATCATAAACTTCATGCCTATTTAAAGTAGACCTATAATAGTATAAAAGAAAAACAAAAGGGCTAAAGTCCCCCCCCCCCTCCCCCATAGGCCTGATGTTAAATCAAGAGAGAAAAAAGGGGAAAATATATATATGGCGAAAAAAATTGGTGTTGAGGCTTGCAAATTTATTTGAATTCAAGCACAACAACATGCATAATATGATTTTAACTCATGCACGGGAAATGATGCAAATTTATTGTCTTTGCTTTTTGTAAACAGAAGTTATGCTGGTCTTCCCAAGACACGCCATTCTCCCCATCTTCTACTTCGCCTCCACCAGCTGTCCAGCATCTCTCTGGCAAACTTCTTCTGCAATGTCTGCAGAACTCATTGGAGAAAGAACAACTCCATCAACAGCTTGTCGTAAGTATCTAAACAAAAACAACTATATAATAGGAATATATATTATTAAAGGAAAAAAAAAACGATTAAAAGATGCGATTCAGCATCAGACTGTTCACTTGAATATTTTATCTATAAATGCAATGGATGGTAAGAAATGGAATTAGCATCAAATACAATACAACATGTACAAATGTGGGGCGTTAGTAAGAATTTTTTTTCCTTTAATTTCTAATTTATTATTTATTGGTAGTTTAATGTTTTTCCTTCATCATTGGCAGAGCCTTGCGTCTCAGCTTGGTGTTGGAGCAAGTGGAGACAGCGGAGATATCCTGAAGAACATCAGATGTCTGGTGACAGAGTCGGAGGAAAGACGGCAGGTTGCAGAGAAGAGGGCCAAGGTGGTAGAGGACAAATATTTGGACTCCACCATGAAGATCCAGGTCCTGGAAATGGAGCTGGCTGAAGCCAGACGTCAGAGAGACACTGCTCTCAAGAATCTCCAGGTATATCCTCTTGCCATTTAACAAAAATATGTGATATATGAAAATGACAATTGTATAGTTTGCTTGCCTGAAGAAATAGAGCACAGAGTGCTTACTTGAAATTACTTTTCGTGTCTTTTCAGGATTTGACTTGGCAGCCCCCCATCATCTCAACTCCTGCTGCTAGCCAGACTCCTCGTGTATCTTGGTAAGATTAGTGTGAAATATTGTATGTTTAATCTTTACCATCCTCCCCCAAAATTGTTGGTTTGTTTATATGAAAAGAACCATACTTCCTATTTCGACACCCCTAATAATATAATAATTGTAATGATAAGGGTATTGTAGTTGATCTCAAGAACCGACGAATAGCTTTCCTGTGGGTGAAAATGTCATTTCCAACTAAACACATTTTAAGGCTCCCCCACTTCTCCATTTTGCCAAGCCATTATTTTGACTTGTTTTTGGAATGTCTGCTGGTTCTTTTAAATCGTAGAAAAGGATAGAATCTTCACCCAATATAAATTGCCATAATTAATAATAGAGGATGATAAACCTGTAGTTTTATTCTTACCGTATCAGTTGCTTCGAGGATAATCCCCATACACCCGAGACAGCACCATATCATTCATCTACACCAGACACAGCACCATACCATCCATCTACATCAGCCATAGCACCTTACCATCCACCAACACCTGATACAGCACCATACAACCCACCAACTCCTGACACAGCACCATACAACCCAACTACACCAAACACAGCACCATACCATCCATCAACACCAAGAACAGTCCCCTTCCCTCCGACTACACCAGACACAGCACCCATCGACTCTATACCTGTCCCCTTTGAGTAAGAAAAACCAAAATATCAAATTGAAATGAACATCTTTACTCTAGCAAAACAAGATACTGCTTTACAGATACAGTAAATTCACTTAAGCCTTTGTAGCCATGCTTTGGGAAATATAGTTGAAGTTTATTCACCCTCTTAGAAATAGAAAGAAAAAAAAAAACCGTTGGAACCCTCCCCCCACCCCCCGAAAAAAAAAACAAAAAAACACACACACACACACACACACAAATTAAAAACAAAAAACAAAAAACAAAAAGCAAAAAACATCGGCGATACAGACATTTCCCCAAATCGCTCTTTAATATACAAGTGTGACGATATCTTCTTGATTGTATTAATGAATATTACCGATATCTCCATATCACTTGATAAATCAACAATTTAGTCAATGTTTATTTCCTGATTTTATTCGTTCAGACCCCCAAGTCCCAGCACAAGGGTCAGTGGATTAGGAACAGCAGTCACCGGAACTCCACCAACAGTTCCCATATCTGCTCAAGCTTCTGTGGTTAACCATACACCTAGCCAGAACTCACGGTAAGGCAACTGTAATCAAATCCTTATCCTCGCTATTATGTCGGACATGACCGTAAAATGAGTAGGAAATAAACAAATTGTTTTCCTTTCGTTTCCATCTGTCTAGATCACCATTAGTGAGCGGGGCCATAAGTGATGCCACGAGCAGAACTGCTGCCCTAGCATCCTCCTACCTCTGGGGTGGGATGACCGACCTGAAATCGTTCCACCAGGGCGGTGGCGATGTCGTCCTGGGCAGCGGGGTCCACGGAACTGTCCATCTGTTCCGTCATCGGGTCACCGATGTCCCCATCGCAGTCAAGACCTTTGACCTCCCGGACAACTTCCAGGAGATGACAAGGAAGGTTGGTAGACTTTTATTTTAACAACAGTAGTCATAATTATAAAGATCATGAGATCGAGTGAAACGTTTCTTGAACAAGTTTTTCATTGTCTGTGACAAGGAAAGAAGATAATAACATAGTTACAAAATCATAACAAAGTAGTACCTTATATAAGGAAGTAAACGAGTCTTAAATCGTTTTTTGTTTTTTGTTGTTGTTTTTGTTCTATCAGGTGAACAACATTCAGGCGGAAGCTTCTTGCCTTGACATCCTCGGCAGGGACGAATACTTCCCAACCTTCCTTGGTTGCCTGGAAATCAACTCTGGCACCATTGGTCTTGCGATGGAGTTCATCGGCGACACGACCTCGGGGGAGTCCTTCACACTGAGCCGTGGCATGCGAGACCTAGCTCTTAGTCAGCAGGATTTGTAAGTACTTTCTGTTGTCATAAACTTGTTGAAATTTTTAGTGATGTTAAAAATGCCAGAAAATAATGTCCCTTATGTTTTTTAGTGATGTTAAAAATGCCAGAAAATAATGTCCCTTATGTTTTGTCTATTCACTTCCTTTTATTCTCTTTATTTCAGTATGCGACTAGCTCTCGACATTGCCAAGGGGCTTCGTCGTATTCATGAGATGGGCTATCTCATGAATGACTTGAAAGAGGACAATTGCCTGCTGCGGAAGATCCAGATTGGTCGATGGCAGGCAGTTATCGTGGACTTCAGTCTCTCGTGTCCTCTGGCCTCCCCTTTCTCCTTCGGGTTTTCAGACAAAGACAAGGAGAAATACCGGAAAGGGGTGCGTGTCATAATTTTTATCTCTTGATTTGCAAAATTGAAAGTGTATGCATTCTTGAAATAAATCAGTAAACATTAGGGATATACGTGAACAGCCAATCATATTCTCTGACAAGCTTAGTCAAACTTTGGTAAACAACAAAACTTTAAAGTTGCCCCTCTCGACCCAGGTGCATATTAAATGGGTACCGCACATTGTTGAACTAATACTAATTGCAGGTCCCTCAGGAAGAAAAGTATAGATATTGAAGAGGATACCCTGGGTAAATAATACCATTCTAATATCATAATATGTCTTCTTCGATTTTTTTTTTTAAAGGAGGTTTACGTCCACATCGCCCCCGAGTGCGCACTCGACGACCAGAACACCTCGGTCTCGAGTGATGTCTTCCAGCTTGGACGGTTGTTGACATTGATGGGAGGAGCCTCGAACAATGCCGACCTCATCGCCATCGGTAACCTGTGTTGTCAGAACTCTTCCATCAATCGTCCCAGCGTCAACGAACTCGTTGACGAGCTGGAGAGGGTGATGTAGACAGATACTGTTTACGAAAAGATGTCATACTCGGGGGGGGGGGGGGGGGTCAAACTCCAGATTCTCAATCTTTCATTACATTTAAAAAAAAAATAACAGGGGGACTTCATAATGTTTTCTATAGTGATTAGACTAATGCCGAAATCAAAACTGCTGCAAATAAATAAATTGTATTATTATTTAGAAAATTGAATAGTATGACATCTTTTCGAAATAGCCTACAGTATCTAGGTAAGTATATTTGTAAATATTTATATCATTTTGCAAATTATTTATTTGTATTAATGATTAAGATTCACAAATAGTGATGAATATTGGAATATTCAATATTGAAATAAAACAATGAAATATGAAACCCACAATACCGCAAATAGAATCTCGCTCTCTATGAGATTCAATAAAGTAAATACGCAAATACTGATGAAAAATTTAGATGAATATTGGAATAAAAACATGAAAGAATGAATTCCATAATATCACAAAGTAGAGACTATAGGTCTCAATGGAAGGGAGGTGGAATAAACCTGCCGTATAGGCTTCTGCATGTACGTTTTATTTCATATTGGAAGGGGCGTGAACCGGCTACATTCTATGCTGGATACGCCATGCATGCACTGAATTTTATCAAAGAAGTTAAAAATAGAAAAACAAAAATTAGTGCATATTAAAAGTGTTTGCGAATCATCCTGAAAAAGAAACAAAAAAATCAAAAATACCTTGGGTGAATCCTTGATTTTTTTGAAATATTGATAGATTTTATGAAAATTCATAAACAATCGGAGATGGAAAAATCGGTTAACCGAAGGTTGTCCATCACGGTACAGAGCGGGGTGGGGCTCTGTGCACGGTGCCATTAGGTATACAAAATTGGGGCGGGGAGAGGTGCAAAGAATAATTTATGACAAGATTTTTGTCCTTACATTTTAAATTCTGCAGTCAAACTGAACCTATTCGTGACAAATCTGTTCGAGTCTGCATTCAGCATGTTTAGTGGGCTATATACATAGCCCCTCCCCACTTCGATCCTATGAAGGAGTTGGCTACGCTACATTGTAATATGTGACTTATTGCACATTTATTCTCTTCGTATTTATATGGAACAAATATATGTGTCTTTAAATAATCCTTGGGCAGTAAAAAAATTAAAGTGGTTTAAAATCAAGCCCAATTATACACTCACCTTTAACTTTGATGCAGCGAAGAAAATACTAACATTGTCTTATGCTGGATCAATACAGAGCTTTAAAACCACTGTCGTTTCTGATAGAGGCTTAGGGGCTGCAGCCCCCAAACATTCCTTGCCTAAGTATTAATTAAAAAACAAAAAACAAATTGCTAAAGTTTTGGGTTATTGCACAGCTCAACCACCGGACATTAATTCATCTGTAACTTCTTTTTTGTGAGTGCAATTTTTTGAAGGGGCGTAAACCGGCAACATTCTATGCTTCATACGCCAGCTTGCATGCACCCATGGGCGGCGATCCCGGGCCGGGGGGGGGGGGGGGTGCTTCCCACAGATATTTTGAATTTTGTACAACCAATGGCAAAGGCTAGTCTCTCTTCCCACCCCCCACCCCCCCGGGGGGGGGGGGTGACTAGAAATCTTTGCACATGCATGCACTGTTATCATAGAATGCAAAAACAACAAACAATTATTGCATCAAATTAAAGGCCTTTCCCGAATCATTCTGAAAAGAAACAAATGAAAAATATGCCTCTGAAATGTAAAATACATTTAAAAGAAATTTATGAGATGAATGAAAATTGAAAATTTGTTTGTTCCTTGCTTTTCAGGAAATTTAGATAGATTTTATGAAAATTCATTAAAATTCGGAGATGGAATAATCGGTTAACCGAAGGTTGTCCATCACGGTACAGAGCGAGGTGGGGCTCTGTGCACGGTACATACAAAGGGGGCGGGGTGTGTGCAATGATTTATGACAAGATATTTACATTTTATTCCTGACAAATCTGTTCGAGTCGGCGCATTCAACATTTATAAATTTGGGCAATCCCTTCCCCATTTCGATCCCCATAATGTGAAAGAGCTGGTTACGCTCAACTGTGATACTTCTAAAAACTTGACTAATTGCACTTTTATTCTCTTCGTATTATGGAACAAGAAAATGCGTTTTTTAATAATCTTTGGGCAGTGAAAAATGAAAGTGGCTTAAAATCAAGCACAAATTACACATACATGAACTTGCAAAGTAAAATACTCATCCTATGCTAAACAAGGGCAACGCAAAGCGTAGCATCCCCTCACCGGGTACAAATGGCCTATTTACGTCAGAACAAGTTACTTTCATTAGACTATACTGGGCAAGGAAATTACTAATACATGGGGATTGGATGTACAGAAAGTTTACTACTTTATGGAATGACCCATGAGAAGATCTGAAAATAAACTTTCTCATGTACATAATTAGCAATTTTTTGCATATTTAATGGGCCGTGATCTTTGATCTTTGACTTACATACTCAACAACATTACCTATGTTATCGAATGGAAACCACATTTTCGCATATATATAATTAGCTATTTTTCTGTGAACTGTGAGCTTTGAGCTTTGACCTACATACTCGAAGATCGAACTTAGGCTATACACTCTAAAAACTGAAGTGTTAAATCCCCATTTAAAAGGGCCGAGGAGTGACAACTTTTTCAAAATGGTAGATCAACTGCTGGATTCAGCCTTTATAAGTGTTGTATCCAGCATGTTAAAAGTGTTAATCTACAATTTTGAAAAAGTTGTCACTCCTCGGCCCTTTTAAATGGTGATTTAACACTTTAGTTTTTAGAGTGTATCTTCATACCATGTACCTTCTTACCAAATTTCATTAAAATTTATATAACATTTAAGTTAGCGAACGGAAACCACATTTTCGGATTTTCGCATATTTAATGAGCTATGACCTTTGACCTTTGACCTACCTACTCCGAAATTAAACTTAGGCTGTATTTTGATACCATGTACCTTCATATCAAATTTCATTAAATTCCATCAAACATTACTAAAGTTATCGAACGGAAACCACATTTTCGGATACATAATTAACTATTTTTTGCATATTCATGAGCTATGACATACTCGAAGATCGAAGTTAGGCTATATCTTCATACCATGTACCTTCTTGCCAAATTTCATTAAAATCTATGTAACATTACTGAAGTTATGGAACGGAAACCACATTTTCCGATTTTCGCATATTTAATGAACTTTGAAATTTGACCTTTGATCTACATACTCCGGAATCGAACTTAGACTGTATTTTGATACCATATACCTTCCTAATCAAATTTCAATCCGTCAAACATTACTAAAGTTATCGAACGGAAACCACATTTTTTTTCCAGATACATGATTAACTATTTCCGCATATTTAATGAGCTGACATACTCGAAGATCGAACTTAGGCTATATCTTCATACCATGTACCTTCTCACCAAATTTCATTAAAATATGTCTAACATTACTAAAGTTATCGAACGGAAACCACATTTTCGGATACATAATTAGCTATTTTCGCATATTTAATGAGCTATAACCTTTGTCCATTGACCTGCATACTCCGAAATCGAACTTAGGCTGTATTTACCGTGTACCTTCATATCAAATTTCATTAAAATCCGTCAAACATTACTAAAGTTATCGTACGAAAACCAATGTTCACAAGATTTGTTATTATACGGACGGAAGGAAAACGGAAGGAAGGAAGGAAGGACGGACGGACGGCATCGGTACTGTATCACCCTCCAACTTCGTCGGCGAGGGGATAATAAAGTGATTCAATGTAATTACTGGCTTGTACTATTAGGGGTTTGGGGCTGCAGCCAACCATTCCCTGGCTTGGCTTTTAACAAAAATATATATAAATTGCTTTATAAGTGTTGGTTATTATACAGCTCATCCGCCGAACATTAATTCATCGTTTAACATTCAACAATCTTCGGGGGTGTGCAATTGTCAGTACATTTGAAAGACACTTTAGAATTGAACTTTCCAATCTTACTAAGATAAAAAAAGAGAAAATATTTCTCGTATGTGGTCAATGAGAGACTTAATTCTCACCAGTAAAATTGCAATAATAAAATTGTTATAGGGTTATCACAATTTCACAATTAATTTATTTCCTTTCTGTACTTCCCAAACTGCCTTAACAATTTTTAAGAGGTTGAATCTTTATTTTCCAGATTCATTTGGAGCGGAAAACCTGACAAAACCTTAATCGGGCATTTTGGATGGACTTTTAAACATGTTACTATTTACCCTCGATCATAACGGTCTTAATGATTGCATGGGTTCAATATTTGCTTGTTGAAAGAGATGTAAGGCAACTGAATCGCTTTTTACGAACATAGTTTGTTCCATTCCGGGAAAATATCTTCTGTTATAGCAATATTGAAGAAGATTATGCGTGTTTTTTTTTATCTATTTAAAAAAAATAATTGGGAAGTTGCCCGATCTTGGAGATTTTTAACCTTTTTTTGAAATTGAGAACATTCTCTCGCACTGCAGACGACAAAGTATATGGAACAATGCTATAACAATAAAGTTTTATTCATAAAATCATGGTACATTATCCGATCTCCTTGACGAAAATGATAATATTCTTACCTACTTTGATTTTCATAACACTACAGTTTTGACTGTAATCTTATTTTATTCTGAAAAAAGCTGTTTTCCAAACTGGGAAAATCTGTCCACAAGTGTGAAAATCATATAATTCAAAAACTGTACTGCTTCGCTATGCAGTCCTATAAAGAAATCGTTTCTTCGATACTACATGTATATAAATTAGCCTTTTTAAATTTATTTATTTTATTTTTTAGTTTGCCTTGTAATGCTGATAATCAGTTAATTATTATTATTATTTATTATTGGGGGGGGGGGGCTTTATATCCATCCAAAGTAATTTATACATCAAGATAATCACTGAAATAGGAATTTTAGCATGCTACAAAAATGCGTTCACAAAACGCTCTGAAAATTAATAGAATATATAAGAAAGAGATATTTTTGAACTGAACGATAATCACCTTGTTGTAAGAAATTGTTACATAATTATTAATCACTCTCTTTCTAGCACTATAGCAGACATTTCGATTTGGGGTGTACCACCCTCCTCGGTAAGATTTATATTTTCATGAGAACATTAATTTTTAATGAATCTTGCCGTATATATAGTGCAACTCTTTGAGCATAACTTTTGGATATCTGATAAAACATGGGCGGGGATTACGTTGTCACAGGAAACTTTAATTATTCATGTATAAATATCATGAATGGACTCAAATGTCTGTTTCATTTATTCGAATCTAAATTTCAAAATATCCCTGTGTTTATATCACTTAATTGCATATGATATTTATATACTTATTTTTTATTTTATTATTCATTTGTTTGTTTATTCATCTATTCATTCATGTACTTACTTATTCATTTCTCTATACGGCCAGTCTGATCGGTACTTTATCTCTTTGGGCCTCTAACAAACAATACAAAATACAATTTTCTACATGCATGTGTGTGTGTGTAATTGGATTTTTACAGACGTGTATCATTTATATAATATTGACTGGCCTTGAGGGGGGATATCAGAATATGTTGCCCGCAACAGAATCATATTGCCCCAAGTCGAAGACGAGGGCAATATGGTTCTTTTAAGGGCAACATTTTCGATATTCCCCGAAAGTAGAGCCAGTCAATATTATTATTGTTACCTATATCACGTATATGTCTATTTTGTAGCAATGACAGACACGTCTGTTTGCCTGTCAGTCCCTCTGATTTCAGGTTATTCATGCAGCTCATGAGCTCAGCTCAGGTATGTATTCTGGGCCAAGCAATTGTGACGTAAATTGTTACAGCGCGTATCCATTGTTTAAGCCAACACTTTAACGCGTACACAATACTGCGCGTATGCACTTTAACCCTTTCGAGACAATTGACCACATTTTGTGGTTTAGCTCAATAACTTTTGATTCAGAGCTCTAAAAAATATACCAGCTACATGAGTAGAAAGAGCAAAAATTTCTGTACAAACTATGTCCTTTTTGTTGCATGACCATTATTGCGTTTGATGCTAGAATTTTAGAAACAAGAATAAGGTTGACAATCCTTAAATTGGCAACACTTTGAGAGGTTCAAAATCATTGTTTTTTTATCAAAATTGGCAATTTTTTCAATTTTCGATAAATTCCTAACCATATATTGTTTTCAGACATATTACACCTTATTAGAACCATGTAGCACTAAAGAAAAATATTATTATTGCCAATTTGAAGAACAAAATGTGATCAATTTAGCCCTGAAATAATTCCTGTCCTGAAAGGGTTAATAAAAGCGCACTGACAAGAAAAGGTGGATGTTAATCGGGCTCAATGCAATGTTGACCGCACTTTTTGTACACAAAGTGAATGGTGAAACCCGGAAGAGGGAAAATATCAGGGAAATATGACCGCTCAGAACTTGGTCATTTGCGGACCGCGCAAAATATGAATTTTAAATGCATCGTAAAACTACCCCATATAGGTAATAATCAGATATGATTATTTACGTCTGGGACCAACCTTTAACGTCACCATCCGAAAGACGTGACTCAGTCTCGAAGCTGGGTCCGCTGAATCAGTTTATAACTTCCACTGTTAGCTGGATTACAGGCGCACGCCACAACGCCCAGTTGTGGCGTGCTGAAATAATGCAGGAAGGCTTTTTCCAGGAAATTTAACGTAGGTTAAAAGTTTTGAAGTTTTATGAAAAACGTTGTGTGCTATAGGTCTTATTTGTCATATTCTTCTTATTCGCTTCCAACTAACAATCAATAACTTTTACAAAGACAAGAAGAATACACTGTACTTCGGGACAATTTACTGTTGTTCGTTCAGAGTTCCAATGTTTTGACTGAAATACATTTTTATTTACATCCCCTCCCCCCCCTCTCTCGTTTTGTCTGACATGTTTGTCTTCTCTCTTTTACTCCTTTTCTCTATTTCTTTCATTCTTTCTTTCTCTCTCTCTCTCTTTCTCTCTCGCTCTGTCTGTCTTCTGTCTTCCTTTCATTTATTTCATTCTCTCTCTCTCTCTCTCTTTCTCTCTATCTATTGTGTAGTATAATATGCCTATACCTGTTTCTAGATCGTTCATTCTATTTCTTTGTCATTTTACTTGTATCTCTTGTTATTTATCAACCCATTTATGTGTTTGTCTTTTATAGGCCTACTATAGTGAAAGATAGATAGATAGATAGACAGATGAATAGATAGAGATAGAGAATAATGCACATGTGTTCAGGTGCCAAATCTCTTCATTAAACAAAGAGTGCCGGAAATCCACCCTTTCTCCACTCCTTCCGTATAATAAGAGGCTTTGTTTGGAATATTCCACTCTCTCAAAAAATGGAACAATGTTATTTATCCCTTTCTATATATTCGGTATTTTTTTTTAAATATAGGCCTACTAATAATCTTTGTCCAGGCATTTATGCATGCAAAGTTACATACCAAGGACTTTTTTGTTGTTTTAAGTATTCTTTTATTCATTTTTTTTCATTGAAATCAACAGATATACAAAAATAGAAACATTACAATCATGAATAAAGTACAAACAGAAACAAAAACAGATTACAATAAGTAAATACATATATATGGAAAAATGTATACATTCATGGAAGAACAAATACACATACATTCACTTGTAATTTACTTAAAATCTCAGCTTACTTGAAATTATACAGACATACAACTGAAGAATAATATACCTTTGCGTTATCTGCAAAAATGTATACATTCATGGACGCACAAAGAATTTAAACAACAGGGGAGCGTTTCATGAAAGGAAGTTGTCGGATATTTCATCCGACAACTGTTATAAGCTACTGAAATCCTTGCATCTGATTGGCTGAGAGCAAATTTGTCAGTAAAAATCACTGACAAAATGCTTGATGAAACGCTCCCCTGAAAACATACCTTAAATATAACTATTCCTTTTATATGTTTGTTTTTTTTCACTGAAAGAAAAATGTATAAAGATAAAAAGGAGAAGAAAAGAGAGAGAGAGAGAAAAAAAGAAAAAATGAAATATGAGAGAGATAAGGAACAAAAAAAAAAAAAAAAAAAAGACAGACAGACATACCTGCACATCCCAACACAATACCTCACCCCTTCCACCCCCCCTCTTCCCCCCCCCCCCCAATCTCTCCGCACTCCGTGACTTGCAATAAGCGTATAAGAATCTGCGGACAACCAATAACAAAAAATAAAGCAAAGTCCCCTGGGAGGGATGGAAGTGCAATCCATTTATAGTTCTTAATTAACATATTTTATCTATTGCACTTCACATCCAAAGACTCCTTCATCCGAAATCAAAAGCTTCCCATTTCTTTAGGTGTAATCAGTGGCGGATCCAGGGGGGGCAATCCCGGCCCGTGCCCCCCCCCCCTTTTGAGGGAAAACAATGCAATGTGCGATTGTGCGATTGTGCCCCCTTTTCGCCCAGAAAACCTTTTTTTTTTTTTTTTTTTTTTTTTTTTTTTGCTTGTCAGAGAATTATTGAGGGTAACTGGACCCCATAACCCCCCCCCCCCCCCACTGAGCGACTTTTGGAGGGCTGGCGAAATTTTTTTTTTGCTCGCCACCCCCCTTCTAATTTACGGTTGAGAATAGTGGTATATATATAATCTCTTCGATTCGAAACAATTTCACTTAAGGGGACAATTTTATCTGAGAGCATAAATAAAATTCCTTCCCTATCTAATTCCTTCTTCTTTTCATCTGTTATATGCATTTGCCTTTTCCAACTAAGGGGAATTTTCTCAAATATGTGTTTTACCTGCAATATATTCCATGAACTAAGATCTCTACTATAGTAAAATATGCATCTGCTTTCAATTCACCATCTTTATCCACAATATGTTCCGATCTAACTATGCCTTTTGATATTAAATCTACATGATAGAATGGAAAACCTCGAAAACATATATGTTTGTTGTTAAAAATAATTTCATTACCTTTATAACTGTCATAAATATGTCTTAAATCTCCCACTTCTAACCATGTCTCTAAAATGGCGGTTAAGATAGCTTGAGTTGTCTAATTTCATAATTACAGAAGAAAATAAATTTCCCTCCTATATGCCGAGTACAATTATCAAAATATGGTTTTCATTTCATTTGCTGGTCCCCACCTAATAGTCTCTTTACCCACATTCTTCTTTCAAAATTCATCATTTTAAGTCCCCCATTTTAAACATCGTCGTCCATTTAATCTTGTCGTTTCCTCTCCATAAAACAATGCAAGTCATTTTTTTCAAGTTCATGAAATAGCGAGTGAGGAATTGGAGTAAGTGACGCAATAAACATTAACTTAGAGTATATATAAACATTTTTAACAATTGAATTTTACCCATTAAGGTTAAGCCTCTCTGTTTCCACCATGAAAGAGATTTTTAAATTTTACTTTCCTTACAGTTCATACTGTCTTTTACCTGTATATCTAAACTGAAAAATACTCCTAGTATTTTTATAAATGGTACTACTTTTCCAAAAAAGAAACCTGTGCTTTCTTGACTAGAACCTATAACATAACATGTCTTTTCTTTGTTCATTTTCAGTCTAGATACTCTTGCAAAATTTTCAAATATTACTTCCAATCGCTTCATTGACTCGAGATTTTTAACAAAAAGAGTAATATCATCCGCATAAAGTACCTGTTTCACTCCTGTGCCTCCGAATTGCAAACCTAAGACCAAATCATCATTTCGAATCGTGTGAGATAATGGATCTTCTTGTCTTATACCCCCCTATCGATCTTGAAATACCCAGTAGAAAATCCTCCATTTAAAACACAACTAAGAGTGTTAGTATACATGATATCAATCCATTTACGGAACCAAAGGAATATAACACGTTTTGTAAAAATACATGTGAAACAGAATCAAAGGGTTTTTCAAAATCAGTGGCAACTAAAAAAAAATTACCCCCAATAATTTTACGGCTCCGCCCCCCCCCCCCACCAGTAATTGTCCTGGGGGTAATTGGGGGGGGGGGGGATAATCGTCCTGGGAGTAATTGTCCTTGGGTGTAGTTGTCCTCGGGGCTCGGGGTAATTGTCCAGACCTCGCCTCCAGGGGGTAGTAGTTGTCCTAGAATCACGACCATAGATCACGACCGATGTGTATATTTAGGGGGAAAAGGAATATATATGGGGGCGCATCGGGCCGCCGGCGCGGCCGGGCCGGCGCCCTATCGCGCCGCGCAATTGATGATCGACCGGGAGAATGTCAAATTCCGGTAGACGCCGGAGGTATGAGGAGAAGAGCTGCTTGAGAGGCAATAAGAAGACTAAAATGGCAGGGAAAAGAGCTGAAATAGCAGACACGACACAAGGAAACGTCCCAAATGAAGCTGACCTCGAGAGACAGCATTTTATGCGAATTCTATCTGCATTTATGTATTACAAGTGAGTATGTCCACTGTTAATTGTAGTCCCGTATGTAGGTTTTCATGTCAAGTCTTTACTTCAGTACGTAACTAACTTTAAGTTGAAAAAAACTTAAAAGTGAGAATTAGATTTAGGCCTAGATCTATCCACAATTATTGAAGAAGAAGAAGAAGAAGAAGAAGAAGAAGAAGAAGAAGAAGAAGAAGAAGAAGAAGAAGAAGAAGAAGAAGAAGAAGAAGAAGAAGAAGAAGAAGAAGAAGAAGAAGAAGAAGAAGAAGAAGAAGAAGAAGAAGAAGAAGAAGAAGAAGAAGAAGAAGAAGAAGAAGAAGAAGAAGAAGAAGAAGAAGAAGAAGAAGGAGGAGGAGGAGGAGGAGAAGAAGAAGAAGAAGAAGAAGAAGAAGAAGAAGAAGAAGGAGGAGGAGAAGAAGAAGAAGAAGGAGGAGGAGGAGGAGGAAGAGAAGGAGAAGAAGAAGGAGGGAGAGGAGAAGACTAAGGATGGGGAGGAAAAGAAGGAGGAAAAGAAGAGAAGGAGAAGATGAAGTGGGAGATAAAGGAAAAGGAGAACTTACAAGGACAAGAAGGAGTAAGAAGAAAAGAGAGATTGAAAAGAAGAAACACTTCCACTTATAGGGTCTTTATACATGTACATGTATGTAGATGAGGTGCAATTACGAAGTTCCATTCTCCACCATTCGACAGTTAATTACCCTATATGTGTACAGCTTGAATTTGTCTCCAAAGTCATTGAAACAAGATTATTCCTTGGGCAATTGAATTAGAAGTAGAATGTATGATGGGCCCTATGTCTGCGCACCTAAGATTTGACCTAAAATTTAACAAGAATTTCTTTAATATTCCACTAATGCTTAATTTCATATTATTCCTGATATTCTAAAGAGTAAGTATGCAAAAAATCTCATCAAAATTAGAGCAAGAACTATGCCATTTTCACATGAAACGGTGGCCGTGTCATTTTGACATTAAAAAAACAATGGTGCCCATGTCTGCACACTCATTCATTTTACACGCATTCATTTTACACGCAGTTCGGGAGTTTTGAGAAAGACAATATTTTAAGGCCTGTGCATAAAATGTCTGAAATAAGACCTTTTTTCAATATTTTGACTCGTTTTTTTAATGAATATCTATCGCTATAATAAAGATGAAAAGTTCGCGTTCATTGCTTGTTTTGTTTCATTAGAATCGCGCAGTTACGCGTGTGCACAGACAAGGGCGCTGCGCAGACTTGGGCACTCTAGCCATATTTTATTTAAGGGTATATACCCAATCTGAAGAGCAATGATATATAACAGAGAATATTATCAACTTTGGTTTGATATCAAATTTCTTGATTTTAAAGTACGTATTGGTTGATTTGTTGAAAACTTCGGAAATTTAAAGGGCTTGCCCACAAATCATGTTTAAGACTGGTCAGCCAACAGAAAATATAAATGTAAAAATTGTTTTCTTGGTAAAAACTAAAAATAAGCAATATCATACTGTGCTAAGACAGTAACAAATGCATAATAAAACAATGTAAGCAAAGGTAACTTTATCTTCAGCACACACTAACAAAAGACCGAGCAACATTCCTGAATTAGTCTAATATTTTAGGGGAAAAAAGCAGGGGTGGTATTCTGAAAATTGTAACTTTTGTTGTTAATTTTGTTGTATCTTCCAGAGATGATACCTGGCTAATATTGTTGTAAGTTGGTATTCTGAAAATTATTTTAGGGGGAATGGGGGATATTATCTCTCTAAGGACCGCCTTGATATTTATATAATATTGAATGGCCTTGAGTGGGATACAAGGATATATTGCACGAGCTATGAGCATATTTCACGAGTCGGCACGACGAGTGAAATATTTTCAAAGCGAGTACGATATATCCTTGTGTCCTACGAAAGAAAAGCCATTCAATATTATTAGTAATTGTATGATACCTAGTTCCTCAATTTTCACCAATACATGTCCTTATGTTTTTGTATTGACTTCAACATAAAACACAGGTAAAAAAAATTTTTGTCCTTACCCAAGCATCTTGCAAGAGCTGCACACATACATCCATTGTCTTAACCTTTGTGTATTTAAGCGCGTATTCACTTTTTTACGCGTCACGCGCACCCCAAACCATGAGATATGGAGATATATTGCACAGTCACCCGGGAACTTTCGCGCAAACCATGAGATACGCCAATTTTTCTGGTCGCCTGAAAACTCTTCATACAAATAATATCTTTGACACGCCCATTTTTTTACACTTAACGATGGATTTTATATAGGTTAACCAATAGGAGCACCCCTTATTTCGAACATAAGGATGCACTTTGCGCGTATATCAATTTCAGGCGTAGTTATTAAATTATGTGTTTTATAATGCACCATGCGCTATTGGACTACAATTAATTAATAAAATTGGCTCACCCTCTTCTGCTCGAACCAAGTCACATATTGATATAAAATCATTGAATCCCATAGATTCTTCAAAATGTCTCTTCTATGAGATCTTGAATCACACACAGTCTCCATCTTGCTATTCAAGCATGTACTGTCTGATTCTGAGCTAGAAAAAATGCTGAGATCTTGAGATAAAACAGCTAGAGGTTTTGTTGTAAGTACCATGGAAGATAAGATACAACAAAAGATAGAATAATTTTCAGAATACAATTATCTCATGATATTATCTTCAGCGCGCATATGTAAATTAGGATCATGCGCAGAGTGAACAAAGATACAACAAAAGTTACAACAAAAGTTCCAGCAATTTTCAGAATACCAATTTTATCTTAACTGTGGAGATACAACAATATTAGAGATAAAACAGTTTTCAGAATACCGCCCCAGCTTTCCAGAAAAGATCATTAATTTCAAGTAGGTTTCAAAATGATTTTTTTTTTTCTCAAAATTTATTTGAAAGTCCTTTCACAATTTTTCTCAAACTGATCTTTTGAAAGAGTAGTAGTATTATTTTTTCATTTAAAGGAACAAATCCCATCCTGTAGTGTTCCTTATTTTAAGCTGGTTTGCATATTTTGTGAGGGGTACGTATCAAATCTCTCATATTTTGTCTCTTTTACAGGACCTATGCTACAAGTAGAGTTGATCATTCAAAGGCATCATTCAAGGCCATTCCAAAGCATCATCAAGATCTGCTCCCAGACTTCATCCCGCACCTCAAACAGATCAGACACTGCATTGATCATAACTATGAAGTCATTAAACTCATGCTGGATAGTACGAGGGATATGTTTGAAAACACCTCCGTGGCAACAAATGTGAGTTTTAGTTTTGCACAGTTGTATTGAGGCACAGATATTTCACTGTAATATACCTATTTTTGTAGGTCTACAAATGTATATAACTGAATAAATCTTCTTAATTTTCATGATTGAGGGGAAAACCTTAATAAGATGATAGTTTGATTCTTATTAGTATGAAAATGAAAGAATTATACACAACTATATCTGTTAAAGTTTCTGTCATCCCGAATGCCTACTAGAAATGTATTGTTAAAGGGGGTACCCAATGCTGAAACAATGTTAGTTCATTTAAAAGATCATGATTTTATTAGAAGAAAATCATCTGCCTTAAATTTTTTTTAAAATTCGTGTTGCCAGAAAATCCCCGAAATATGGTAAGATTTCAGGATATTTTGGCCCCTCAGCTGTGTCCCAATTTCAGCTAGGTAACCACAATGACGTCAAAGTGGTTACCTTGTCGCGCAATTATAGCAAAATGCGCGCAAGGTGTAATGCATTTTGTACAGTCTAGCGCGCAACTCATCTGCAATACGCGAACCTGGGTAACCACTTTGACGTCATTGTGGTTACCTAGCTGAAATTGGGACACAGCTGAGGGGCCAAAATATCCTGAAGTCTTACCATATTTCGGGGATTTTTCTGGCAACACGAATTTTTAAAAAACTTAAGGCAGATGATTTTCTGCTAATAAAATCATGATCTTTTAAATGAACTAACATTGTTTTACCATTGGGTACCCCCTTTAAGTCAATTGTATAATAAATTGATGTCTATTTTTCAACATTCATGAAATGACATACAGAGGTCAACTGTTGGCAGAGTTTTTGAAAGGCATATTCATCATCACTTATTTCAGATTTTCTAATTTCAAATATATTTTGTATTTTATCAATTTCATAGGTCTCTTGTACTAGCATCTTTATGTAATTCTTTGTTCTTACAAAATTTATTTCTTTTTTAGACCTAGTTCTAGATTGGTTTTAAGACATAATGGATCATGAAAAAGTCCTAGAAACAAAATTGGCAGTGTTAGAGAGAAGTTATGATAATCATATTCTACCTACATTTTGTATCGAAACATGCAAAATGTTGATTTGGGGTATACAAAATAACTACCCATTACTTTGCTGGGGATGGCCAAACTTTTGCCAACTTGGTTTCAAAATTTGCATAAAACTTGAAAGGAAAAAAGTGTATAGTGATGCAATCATTGATATTGTAAGGAATTATATTGACCCCCGTCTCCTCTCCCTGATAGTACCGCTATGGGGTTACACAATTGTAAAAGATAACCACATTATTCTCTCTGTCTTTCATAGGGTGAGAGTTCCGAGTCCAAAGCCGTGGTCAAGATGGACATGGACAAAGTGGTCACCACCTTGAAACAGTTCTTCAGAGATTGGAGCTCTGGTGGCCAGGAAGAAAGGGATGCCTGTTATAAACCTATCATTGAAGAAATCAAACAGTTATACCCTAAGGGGACATGGTAAGAATATGGAAATGCATTGATGTTTGGTCTCCTTTTGAAACAGTTCTTCAAAGATTGGAGCTCAGGTGGCAAGGAGGAAAGGGATTTGTGTTATAAACCTATCACTGAAGAAGTCAAATAATTATAACCCAAGGGCACATGGTAAAAATATGGAAAGACATTAAGGTTAGATCTCCTTTTGAAGCAGTTCTGCAGAGATTAGATTTTTGTCTGGACTTGTGAAAGCCATCTTTGTACTTATTTAAAGATAAAGTAGAGTTCTGGTCATGCGATTACATTGTGAAAGAAACTGTCTCAAATAAATTGTGAAAGATTGACCATGGGTGGCATTCTGAGCACCATTTTATCTCTAAAATATTTCATTTTATCTTTTTGTATTCTCAGACCACATTTTATCTCAGATTTTGTCTCATATTTTATGTCATACTCTTACCTCTTGCGTGACTTGCACTTTGATACGCGTGATACGCGGACAGCAGTGTCACATTAACCCCCTCTTCCAGCACTTGCATCAAAAATGCGTTTTGCGCTTTAACACATTTTGCGCTTTAAAACGTGTGTTATGAAGTAAAAACACAATACGCTCTGTACCAAGGAGAGAGATTCTGTTGGTTGAGCATGCTAAAGGTGAGAACTAACAACACCACTTTTTATTGGATAATGGATATAAAATGGACAGGTCCCAATGAGATAAAATGCCGCTAAAAAAATTTTTTTATGCGCATTTTATCTTACCGAGATAAAATAATTTTTTTTATCTGAGATAAAATGAATCTCAGAATACTGCCCTATGTCTACATAAGAATTGTTTTATAATGTGTTGTTTTGGAATCATCAAAATATATAAGAAATTGACTAAATCTCTCTAAAAAGCACATGTACTGCACACAGAAGTGGGTATATGGGACTACACATACAAGTGGCATGAATGTTCGGCCCGAACATTTTAGCAATTTCTAGTCATATTTCGAATATAAGAGCATTTGAAGAGCAATCCTTTTCAGGGGATGTTTCTACTATGATTTCCTTCCAGACTGACATAAAAGAAATGAGAAAGCTCACAAATATTTTTCACCTTTCCCAGAACTCCAGATTCCTTTAAGTATGCCAAATCTTGTCAATTTTCATGGAACTTGGTTGATGAATAGCAAGATAACCACTGTTATAAATAGCTGTGCAGTTCATTTCTTCTAAAAAGAATGATAGGTAAATGATAGGTGAAATAAAAGATATTACATTGCTGTGCACAGATTTTGCTGCTAACCCTGAAGTTCACTTCTGCTGTGTCTCCTATCACATTCAGCAATCCAGGAGAAGTGGATGTGTTGGTTCCTGGTGCAGGGCTCGGCCGATTAGCCTTTGAGATAGCAAGCAGTGGATACCGATGTCAAGGGAATGAATTCAGTCTCTTCATGCTGATTGCATCACACTTTGTCCTCAACAAGTAAGCAAGTATATAATGTAAAATGAAAATCAAGTCATTTGTAAAAAAACATTGAATCCATCAATTTGATAAAAAATTTCATATTGATTTTTTTTTTCTCAACAAACTGATAGTATGTATAAAGTAACTCCTTCAATTAATAAAGTTTTAGTTTATGATATATATTTCTTGAAAAATAAGAGCATTAGTTTCTGGGGAAGATAGCAGTCACTTTCAAGAACTAAATGCCCCCTCCTCTTGATATGCTTCTGATGAGGGTAGGTATTAAAAAAAAAATGGAAAAGAGTGTGCTCAGTTCACGTCACAGACGGATATTTTCAAAATTTTCCAAGTTCGAAGGACTGAAAATAAGTGATGAATTGTGATGGATTGCTTTATGATTTATTGTGGAGGGTATCACTAGGTGTACTGAATATTTATAAAATTTGGTTGTCATGGTTACTTATTTAAATGAGAATCGATCAAATCTTCATTGTCTCAATATGGGAGATTTCTCATTACTCTTATGCTATGAATATCAGAACAACATGGTCTTGTCTGATACTTTCACTTGCATATGGTCAGATAAATTGACCTCCATATCATACTTTTTGAATTCGAGCGATCGCCAATAGGGTAAAAATGCCCGGATGCAGGTATCGGGGTGCGTTTGCTATGCAATGTGGGACAGCTTTTGTGACCTAGTTACTTCCGGAATCTGACCGGTCGGTGAATGACCCGGCGGCTGTGCATAACCTCTCAAATCAGCTTTCCAAGATACGGCTTTGTCATTTAAGTCTCGAACAGAGCCGTCCGCAGCGGGCACCCGTCGTCGCTTTCTGCCGGACGCCTCCCGGTCGCAAGGCTCAATAATGCTGTAACATTCAGCGGCTCTCCGTACTAGCAATTCCAATTTGAGTTTGCGTTTTCCGTTGCATGGAATGCCTCTTTCTGTCAGAAAAGCTTTCAGCTGCAGAACGGTCATATTCTTGAAGTCTTGAGAAACGCTCGCCATGACAATTCTACGATTACCTTAACTTTTATTAGATAAGTTTGAAGAAAAATTCCTGAAGTGTGTACCGCGGTTACTGTAACTTAGCATCCGTATACACCGGAAGTACACAGGTCCCGGAAGTTGAATGAGAATTCGCCAAAAACGGTACATCCAGGCATTTTTACCCTATTGGCGATCGCTCGAATTTAAAAAAGAAGCTTTAGATTTCAGAAGAGATGTGAAAATTTTGCAGCACAGATGGAAATTTTGCTATAAGTATCATTTTTGACAACACCCCCACTTAAAATTAGTTTGGTCCAAGAACTCTGGCACCTTGGAACACTTTGAAGGACCAAATTTCTAGTAGCTTTAGATGTACTTTATGCTAGTGATAGTCTTTCAATTCTTTTTATGATGAACTATATTTTGTGTCACGGATGGACAAAATGATAAGCCTTAACTGATCATGCTCAAAATGGAGAGGGACAGGAATAGGCATTCAATTATAAATGACCTTTTTAACAAGTAGTTTACTGACATTGATTTGTGTATAAATGTTGAAAAGTATTATTTAAGCACTCCACTTTAAAGGGCAATCCAACCTTGATAATAAGATGATTTGTGTGAAAGCAGAAAAATAAGATAAGCAGGATGGTGAAAGTTTGAAAGAAATCGGACAAGGACTAAGAAAGTTATGGATGTTTGAAAAATGAGATCACTAGTACATCTATGCGAATCTCAAATTGGCAATTTGGTGAGTCAATTGCGACATTTTTGTGGACAACTCTCCCATTTGTAGTACAGTGTACACAAAAATATTAATTTGTGGTTTTCTTTGAGGCGCTTTTACCCTTGGGGCAGTACTCAAAATATTTTGGAGATAGCATATTGTTATAGGTCCTCATGAACGAAAAGGTCAAACTGAGTAATGCATTTTGGAAAAAGGTGACATTTTAGTCATTTTGTGTGTTGGAGCTAATGGGGGAGTTGTCCACAGCTACATCACAGTGGTATTACCTATTCGGCCAATTTGAAATTCCCATATGCATAGTGATTACAACTTTCAAAAATTCATAACTTTCTTATTGCTTGTCCGATTTCGTTCAAACTTTCACCAATCTGCTTCTCTGATTTTTCCTCTTTCTTTCAAAGCAACTTGCTGTTTAGGTTGGATTTCCCTTTAAAACATCTTTTGCCTGAACTAGAGATCATTATGTACAGATTTATAGTATTCTGTGACGATAGTCTAAATCTGCTCATGAATTATTAATGCTTATTTTTCTATGTAACTTGCAGGTCTACGGAAACAGACATGTTTACCCTGTATCCATGGATACATGCATTCAGCAATAACAAATCATCGGCCAATCAGATCAGGCCTATTCACTTCCCTGACATCAATCCCATGCTCCTTTCACCTGATGCACAGTTTTCTATGGTAGCTGGAGATTTCCTGGAAGTCTATACAGATGAAGGTTTGAATTTTTATGTGTTTATATGAAATCTTGTTTGGCTACCTGTATAAGATTAATAAGAAATGCCCTTCGGATGCTTTGCTGATTAACAAAAAAAAAAAAATGAAAAAAAAAAAAAAAAAAGCCTTCTGTAAAAGATGCACCAAGCTTTTGTGAGTTGGGCCGAAACATTTCAGTTATCTTTGGCATGTGATATTTGGAATGTAGGGTATTTCTGCCCTGTGTTGAATTGTGTTTGCTTACAATGGAAAAACCAGATATACTGTACCTAAGTACATATACCCATGGATGCCATATATTTGAATGGTTAGTCTATTCTGCAGTTTTCATTGCTTCTCCTTCTGAATGTGGAATTATGAGACTGCATTGAATGCTTGTAACAAATATTTATTGTCATTAAGATGTATTTCACGTAGTGTCGCTGTGTCGGTAAACTCGTATTTACATTTGCCCAATGCAAGCAAGTATATTGCTCTACCTGTTGATGAAATTTGCCCCAATGATAGATTCACTTGCTGTAGGTCCTCGACCACTGAACTGGTTGATCTGTTGAATCGACGTTTGCTCCAATGACGTTTGCTCTAGGCCATTTTTCATCAAAGATACAGGGTCACGGTTTGGATTATGATTTGGCCTTTGGTTAGTTTTAGGATTAGGTATAATAAGTGTTGGGTTCAGTGTTAAGTTAGGAATGTGATCGGTTTGAGAATCAACACTGGAGTACCAGTAAGCATAGCTTGAGCATATGTCTTGAAATCGCTTATGTAGCAGTACTTCTTTCATATGCAGTGACAGCATAGACAGTTTAAACACGACAACACCATTATGTACGGTGGATTTATGTTAGTATGTGATGAAATTTCTTTTATTCGTACATCTCCCTGATAACTGTAATTTCTCTTTACCTTCAGCATCATGGGACTGTGTAGCTACCTCCTACTTCATTGACACGGCCAATAACATCCTGGCATACGTAGAGAAGATATACAAGATCCTGAAACCAGGTGGACACTGGATCAATTTAGGTAGGTTACTGTAAAATCAGAAACCTTCATGAATTGTAAACGACTGCCATTTTCACAGCAAGAACTTTCACGATTTCCCCAAATTTAGTGTTATGTCAATTATGATTCAGTGATTTTGTTGCATGAAACTTTCGTGAATCTGAACCGCTCATGAAATTAACGAACATTAAAAGCGCACATAATTTTCTGATTTTACAGCATTGTAAATCATTCAATCAAGTAGATATGCTATTTTCTTACTTATAACTTTACATTTATTTACACATACATGTATTAATCTTTTAAGATACAGTTTTATAAATTAAATAATGAATTAATTTGATTGTTCACCGACACCAACATGATCTGATATGAATTTGAGTCTCTTTTAGATTGTGGGTTTCCAATGTGTTAGATATCAAAAGCAATTAAAAGTTAAAATCTCCCTCTTTTCAAGGGAGAAACAAAAATGTGTTTTCTTTGGTGAGTAGCACTGTCATAAACCACATGATCATATTGACGTTGATGACGATGATAATGACACTGCTACTGATTATGATGATGGTTATGATATCTAAAGTGATAATATGTTATATGTAATAATGATTTAATAAAATGATTATAATGGTTACCTTGTTTTCTTTTGGAACAGGTCCTCTGCTTTATCACTTTGAAAATATGCCTAATGAGCAGTCCATAGAAATCAGCTATGATGTTCTACGAAGAGTCATTCTGGATGTGGGCTTTAAAATGCTGGTGAGTTTTTCGTGATTGTATATCAATTTATCAAAGAAATGGAGGGTAGAGAAAAGCTGAGTTATGATGTCTTTATGTAAATTATGTATTTATGTATTTTGAAATGAAAAAAGCTGTCTAATCTCTTAACATGTTTTTTTGTGAAATTTTTTATTTAGGAATGGAGTGTGTAGTGTTGTACTAGGGATGCTATTCACTCAATTCAGACATACCAGTATAAATTCAAACAACATACTTGTAACATGTTGAATTGTCAAATATTAATTTATGTTAGTAAGTAAACAGAAACTATAATGTTGAATACCATGTTTCACAAATTAAATTATGACTGCTGCAGCAGAAGTTTGTTATAGGGAAGCGTAGTCTAGCTAGACTTGGTCAACTTACGTAGTATAGTTGCCCGACTGACAGACTGTTAAGACATATAATTCCACATTCAATCACTATTCTGAAAATAGATGAAATTGTTTTCCATACTTAGCACATTGGGAATTTTGTGGTATTGATCACATGGTATACATGCCTTTCAGCTATTTGACAGCTAGTCAGAAAGCTCATGAATAAATCCTCTCTGTTTTTCAATATGCAGAAAGAGAATACATCAGTGAGATCGACATACATCCAAGACCCTGCATCCATGATGAGATACTCCTACGACTGTGCCTTCTTTGTCTGTCAAAAACCATTGTCGCCACCAGAAAGAATTCAGGAGCAATTATGACATCTCCCCATCTCTTATTTATATGCCAAATATGCCACTAGTTGTCTTCAGATGTTTATATTTTTCTTCTTGTACAATCTATCCGTTGTCTTCACATTCGTTTGTGCAGCAGGTTTATAACATTTTTGGATGATAGTATTAGCTGTGAGAATGAGAATATCATAAAATGAATTGAAATGATTTGAAGGGATTTCCAATTAGTTTAAATGGAATTCACAGCTGATATTATTGAAGCAATTTTTGATTTATACCAGTTTTCATTCATTCCATATATGTTTATCTGTTCATCAAATGAATTAGATTTTTAATAAATTTATACATAGATTTTGCAATTTTTTTGCCTTGATGCTCCTTCAGCAATCTTAATATGCAAAAAAATTTCTTATCTTTGGCATAACTATTTCCCCTGTTATAAAGGTTTGGGCTGGTTATTTGGAAATTTGTGTATGATCAGTACCAGGGACTAATGGATTTTTAAATGATATATAATACTTGTTTAGGTGGAAGGCATCTGTAGTAGTAATTTTTTTTTCTTCAATATATAGGGAAAGTCTGACATTTTAAGGTCTGCTTTGCTGGAATACCACTTTATATGAGGCAAATGCTGCAGGCGCAATTTGATAAAACCATAGCATTCTTATAGTAAGAAGCTCAAATCACGTAGCCTTATAAGAAAGAAAGCATTCAAAATGGCTCCTGAATATGCAGCAAGAAGAAAGTTTGCAACTTTGGAAATTCCCAGTCTGTATTGAAGTGATATTGTCATACAGGTTAAATACAATGAGAACCCCTCAATTAGGTGTGCATACTAAATGCACATGTTGGTACACATATTCCTGATCCACTTTAAACTTCCTGAAGGGTTAAAGATAAAGTAGAGTTCTGGTCATGAGACTGAATTGTGAAAGAAACTGTCTCAAAGCAATTGGGAAAGGTTGATTATATAGCACATAAGAATCGATGTATGCTGTAAGGTTTTGAAATCACCAAAATAATAAGAAATTGACTCAATCCTGCTGAGAGTCGCATGCACTGCACACAGAAATGTGTATATGGGACCACACACAAATGTTTGGCCCGAACATTTCAGCTGTTTCTTGTCATATTTTGAATGTGAGAGCATTTGAAGAGCAATCCTTTTCAGGGGACATATCTACTATGATAATCTTCCAAACTAACATAACAAGAATGAGAAAGCTCCCAAATTTGTTACCTTTCCAAGAACTCAAGCTTCCCTTTAAGGGCTGGTCATACCGGATCGATATCAATGAACTATTTGGCAAAATAATGTAATGATAACAAACGATAAAAGCTGTCCCACCTGAACTATTTTGGCAAGTATAAAATCATTGGGGTTTTGTCAATCAAACACAATTGATGCTACCTGTAAGGCTTATCTGACGTCACATCACAGGAGTGGAATGATTGGCTCACAGATATCACAGAAATTATTTCTAATGCATTTTCCACCTAAAGTGTGCCAATCACCAAAAAATATTTTCCTCTGTATATTAGGAGTTCCATGTCGCTGTACTATATTCGAAATATGAGCTTCAAATGTTAATTCTATAAAGAGATACATGCTGCAAGTTGAGATACACTCCCAATAAACCAAAAAGTGACTTGTGAGGAGACTGGTCCATGCAGCCGTACGAGCTCGCATAGAATAATGGCCTGCGCGGAACCAAACTCGGAGTTTGGTTCCATGCAAGGGGATATTATGTTTTCCTTTATTATCTTCATACTCCTTAACCGTTAACCCATAGAAGGCCAGGTAAAGTGTTTTGAGGTTGATTTTATACATTCTAGCTGTACACTAATTATTTTTTTAGGTTAATTGTACTAAAGAAATGGGGAGCAATATGGGGAATGATTTATAGTTATCGTTATTGTTATTGTTCAGGTCTAACCACCCCTTTATATACTACAATGGAAACTCACTATAACAAGGACCTTGGGACCATGAAAATTAACCTATGTATCAGGAATCTCCTTATATCAGGGTAAAAAAACAAAAGAACATTAAGACCTTGGACCGCCAAAATTACCTTGTTATATCGGAGTTCTTTATAACGAGTTTCCACTATACACATAATACCACTGCCAGATCACACAGAGATGGGTAGGCACTGTGACCAAATTCAACATGGAAACAGAATACTGATATAGAAAATTTGCAACAAGTGCTTGTTAAAGTTCCAAATTTGCTTTTTTCAGACAAGAGATGAAGATCATTATTTAGGTTCGATAATGTCCGAAAAGAAGTGTTGCTTTTAGTTAATAACGATACAATGTGTGGAGACATATTTTTGTATTTATGTCTTATCAGAACCACATGTGACAAGCAAATTTCATTGGCCCAACCATCTTGTTTACCTGTTTACCATTTATTAGATTAATTAGATTTTCCTGTACTTCTGTATAGAAGACCCAAAGTGGTGGAGCATACATGAATGCGATATTGTGAAGTCTAGTTCATCATTACGTGTAATCAACTCATGACCAAAATATTCTTTCTAATCACTTATTTTATCTGAAAATTTTGGATTTATACATCTGAGTTATATAGTACAATGGACTCTGAAATTGTAACCATGTCTAATTCAAGTATTATTCTTTCATGATTTGGAACCAATACCTTGAACAAGGAAAAAACCTTGTTCAGGGATAAAAATAAAATAGACAATGGATAACAAAGAACTGGGACCAGTGAATTTACCTTGTTATGACAGTGTTTTTTATAACGGGGGTTCCACTGTTCTTACTTTGTAGGTTAATTTAAGATAAAAATGTTAGAATTAGAATGAATTATGTCTTTTGATAATCTTCAATGTATCGATTTAAATGATGAAATGCAAAGCCAATCCATATTTTTGATGGGCAACAGGGTTCTCATGAAATCATGTAAATTATTAATTTCTGAACAGAAATATATTTCTACAATAGTGGCAAAATTCTTGCCAAAATTTCTTTGTGCCTTTGTCATATTGAGGAAGAAAACATAGTGTGATACAAAGATAAATGCTGAAATACTAAATGTTTGTTAGAAACAGCCTATCATACAATTCGTTTGCAAGACCTTTAAAATGGTTGCTGCAGATTAAACTGGACCTATCGGTATTCATAATACATGTATTTTGTAAAAGAAACAGCAATTGGTTTCAAAATCAGAGAAATGGAAAATGAATTTTGAAAGATAATAAATTTAATTTCTTTTAAACTGTATGAATAGAATCATTGCAATTTTTGATGTGAAAGAATTGTGTAGATATGAATAATCCATACAAATGATATGAATGAGGTATGGCAGCTTTCACTTGGTATTTGGTTTGAATTGGAATCTAAAATTCCTTGAAGTTGAATTGTATGTTATTTATTGTTTTTTTTTTTTTTTTTCATTTCAGAGCATTGTTGATGAACTATTTCATACAAATGAACCGAATATCATGGGTTTAATAAATTTCAAATGGTAATTGGGTCAATTTTACCTGCTATATGTGTGAATGTTCACATAAATTTTATAATAAATCTTGCACTGCAACATATGCATCGTAAATTGACCTCTGTAACTTGTTGTCTTTGTGTGCACTATTTGACATACTCTGTCGTCTGGTAGAAATTGCTCTTTCATATCCTGATTTCATTCCTGCCAACTGTCCCTATTTAATAGGGAAAATCCCAATTTTTGGTAAAAGAAAGAGCCACTTCTACCACTGTGTCCCTATTTCTGCAGAAATCTGTCTGTAGTAATGTATAGGAAACTCAGAAATGTCCCTATTTTTAGCCTCTGCCTTGTCATTTGTCCCTATTTCTTGGGTTTCAGGGTTGGCAGGTCTGTGATTTTTAAAGTGAATAAAAAGCTATAATTCTGACTTTTAATATTTTGACTTAGCATATTGGGAAAAGACATTTAAAGGGAAAGTCCACCCTGGTACAAGTTGATTTGAATAAAAGAAGAAATATGAGAAGCAGATTAGTGAAAGTTTGAGCAAAATCCGATAAGAATTAATTTCCATTTTCTCTAAAGAAAATATTAAATTATGCATGCACCTTAGATATAATCATTGCTCATTATGTTTTTGCACAAATATAAAACAAATCTATTCCTTCATCAAAAACCTAAAAAAATAAAAATTTATGAGATTTTCAGTACTGAGCAAATGGGAAAGGAGCTCGCAAGATACATCACGGCGTTGCCAATTTGTGTTTGATTGATTACAACTTCAAAAATTCCTAACTCTTATTTGTTATCAAATTTTGCTCAAACTTTCACTAATCTGTTTCTCTCATTTTTCTTCTTTTATACAAATCAAATTAACACCAGGGTGGACTTTCCCTTTAAGCTACGTGTACATAAAGTTGTAGTCAACACAAATGTAAGCATTCACTCATTCCTTGTTACCTCACTAAAGTGATATTCTGAAAACCATGTGAGGCATGAACTTCAAACTTTGTACCAATATGAATTAAAACATGGAAATGATTAGATTTATACATGTATACTAAAAGGTTATAGGGTCAAAGAGGTCAGCTTACAACAGCCCCATGTTACCCTAATCTACATGTACAAGTCATTTGACCTTTTGAGAACAAAAATTAGGTTATGTACAAGAAATTGTTTAATCAAGTTGAATACAGGTAGATCAAGGTATATTAGAGAAATAGTCGCATGTATCTAAGCTGCACATTTCAATTTCATTAAAAAAAATATCCCTGTCGAATACGGGGTGATCTAACACATTTCTGAGACAGTTACTCCATGCTTATTTTGTCCAATATATAGGGTTCACACTTGGGTTCTGTGTGCACCCTTTTCGTTTATGTTCTTCATAATCCTTTTTTACCTCCATACTTATTTTGTCCAGTATATAGGGTTCACACTTGGGTTCTGTGTGCACCCTTTTCGTTTATATTCTTCATAATCCTTTTTTACCTCCATACTTATTTTGTCCAGTATATAGGGTTCACACTTGGGTTCTGTGTGCACCCTTTTCGTTTATATTCTTCATAATCCTTTTTTACCTCCATACTTATTTTGTCCAGTATATAGGGTTCACACTTGGGTTCTGTGTGCACCCTTTTCGTTATGTTCTTCATAATCCTTTTTTACCTCCAACCTGTCCAATTTCAGGGAGAGTGTTTTTTCAGTTGATTTCATCATACTAGCTGTGAGCAAAAATTATGTTTGAATTAATAAGCCAGTTCGTAATTACAATTTGCGCATGTGCAGATAAAGTCATTTGTAGTACAGAGTACAATTGACCTTTATACTCTGTCATTTCGTACGCACCGCGATGCATGCGCCAGTATGATTTTATTTGTTAAACAAGTAGCGCTTCCCGGTAAAAATTGGGATAATTTCAGGGTCATTTGTACCATGTAGTGATGGTGATTACGAACTCGCTTATTGGTCCCCTTGAGTGTTTGGTCCAGGGTTGAAAACTGACTGTGAAGCAATTGTCGTCAAAGCATATGTCAGACAATCACCTATGGCCTACTTGACCCAATATTTCTGATGTGAACCAGAAGATTTTTATTTTACCACAGATCAAACACATGCAATTTGAAAAGAAGTACTAGCTTTCATTTCTACACACATAAAGCACAATAAATGTTAAAATTCCACAAATTATGTAGAAAACATCTAAAAATCAATTCTATAATTTACATTCACAGGGAAAATTGTAATCCACATAGTCTTATTTTATAAAACAGAACATGAATAATTCCAACCATATCGTATTTGGAATGTTATCATTGCACTTTTCAGTAGTAAGAACTACAAGGTCACATACACTATAGTAAAAATACAAAAAATATTTTATTGGCATCACTTCATTACACTTATACTCTCCCATGCTCAGAAAATATGTCAGTTTCCTTTTGACATTACGAAAAAATAGTGTTTGCAGCCTGTAGTTATTCCCTGCTCAAGGCTGGTATTGTTCATTCTCTCAATGAAAATCCTTGGGGTAAAGCTCGGCACTTCATCACAATTAAAATCTTACACATGCTCCACTCCTACACTTGGAAGACTCTTGGAATCCACCGATGCACCATTCCAACAGCTTATAACATTCATGAGCCTTACCACCAAGTAGGGTAGGACAACAATTAGAGAAATATAAGACCAGTTTGGTAGCGGTGATGTACTCCCCCAGGGCCACAACCAAAGCCCTCTCCTTGTTGCATCTCGTATGTGATGCGAGAACCAGGCGACGAAGAAGATTAGGGGTAAACGACGTAGCTTTTGGAGTTTCAGGAGTCTTACAGTGAGGTGAAGGAAGAGAGAAACCACTGGGATGAGTGTTGTAGCATGGCATGGTGGTCTTGATTTGAGGGATAATGCATTCTGAAATTGAAAAGACATACATTAGAATGATTGCAAAGAAGGTAATATATAAATAAAATAACATAATCCCAAATGAAAATAGGAATATATACACAAAACTAATAGAAGACCCTTCTCTTTTAGATACAAACAGATATTACATCTTATGCTATCTGGAGGAGAGAGAGAAAAAAGTGATTTTCATTCCTTAATACTATGTTTGGTATTTTCTACTCAATACATGCATATTTTTTAAGGTGAATTCAATTTTGGATACAGTAGTTGATCAACTAAAATGTTAAATCAATCAAATAATGATAAGTGATAGAAATGGTGAACAAATGAGTGTAGCATGTAGGGAACATGCTGAACTTGATTTGGTTAACTGCAAAAATGTATGTGCTTTTCATTCATTTATTTATATATATATATCTCCCTCTTGCACTCACCTGCTATCCCAGTTTCCCCTTAGACTGTGTCAAAGGTCAGTAATTTATTCACACTTGACCGCACTCCTTTACACACACACACATCCAAATACCACACATATACATCAGTAAGCCGTAACGAAACCTCACTTTAGGTAAGCTCTTTTACATTTCATTTCTGTACAATATTTTTATCATTCACACAAGTTAATTGTAATATTTAATGCATATCACCATATTATGCTTATATAAATATGTAATTGTACGTATTTGTTAAATATACAAAATTATACGAGTGTGTATGCTATGTTTGCATTGTATTGTCTTCAGATCCTGAAGAAGGCCGGGAAGGCCGAAAGCTTGAATAAAGTTGAAGTACAGCTACGTCCCACGTCTCTGTCTCCTCTCTCATCCTCACACTTATAATTTACCGAGTTGCCGTCGAAATGTTGAAGTTAGGTATCTTCGCATCTATATATATATATATATATATATATATATATATATTTTTTTTTTTTTTTTTTTTTTCGGGGGGGGGGGGGGGAATCTATTGGTAATTTAAATTCATTAAATCAATGCTATTCTTACAAACTCTTACCTGTAATTTAAGAGATCCAGCAGCTCCAAAATGATCAAGATCTAACAAGGAAGACAGGATTCCACAAAGAAGAATTTCCCAGAGGAAAGGCTCCTTCACTAATGTAACAAGGGGTAATAAGGTTGGACTGACTACCACTGCCCAGGACAGGAGACCAACTAGGCCATGGGTTCCGTTGTCTATGACAGCTCTGCGGAAGTTGGAAGACTTGATGGTAACCATCGTCAGCAGGAAATCTCCCAAAATGCAAATCAATGCCAAAGCGACAGTGAGAAAGAGTCTTCCCCATGTCAAAACAGAACGTATCGAGTCCATTGCAGTCATGATAGTCCTGAAACAGTAATTTTGAGATTAAAAATATCTTGAGCAGTGGATACTGTACATTACAACTCTAATTATATCTACAAAATCATAGATTTATATTACATTGTATTGCTGTAAAGACAGTTGAATAATGAATAATTCTGACAAAAACAAAGATAACTGATTTTCATCATGAAAATACAGTAATTGGGTCAATTTCCTGTAGAGTGTACTCTAGATCTATACTTCACTCATGGAATCATTGATAAGTGAAGCTGTGTCAATTTCAGCGTTTTTTTTTTTTCAGGTTTTTTTTACCTTTCATGTGTAACTTAAATATATGGGACTACACAAATCTTATCTTGCATGTGTAGTCCCATATATACAAGTTACACGTGCAAGGTAAAAAAAAATCTGATCACACCTGCTGATTTTTGTGTTTTTTTTGTGTTTTTTTTTATTCATTCAATTTTCACAATCTTAGTTGATCCTGGAAGGTAAACCCTTTAGCAAACTCCCAGCTTGGTTTGCATGGCTCACAGTATGTGGGAAATGGTGATATTTAGATCTAGTTTTTTTTTGTTGATATCCCCCTCCACACACAGTATAGGCATGGAGTGTACAGCTCTGTGGCCAGTACCAGATTGATAAGCCACAGAGCTCGTACAGCTATAAAGTTCGACCAACAACAAAATCACTATGATGGTGGATCCAGTTTCTGAACACTTTTCAGAGAATCAACGATAGCAAATAAAATATCAAACGAATATCTGTCAAACTTACATAATGAATGCTCAAAGTCACAGAAAAAGAAGTAGATGGAATTTTAAAAAGACAACCTAGATTTAATACGATATTCCCTTCCGAGTGAACCCCTTCCCAACGACGCAGCGTTTTGGTCCCTTGAAAAAGGTACTGTATTTCCGAACGTGTGAAACCTATGGGAAAAAGACACAACCTTTGTTTCAATGGTGTGGTTTTCATACGCGTAGTCCCACGCGTATGAAAACCCATTTTAGGCGCTTAACTGTACGTGTTCGGTAATACAATCTGTTCGGAAATACAATCCATGACTATACCACTGCCACTACCAGTACCACTCAGTACCACTGCACTGACACTGGATCTACATGATCTAAGGTAGACCGAAAATTCTGTTTCTCGTTCGTTAGCCTCTTGTTTGGGTAGGGTCGGCTCTCTTCACTTAGAGCCGACCCGGCGCACAGGGATACGAAAGTGCATTAGCGCCGCCGACCCTACCCAAACAAGAGGCTAACGAACGAGAGATAGAATTTTCGGTCTAGATCTAAGGCCCTTGCCTATGTGGGACTGTGTCCAACATTCACTGTTGCAGCAGTCAAAAACAGACAACAAAATTGCTCTACGCAAGATTTAATTTTCTTAAATTTGCTGGATTACCTGATTCAGGGACTCTTCAACTCTTAATTACTGTGCCACAAATTTGGGGATTCAGAATTGAAAGTGAAATTTTAAATAATTATTTTCCTCTCATGTATGAATGATCTAGACTGGAAAAAGGCCTGCTGATACACACAAAAGCTATTGAAGCCTATTCACACGTAAAAGCTAGTCTGGAGTACAAGGTTATCTTCAGATAAGCTTGTACATGTATAAGTGGATCTAAGGTAACTGTTATTGTTAAACTAAAAGATCTATATTTTGTAAATTGTATTTGTAGCACTGATGTAGACTAGATTCGACTAATTTGTTAGGCTTTCTTTGCATAACTTACATCAACTGGGCCGACATCTTACTGGACTTCACTTCTAGTACAGCCAGCTACATCAACCAGACTGATGAAACATCATATACACATGATGTACATATATGTTCCGATATATATGCACGGATTATCAATGCATGATGAAATGCACGCACACTTCACATGCATTACTGTACTACAACGACATATATTATGTAGGGTACTGCTATCATTGTATCAACATAGCTAGCGTATAGCGCAGGCCCTTGATATAATTGTAAGATTACGTAGTGCGGGAAAGTACCCGATTGTAGTCTCTTGTGAAAGAGCAATTAGAATTAAGATACACAACAATTAATTTTTTGTTATATTTATTAATTCATCAAAAAATATTGAGAGTATAACAATGATCTAATATAGATAAATAGTCGAGATTCTAAAAATATCAAAGTCTAATATCATTATACTGACATAGATATTTTCCAATAATAAATTTGTAACCTGCCTAAAGACTACAACATCGAGCTGGAAAAATGATTATGAAAGCTTAAACCGTGCTCCATCAATCTTTTCGGCGTCGACCTTTTGTGAGGAGACTGCGTTGATCCAGGTCTCAGGATATTATTATAACATCAAGATTATATGTAGTGATAAACCTGTATCAGTCATTGTCCTGCCAGAGAGGTGAGAGCATTTCGATTTACTTATTACGGGCAAAAAGTAAATAACAATTTATTGCGTGGTGGTCCTTATTCCAGATCCAGGGAGATCTCCATCTCTAGCAATCTGACATGTCTGACTTTGTTTTTGTTCAGCTCAGACAGTACAGTGAACCAACTGCAACTGGTGTACGAAGTACGAAGTTGTAATGAATAAAGAATGCATGCATGTCTAATTTAAACTTGTTAAATGGATTCTGGCGAAACAGTTTGACAGAATTTTACTTTATCACAATCTAATTGAAAGCCAGGATTTAGCTTTTTACTTTTAGTTTAGTGTATGTAAATTAGTGTCTCATCACAGGCACCATCCTTTTGTCTTTCAATCATTTTGTAATTTCAGTTTGATAACAAACAAGAAGTCTTGGTCTAGATCTCTATACATATTAGAGTAAGAATATTATCTTTTTATAAGCTTCTCTGAACATGAATCCAGGTCCATTCTTGATTCCAACAGGGAAATGTTTCATTTCCCTGATTCCAACCTAGATTTAATACATTCATCACATTTTTCTTTTTTATGATACCATCAAAGTAAATAATACTCATTGTGATATTTTTCTCTGTTTTTTTAATACTAAAACTTAGGATACTGAAACAGCACAATAGGTAACAGAGCAAGTAGATCCCTCCTCGCTGTGCAGTGGGGTCATCGATTCTCGGATAGTCGCGGCTTCAGCAAGTCTCCATACAAGATGGCTCGAATTGACAAACTGAATTTTGACAATCGTGTCTTGAGGGCGTTGCCGGTTGATCCAGAAACCGAGAATTTCACTCGGCAGGTGCCAGGGGCTTGCTTCTCTCGTGTTAAACCAACCCCTGTGGCTAACCCCAAGACAGTGATGTACTCTGTTCCTGCCATGAAGCTACTGGACTTGCCAGAGGACGAGCTGAAGAGAGAGGACTTTCCGGCCTATTTCTCAGGAAACAAGCTTCTACCTGGAAGTGAGCCTGCAGCACACTGCTACTGTGGCCATCAGTTCGGAAGCTTTGCTGGGCAGCTTGGAGATGGAGCTGCCATGTTAGTTTGAATTCTTGTGTTTGAATGTATTTGAATGCTATTTGAATATCATTGTTGTGATTTATAGGGAAATTGTTATGTCACCCATAAGGACAATTCAAACTTTTAATAATCCATTGCTAGACAATACTCTTTTGATGAAATTTGATACTACATAGTGTTTCAGTGATCCTGCTTATTTTTGTCATAACCATGTCTGAAATATGGCACTAGAGAGTAGAGAGCATAAGTCACTGATGATTCTTTAAAAAGTTTTTTAACAGCAGTACATGCATGAGGGAGGAATTATGATTTTATTTTAAAAAAGAAATAAAGAAGATATACCCTGTACAGTAGAGGAGATTCTTACATTTATGTATGAAAAGCTCTCCAGTTATCCCTTTGTATGAGCATTGATTGTGCTTGGCTAACATAGTCAGGTTACCCTTTAATAGTCAATAATAGGAACTTCTTTGCTTCTTATAAATGAGATTATAATATGTCAGCTCTCTGTAACATTTAGCCTTTCCTACCTTTTCCATTGACATATATATGTAACAGGTATTTAGGAGAGGTTGTAAACCAAGCTGGTGAGAGATGGGAGATCCAGTTCAAAGGCTCTGGTCTTACACCCTTCTCTAGGAGTGCTGATGGCAGGAAGGTTCTCCGGTCTTCTATCAGAGAGTTCCTCTGTAGTGAGGCCATGCATCATCTTGGTATACCAACCACTAGAGGTAAACATAAGAGCCTGTATTCTCAAAAGGAGCCTATGGTAAACCTGGTTAGTCCACTAAAGTATGGAAGCCCTGGAGTCAACCTTCAGTTTCTGTAGTTAATTATGCAACAAAATGAATGAAATGAATCCAGTCATGAAATGAAAATGAGAAATTGATTTCTTAATGACCTGATTTTTGTTTGTTCATTTAGTTACGGAATTATGGTAATAATGGGATAGAGAGGTTGGTAACTCCATGAATTAGTGAAATACCCCTACCCACTTAGAGTAGTCAGGGACTAAAGAGAATGCTGATGCTGGTACTGGTGTAACCTTCACCATCCGAACTAAAATTACAGCAAAAGGGATTATTGACCATTTATTCTTTTGAATGTTAAATTTCATCTTGAATCCATCATCTTCTTCAAAGTGCATAATGAATAGCATTTTATTTTACTTCACTAGCTGGGAGTTGTGTGACTTCTGCCACTAAGGTGGTGAGGGATATCTTCTATAGCGGTAATCCTGTGCAAGAGAGGGTAACCATTGTACTCCGCATTGCACCAACATTTCTCAGGTTTGTGGACTCTGAATGTTGTAATCATGTTTTACTGCAGCGCTTGATTTCAACTACTGTAATCTAGAAATGGGGGATGGGGGGGGGGGGGTGGGGTTAATTGTTTCGCTACTTTGAGAAAGATCTAAGTTGAAATTGATTTTAGTTCAGTTTGATAATTTTATTGTACAATTTATCAGAAAATACTGTGTACCCCAGGATTGTATTTAATGAGAGAATCATTCATATCTGAATGCCACTTTAGACATCTCTAAATTATTAACAATGATCACTGTCACTTGTATTCTGTCTGTACTGTTTTTAGTGTTTGAATGCAAATACAGCTATTTCTTGTTGAATGATTAGTTGATACCGTCACTTCATACTGATATGATTAGTTATTGACAAATTTATGGCAATGATATATCATAAATCAACACAAAGGTAAAGTAGTTTAGTGTTAGCATTAGCAAGAATCACTAAGTTTCATTGAAAGTTTTGCAATATATCATTGCTTGTTATTTTTGGACACTCAGGAAAGCAGTTAGAAGTGTTGTGGTCCAGTGGATACATTTCCAGACTGTGAACCACAAGGTACGGGGTTCGAATCCCTGCCGCAGCACTAATCCTTTGGCAAGCCATTAATCTACATTTGCCACACTTGACCCAGGTGTAGTAACTGGGTACCCAGTAGAATTTTTTCCTTGAATGAACTGAGTGCTACGGCTGCAGGAGCTAAAGCCTGGGTAATAATATCCAAAGTCATTTGGTAGCGCATAGAGACGTTATATCATAATGTGATATATAATAACGTAATAATAATGTTATTATTTTAACACTGTCAATTGATGCAAGAAATTTTCTATTTTGACAGTATCCCAATTTCAATAATTCCCCCCTCCCCATTTTGTTTCTCACTTGTGTTCAGGTTTGGTTCTTTTGAGATTTTCAAGCCGGCTGATGGGATGACAGGCAGGAAAGGTCCTAGTGTGGGACGAAAGGATATCTTGGAAAAGATGCTGGATTATTCCATTCAGTCATTCTACCCAAAGGCAAATTGTCTTTTTTATGTTGTTTGTTATGAAAGCAAAGTAGAATTCACTCTAATGATACTGAAAATTAAATACTTATGTTGGTACCTTTAGCACTTGTGTATGGAATCTTTCATTCTAATATTTTTTCAAACTCTTAACCAAAGAGAAGTGATCTGAGGAATTTTGAGGTTAGAAGACCAAATGCACTATAATCAAATGTATATACAAAATCTAATTTCATAAAATCATACTAGCTAAAAGTGATGTAAAAGTGATTTGAACAGTCTTTATTTGATAACATTTGCAGCAGATTCATAGTTCGATTTAAACAGCATCAAATGAAACTATTTTTTGTTGAAAAAAAAATCTTGTAATACACTTCATATTTCTTTTAAAATCTTGAAAGAAGATACTTGTACTAAAAATTGTCTATCAATTAATATCTCTAATGGGAAGGCTTTTCCTATATAAACTTCTACCATGCATAATTCAATTTACCCTGTCATCCTTTGTCATTAAATGGTACAGTCCCAATTAGTATCCACCCAAACTTATTTATCTTTCATCAGATCTATGAGGAGTACTCTGAGGACTTGGTCCAAAGGAATCTAGCTTTCTATAAGGAGGTAGTCAAATCAACAGCCAAGATGGTGGCAGAGTGGCAATGTGTTGGATTTTGTCATGGGTAAGAATTATGTGGTTGTTGATCCTGTTTTGATATTTAATAGATGCTTGAATTGTAATGAATGATCTCTCGTCAAGCACTGGTGACATAAGAATAATGTGTTCTGAGTTTGATATAAAAGAGGGGGAACACACATTTAGTTTTTATGTAGTCAAGAATCCTTATGGAAAATAGGAAGTTACTTAAAGGGATAGTCCACCCTAATTGCAAGTTGGCTTTAAAAGAAGCAGAAAAATGAAAGAAACAGATCAGTGAAGGTTTGAGCAAAATCCAATAAGAAATAAGAAAGTTATGAATTTTGAAGGTGTAATCAATCAAACACAAATTGGCAACTTCGTGACGTATCTTGCGAGCTCCTCTCCCATTTGCTCAGTACAGAAAATTTCATAAAAATTTTCATTTTCTTAGTTTTTGATGAAGGAATATATTTGTTTTATACAGGTTTTGTGTAAAAACATATGAGCAATGATTATATCTAAGGTGCATGTATGATTGAATATTTCCTTTAGAGAAAATGGAAATTAATGATTTTTGAGGTACAGGGCAAATGGGAGAGGAGCTCGCAAGATACGTCACGGAGTTGCCAATTTGTGTCTGATTGATTACCACTTCAAAAAATCATCACTTTATTTCTTATCGGATTTTGCTCAAACCTACACTGATCTGTTTCTTTAATTTTTCTGCTTCTTTTAAAACCAACTTGTAATCAGGGTGGACTATCCCTTTAAGCAGGCTGTTATATATGATTGATCTATGTGACATCTCAAAAATTGTTTGTTTCTCTTTTAAACATTTTTAAAAAAGTAATGGTTTTCAATCTTCACCCCCTCTCTGTATATAATTATTTTCTTTCCTTCTCTTTATCTTCCCCTCAATGTCTTTACTCTCTTCTTGTTTAAAAAAAATGTTTTGTTCTTCTTTTCTTTTCTTTTCTTTTCTTTTCTTCTCTTTCTTCTACTATTATTCATTTTCCCATTGTCACTCAGTGTGCTAAATACAGACAACATGAGTATCTTAGGTATCACTATTGACTATGGTCCTTTTGGTTTCTTGGACGGCTATGATCCTGATCATATATGCAATACAACTGGTGAGTAGTCTTATGTGTACATTCTTCTTTGGTTGGCTTGCTGGAAAAAATGTGGCAAAAATAGGTCCATGGCAGATATTAAGCTTGTAAAGATGATGCTTGTCAAGTAAAAATGTTATTGTCTACAGATAGAAAGAAATCTGTTTTAATTACCTCATGTGCTAGCTTTGCTATATTTGTCAATTACTGTTTTAGAATGGTTAATATATAATTTGAGGTTAGTATTTTATGTGTATAAGGACATATGGAGAGAAAAAGAAAACCCTGTGTACATCTCACTTACAAAATCTGTGTTTTGGCCCTCCATACTTGGATTTAATCTAAAGATTTACTCTGTCATTGATAAGTCAGTACATAGTATCATTATGGTTTTGGGTGTTTTTTGTGAGCATACATTTCAGCTGGAAATTTTTAGCAATATTTAAATGTCACTAATCCATTTATAAAGTTACACAGAGCTAAAGAGATACATTTAAAGATTAACATTGTTACTGATGAAATTTCGAATCTGATGACAAGTCTGTACAAGTAAATTAAGGACATATGGGAGTTCAGAGATACATGGATTTACATAGAGGTTTGGAAAACAATGACCCCCAAATGACACTCCAAAGGAAATTTCACTTTTCGTATAGAAATATCCCAAATAATTTTTTTTTTTTCAACTAGGCAAAATTGTAATCCATACCTATTTTAAGCTGTAACTTGAATGTCTTATTTCATTTTTCAGATGATAGGGGGCGCTACACATTTACCCGTCAGGCCGAGATGTGCCGATGGAACTTGGGCAAGTTTGCAGAGGCCCTGTCAATGTGCCTTCCAGAAGAACAGTCTAAAGCAGAGCTAGACCTCTTTGATCAGACCTTTGAAGAGCATTACCTGACAAAGATGAGAAAGAAGCTTGGTTTGCTTCAGAAAAATCTTCCAGAAGATAGGTATAGTTAACTTTGTAGTTACTGTTAAACTAAGAACTTTTGTGGATTTACCCAGTGATTGAGATTCATAAAAGTTTCATGCTGTAAAATAATTGAAATTTAGGCAATTTGAAAGTTTCTAGCTATCAGTTCGTGAAAGTTTTATGTTGGGAATACTTCTAGTTGTACAATTTTCTGCTGAATTTATTGTTTTTAAAATTCCTGCTAGTTTTTTTTAAAGTTGATACCCAAAATTGGTACCAAATATTGCCTTATTGATCCTTTAGGTTAAAGATATGCTATTATTTTGTAGTTCATTGGCCTTTATTTATTGACAGAAAGTGATATTTTAAAGATATTTCCCCCATTGTTTGCCAAAAAAAGTATGCTTTAGTTGACAAAGTTGACTTTAATAGTGTCTGTGTAGTTAAAAGCCATAGAGCTGGCATCAAATCAGCGGCTACCACACGGTTTTAGGTGTATAAAATTCAGTACGAAAGAATCACCACCCTGCAACCAAAGTTATCAGACTCAATAATTTTAAACCTTTGTCAAACTTCTTCACATCTTTAAAAGAAAGACAGTAATTATGTTTGTTTGTATTAGTGATATTAGTGAAATACTGCAGTAGGTAAAAAGTGATTTAATGAAATTCATTCATTTTTGTTCCAGGGCCCTCGTAGATTCATTGCACAAGGCCATGCAGGCAACAAGAGCAGACTTTACCAATGTCTTTCGTTCACTGAGCACACTCTCCCTGCCTGGTTCACCAGGCTTTGAAGAACAGTGCAGCAAGCTACAGGAGTACCTGCTCTCACAATGCTGTAGTGTGGAAGAACTCAGGAGAGCCAATGCACCTCGTATCAATCCTAGGTAGGGGAAATGCTATTCCATCAATTGTATGATTGAGAATTATACATGGAATAGCGATAAGTTCAATTTGAAATATTGTGTAAATACAGTCAAACCTGCTTTAGCGACCACCTGTATAGAAGGACCACCTGTCTATAAAGACCACACTTTTTCTTTCCCTTGAACAGCATTTCTCATTGAAACATGTATTAAAGGAACCTGTCCATAAAGACCACCTGCTCATAAAGACCGCTTTTCGTGTCTCCCTTGAGTGGTCTTTATAGACAGGTTTCACTGTATCATCTTAACCCCATATGTGCCACCAAGATGCGAGCTAGTGAGAGGGGATTTTTTTTTCTCAGTAACTCCTTACAGTCCAATTTAAAGCATGACGTTGTATGTTACCGTCAATTAATATACAATCAACTTCCATTATCATTATATTTTCTTGTTTATACATGTCTTTCAGCCAACTGCAGATGCTCATGATGATCACACAGAGCAATCCGTCCTTACTGGAGCAGCTATTTGGTGACAGTGCTACCCTAATGAAAGAGATAGCCAAACTAGAAAAGGCCAAAGAACTTATTGTGAGTAGAATATTAGATACATGTATTAGAGGGTTGTGTGCAATTAAAAAAGAGTGATTGTAGACAAGTGGAGGGGGAGTGAGATAAGAATTATCATTTGATGATGGTGAACTTATCTTAACTGACTGCTAAGAAAGCAAGTAAAGGATTGTAGATTTGTGTCCAGTGGATTTACATCTTTAAATCCTACATGTATCTGAGGAACTGGATAGATGAGGATAAATGCCTTACTATAGGGCACTAGTGTAAGGACTTGGTTTAAAAACCTGGCACATCCCAGATTACCATACCACTGCTCTTCTACTGAGCCATCATGCCTCCTGATGTAAGATTCTGAGTGCTTGATAAATCTGTTGTTACTAAATGAATCACACAATCTGAAAGATCAGTCGGTGCACATGTTTGTGTTCCTACAGTATGCCTTCAATTATAATATTCTTAACAAATTGATTGACTCTATAGTAGGTTAGAATATACAACATTACCTCTGAAAAATAAAGGAACAAGAACAGAAACAAAAGACCAAAAAAATAAAATGAAGGGCAAAGGCAGTAAAAGAAGTATGAATATTATATCACTTATCATTTATTTAATGTAGAACCTGACAGGATAGAAGAAATAATTGTAGATTTGATTGTATGCCACATGCTCTGGTGACATTTACTCCATGCTTATTTTGTAACACTAACCAAATTCCTAGTTTTGCATGGTTGTATCAAACTGTAACCTAAACTAAAACTGGAATCCTACCTGTAACCCTATGTCTTTGACAAAATAAAGCCAGAGCATATATCGCCAAAGCATACATATATTTCGGATCACTGTAGAATTTCCTCATTCATTTCTCATAGAGCATGACAGCAGAGCAGAAGAGAAGTGATGATTCAGCAGTCTGGGCTGAGTGGTTGGAGGAGTATAAGACCAGACTTATGAAGGAGACACAGGAGACAGAAACGGGTCTGGAGGAGCTCAATCAAAGGAGAGTGGAAGTCATGAACACTACCAACCCAAAGTTCATCCTGCGTAACTACATAGCAGAGAATGCTATCAAAGAAGCAGAGAATGGAGACTTCTCAGAGGTAGGTCTGATGTAGGAATAGAGATATTTAGGCTGCTGTTCTAACTTTGTGGAAATGAATGGCACATAACCTAAATCTTGAGATTCAAGACACCCCTAAGATCGTGATTGAAAAGAGCAAGTGGCATTGGCTGGGGGGTGTCTCATGATGAAGGTGAACTTCACAATTTATGTACCTGTTATGAGAAACACCACCTCCTTTTCAGTGGTCATTGCTGGAGGAGCAAGAGTGAAATAATTTTACAAATGCTCTTCTCAGAGCCTTCAAGGGGCAAACCCACCAGATGTCGCCCAGCAAAGACTTACATAGATCAGTTAGAAAAAGACACTCATTTTCCAAGGCAGGAACTTCCAAAGATCATGGAGAATAGAAATGAATGGAAAAAGCAAATCAAATCAGTGCGAGTATGCTCGACATAGTAGTATGAATTTCAATAAGAATGGTTGGCCCAAATTTGTCCCACAGTATCAGATTCAGTTTCAAAACACGGCCTGTTCAAACTGTCTGTAGCACTGAAAGGGTTAAAGATACATGTAGATCTTTCATTTTCTGTATATCCCGTGTCATAAAAGCGTAATCGTCCCATGAATGTGTATGATTAATGATTGATTATCCATTGTTACAAGTATCGTTGATCAGGTCTTTTGTAAAAATAGAGCCAGATGTTCATGCAGGTCATTAGTATTAGCTACATTGTAAGTGATTAATGAAATTGTCTTGTTTATTTTTATTAGATCTATGGTATGCCTAAACAAACTTATCTGTACTCTTCATCATAGAGTATGTGAACTGCACCGAACGTCAAATTTTGGGTTAAAAATGGAAATTGGGCAAATTAAATGTTAGAAGAGAAATTCATTTTAACTCAAGATATTTTCTATTCAATCCAGGTACAAAGAGTGCTAAAACTATTGGAATCTCCCTTCAGCGATGATGTGACATTACCAATCGTTGAGCATCAACTATCAGAGGTCGCTGTGGATGAAGATGCAGGTAGGATTCTCAAGCTAAGAGACTGCCGTTTGAAAAAAAAAAGGAATGTCATATAAAAGTGAGATCTCCTCACTTTGATTTTCATAATTCATCATTATCTTTTTTTTTTTTTTTCTGAGCTATTTTACCGGTACAGCTTTCCACAACTATTTAGTGCTCTCGTCTTCTATATATATATATATATATATATATATATATATATATATATATATATATATATTTTTTTTTTTTTTTTTTTAAATAATTTTTTCACTGTATGAGATTTGCTGGTATAAGCCCTTTCATATTTCACTTTGAGCATCAGCAAAGGAAGGTTGTGTGTACTAGATCCGAAAATTCACTGAGTTAAAAACAAGATAAGATTTTGTAAAGTTATACAATTAATTACTATTTGTACGATGCACTTTGTTAGTCATGCACATTAGAATGCACAGGTGGATGTATTCTTTTCATAAAGGGAAGCAGAATCACTTTCATTACGCCAAGAGGTAACTATCCTAAATGTCCATGCGAAGACCCATCAAAATTTCTCAGATTTTGGAAAGGTCATTTGAGACATGAATTATTCTGCTAATGGCTTTTGGATTACCAGAATTTAACCTATCTCTCTCCTATGTCTTTACCTATACCAGGAGCAAGCAAGCCGGGGGAGCCCTCTTCCTCTCAATCTGATCCTTCCGCTCTAAAGAGTTGTACAGGTGTGGCCTACGACAGCAGACCACCTGAATGGGCAATGGAGCTAAGGGTCAGCTGATCTTCATAATTTCCTCCAGTTTGATTCCACTTAGTCACAGCTCAGGGGTTATATGCTTTTCAGCTTGGTATAGGAATTATATTGCTTGCTTAGAGCCAAAAGGGTGTTAAGTCATATGTTTTTGATATGTAGAGTTAACAGCTTTTTTGGCTTTCACTGGGCAATATTAGATAACCCATCAAGTTACATATAAATCACATGATAACTTCTTGGTGTTCAGATTTTGTTCTCATCTTTTCTTAATTGAAAAAAAGAAAAAGAAAATACAAATAGAACCAATAACTTTAAAGGGGGTGCCCAATGCTGAAACAATGTTAGTTCATTTAAAAGATCATGATTTTATTAGCAGAAAATCATCTGCCTTAAGTTTTTGAAAAATTTGTGTTGCCAGAAAAATCCCCGAAATATGGTAAGACTTCAGGATATTTTGGCCCCTCAGCTGTGTCCCAATTTCAGCTAGGTAACCACAATGACGTCAAAGTGGTTACCCAGGTTCGCGTATTGCAGATGTGTTGCGCGCTAGACTGTACAAAATGCATTACACCTTGCGCGCATTTTGCTATAATTGCGCATCAAGGTAACCACTTTGGCGTCATTGTGGTTACCTAGCTGAAATTGGGACACAGCTGAGGGGCCAAAATATCCTGAAGTCTTACCATATTTCGGGGATTTTTCTGGCAACACAAATTTTTCAAAAACTTAAGGCAGATGATTTTCTGCTAATAAAATCATGATCTTTTAAATGAACTAACATTGTTTCAGCATTGGGTACCCCCTTTAAAGGCAACCTGCAATACAATAGTTTCACAATTATACTCCTGTCATATTGCCATACTTGTGATTTCATCTATTAGATTGACAAATGAATCTAGTCCCCTGTATAAGTATAATGAAAAGTATGATTAACATAATCTTATGAGCTGTGACTCAACCTGGAGGAAATACATTTAAATGTTGCAAGGGTATTATTTCAAGTTCAAAGTGTTATGACTTGTACTTGTATTTATGAAGATTTGCCTTTAAAACTCGTATTTGAGAAAATGCAGATCGGATGTTCATACCTTTGTGTCATTTATTCAATTAAAGTATTAAAAATAGCGGTATTCTGTAGCATTTAACGAGTAATCATGAATTGTACAAGATCAGATCCTTAAAGTGAAAGGTTGGTTGCTGCCTCCTGCTTAAAAAGTTGTATTTAAATGCAAGTCCTCAAAATGCTTTACTGATACTGAATCAAATTGTGTGTAATATCTTAATTGCATTTAAGCACATTTCGTTATGCAATGAATGTTTGGTAAAGGATAAAGGTTAAAGGTTTTAAAGGTTTGATGGTTTATTTTACCCGACTGCTAAGAGAGCATGTGTATGCTTGTAAGTAAGCAACCAGAGACCGACGTCTTTAAGTTCTCTCCGTGGGACTTGGTAATGAGGATTAATGCATTACCAAAGGGCATTAGCACATCCACTTGGTTTCGAACCTGGGTCCTCCAGTTGCTCTACCACTGATCCATCACGCCTCCATGGTAATATGTGGTAGGGTCTATAAGAAATGAACATTATCTGGGAATTATAAAATTCTGAAACTATTGGTATTTTGAATGAACCAATACTCCCGCTACCTGGCAACACTTAAGGTGCTGTCACACTGTATGCTATGTATACTATGTATTCTTACCTTTTCTTTCACTGCTGTGCATGCTCAAAGATGAGTAAAGCCATGTGCCTATGTTATGGAGAGATCCCAGTCACTAGATATACTTCTCATGATTTAAAAAAAGGTGTGCAGTCTCACTTGCATATCTACAGGAAGCGAATTTCCTCAATTCTTATGGAAATTATCTTGGGAAGATTTATGGCGAAGTTTCTGTGTGTTTGCAGTCACATTTGCATCAATTAGAGAACTGAATTTTCAGGAAGAAAGTTTGTAACTTTAATATGGAAGATATTGTCTCAAGTTTTGGTCAGCACTTCATGAAAACTTTTTAAGTACAAGTTTGCCAATATTAAATGAGTGTTGATGTTTCAATGGGATGCTGGTGAACTTGCACATCTGACAGTTTCTTGAGATGCTGCCCTGGGGTGGTATTCTGAGATTCATTTTATCTCAGATAAAATCTGAGATTTTAAGTCAGTGAAATAAAATAACCTTAAATATTTTAAAATCAGTATTCTGATAACTAGCGAGATTTTATCTTATCTAAGACACGCCCATTTATGATGCCTTAACCAATAGGAAATGTCGTTAGATTTCACTTTCATCATGCTCAGCCAATAGACTTGCTCTCTCCCGGTCACTGGGGCAAGATAGCGCGAATGTGCTATTTACAATTTGTATTACGCGTGCCTCAAAGCGCAAACGCGCTTTTGCTAGGATTTCCTTGAAAAATGACTGAGGTACTTTCTGAGGCTTTAGAAGACCATCACAAGCATCATTGCAAGTGTGATATTAGTTGGCAAAAATCTTGAAATAGAATCTGATAATCATATGAGAATGTTCTTGAGAAATATAGTCAGAACTTATTATCTTTTTATTTTGATTGCACGACCAGACCATTGTCCAAAAATATCGCACTCACCGTGCATCTTGAGCCTACCCTATTTTAAGTTTTATTTGATCTTTCCCCCAAATATAATTGGCACAAGCGTTTAAAGCTGCGCGTATCATGCGTTCAACATGTATAGGCATGCAAGAGGTAGGAGACCGAGATAAAATATGAGATAAATCTGCGATAAAATATGGTCTCGGAATACCAATTTTTTTAACAAGATAAAATGAAAAATTTGTAGAGAAGATTTCTAGCAAGTGTTCTAATGCTCTATAAGTGCATTGGTATGTCTCAATGTGTGGATCATGAATATCTTTTAAAGTGATGAATTTTACAAAGACTGTCACTCCTGATGACCCGAATCAACTGAATTTGAACCTTCCTGCAATATTTTCTTGTAGCTAATTTTATATTGTTCTCGGTTTAAATGTGTAAACTTGTGATTTTAATTCCTCTTTATTGATGGAGTGTTTTACACTTTCTTTCTGTTTTGTTGAACCATGAGCATGATTTTTTAATGGAATTTTACAAATTAATGAATGTTGTTGGTCGTAGTCATAAGAACAGACGTCTGCTGGTTGAGTGGAAACCCAATAGACCAGTTCACAAATCTCTTCAAATATTATGCATGTCACTGTGGCAGTGTTTACCAGTGACGGTATGTTTTCTAATTGTTTTCTAATCTAAAAAATATATATTTCAAATATAGCTCTGGTTTTCATTTGAATTAACAGGATGCAAATTTCACCTTGTTTAATGTTACCAAAAGGAAATAGTCATATTATCAGCAAGATTTTATCGCTTGTTCTTATTTAAAGCCAGTTGTGAATTTTCTTTTCTTCACAATAGTGAATGTCAAAATTACCAAGGGAGGGAGAATATTTGATAGATTAATGTGCTCAATGTGATTAAAGAAAGTTACATTTTTGGACATACACGCATACCACATCTGCATGATGTATTGTAAATTATGTGTGAGGTTTATAGCATTATTTGTATAAAGTTTTTGGTGTCAAAATGGCATTTAAGTTACCAATGTTTGATAATTCTAAATTGGGAAGGGTAGGAAATGAAATTTAAAACCTGACATGTCATCAAAAAAAGTTTGATCGTGAATTCACAATTAAAATATTGTACGGACTGAGCTATAAAAAAAAAAAAAGAAGTACTGTTTATGGTTTAAACATTTAGGCTATAGTCCTGTATTTCAAAATGAAATGGTAATGACATTTTTTATTAAATACAAATTGTAGATATTGTTAATGAAATTTTTTGTATCGCACAAAACAGTGTATAAATGCACAGCCGAGATAACTTATTGCAGTATTAAAGGAATATCATGACAAGAAATTATTTCTGTATAGGATATACAGCATGTACAAGATTCATACTTTATTCCGTGTAAATAGACATGTACTCTTTTCATTTGAAACATTACTGATCATGTCAGTAATGGTTCTTTTGAAGTTTTTATTTGGCAATTATGGAATAAATATGATAAATGATAAAGAAATCAAATTGCTCTGCTTGTTGTGTTGTTGATGTGTGAACATTATATACTTGCAATGATAATTGTTATGTAAATTGTAATTATACGGACCAATGTATATTATTATTTAAAAAGTGCATAGGGACTCTTAATGAGTATAATGTGCTATACAAGTAGTTCTTTATTATTACTATTATTATTACTCTATCCTTGCTATCTAGTCTGATGCATTGATTTTATTGATAGCCACAGAGACATCATGAGAAGAAATTATCCAAAATACACACAATTTTCTATTAGATTCTTCATTCCATTAAATAATTTAATGATCCATTCAATGTAACAAAAAAGACACCAAAGCATTAAAAACTTTTAAGGTCAGTCTGTTCATGCACATGTATATGTTCACGAAATAGTGAAATGTATTGCTCTTTTCCTTCATACATCAATGGTAAATTTCTTCATGCACATGTACATGTATATGTTTACATGGAACAGTATAATGTATTGCTCTTTTCCTTTTATATATATATCCAAGACTTAATCTACATTGTCGGTACACACACGACACATTTGACTTTGGTATCGATATATCCTGTATCAATCTCTGTCACACACACTAGTAAAGTTAAATCTGTCACATAAGGTAATGTCTTGAGCTACTGTTTTAAAAGAGCAGAATCATTAATTACAATTTTTTAATTACATGTACCGCAGACTGCCGTTTCCGCTCACCTGCGCGACAGGGCTTCACGGACACAACGGCCGTCTTCCACCGCTCGAATTTCTTTGGTGCGCAATGAAGGCGTGCAACTCACTAGCCTATGGCAGCATACACACTGCAAGGAACATGTACACCAAAAATGGTTCACTTTCGATCGCGCGTAAAACGGAGATACGCGAATGACGTTACTATGCAAAAGTGAGCAACCTGCTTATTTATGTATGAACAAACTATTAAAAAAAACATAAACCTACTCGTTAGAACGGTCAGGAAAAAATTGTAGTAAAATATGAATGTTTATTTACAAAGATAGTTACGTTACAATTCCTGAGGTTTGACCTGGCCAAATTTCTAGTGGAAACTCATATTTAAAAAGAAATTATCCATGATTAAACTCGACCGTGCAGCCGCGTGAAACCCCTGCCCCATTTTCGCTCACCCTGCATTATACAGCCTTTTACTTATCGGGACGCCGCGGCCCGTGCATGCTATAGCAGAGCTGCTAATGAGCGCAAAACTTGCAAAGTTTTTGCAGCGCGTAATATGATAGTACGATAAAGGCGGAATGCCAATGATTTGAAAAGAAAAGACTATTAAATATGGCTTATCAAAATATGGCGAGGAAATAATCATTAATTAGCTTGCATTTAAACCGATGTAATCGTTTTATTGCATGTGCGCCCACTAGCGAGCGGAATTAGGACGGGTCATCGCGGAAAAGGGACCGGAAAATGCTTCTCACAGTCGGCGCACTACAGACGGCCGCTTAGGAATTCAGGAGTACGAGTGTCATGGTACGATTCGCTAGAATGTTCGCGTCAAAATGGTGTACATTAGCGCCTGTATAATTCTTTAAAATTAAAATTGTCAGTGAAAAACTGCAAAAGTGAGTGGAAACCGAGCAGTCTACGGTATATTCTTTTCAAGGTCAAATTCAATTAAGTGATAATAATAATAATACATAACATTTATATTGCGCTTAATACAATGTTTCTAAGTGCCGAAGTAGTATTATTACCCTGGCTTTAGCCCAGCTGCCCTATAAGACGCTGAAACCATTCAAGGAATAAATTCCTACCAGGTACCCATTTACTACACCTGGGTGGAGAGTGGCAAATGTAGATTAATGTCTTGCCAAAGGAAATTAGTGCCGCGTTAGTGTTAAAGTGAAGATGAAATATATGATATCATCCAGAGGCCAAATGAAACTTCAAGACTACAAATGTGTACAGATTTCACAGAAATTCCAGAGGAAAAACAATGCCTCTAATACAGGTAAACCTGTTGGGTACGATTTGATTTGTACAAAATGCATCCAGGGTGGGGGGAGCATTTCATCAAGTGTCTTGTCAGTGATTTTTACAGACAAATTTGCTCCCAGTTAATCAGATGCAAGGATTTCAGTAGCTTATAACAGTTATTGTAAATTGTCAGTGAAAGCAAGTTTCATAAAACAGGGCTCTGAGTTATATGTATTTTGAGCTTAGTATTCAATGGGTTAACAACTCAACTCGGGTAGAAACAATCTTTTTTTAAGAACAAGTTTTTAACCCTTTCAGGACGCGAATTATTCAAGGGCTAAACTGATCACATTTTGGTCTTTAAATTGGCAACAATAATATTTTTCTTTTAGTGCTACATGGTTCTAATATTAAAGGTGTAATGTTTTTGAAAACACTATACATGGTTACATGGTTATAAATTTTGTCGAAAAGTTGAAAAATTGCCAATTCTGATGAAAAGCAATGATTTTGACCCTCTCGATGTGTTGCCAATTTAAGGATTTTAAAGCTTATTCTTGTTTTAAAAATTCCTGGCATCAAACGCAATATGGTCATGCAACAAAAATGGACATAGGGTGCTCTTTGCTCTTTCTACTCAGCATCTGGTACATTTTTTAGAGCTCTGAATAAAAAGTTATTGAGGCAAACCACAAAATGTCAATTGTCTCGAATGGTGTTCAGTATATTAGTACATTTAACTTGCTATGTGTCACATAAAATCAAAGGAATGTAATACGTTGTAATAGCATTTTCGGAGGTTGCGTTCAGTACTTGGGCTTGATGATGTCGAGAACTGCAGTGAATAACACCAATGATGATTAACACAAAATTTAAAAACTTGAAGTATATTCACAACTGTTGTAATTCTAAATTGTAAAACCAAAATTTAAAAAATTTATACACCCTTAATTTCTATAAAATTTGGAATTGAAGCTGTGCACCCTGTAAAACAGAGCCGTGTTCATGTTTTACAATTAACACACCATAACATTAGATAAAGAGTTTACACACATTTAGCATGAAGGTGAATGATACCCCTGAACTGCACATAAAATGTACATTATGTACATGTAGCACAAGACCTGAGTCAATATGAACAAGAATGAAGATTTCAAAGTATGAAATTCTTGATAATTATTCAAGGTTCAGCATATATCTTAACAAGACATACCCTCTTCATGTTTTGTGTTATAATGGTAAATCATTGAATCACGCAAAAATCTTATCGTCATGTAATAATTACAGATGTATAAGTATTAATCGAGGAACATACATATGTACAAATAGCAATATTTAGTACTATTTTCACATCTTATAGAGGGTACATTCCCTTACTTCTTTATTCTTTATTCTACACTGCGCCTAGAGCACTCTACAGAGTGGATTTGGCACACTATAAATGATATGTATTATTATTATTATTATTATTATTACAGAGTAAATTGATATCATCTAAGAATAGAAAAATGGGGCTATCTTGAGAAGTAGTTCTTAGATCGAGTTTGCATTTGGCATTTGCTCTAGCATGAAATCATCAAAATACCGGACTTTGTCTAATAAGAATAATAATAATAATACATGGTGACATAACATTAAATTATAAGTAAAACCACGACTAAAACTAATTGATGTCTTTAAGTTGGATGCCTGTAAAACACAGTCTGTGATAGGGAAGTCAGACACTTAATGTGGGAAAATATATGAAAATTCAACATGAAACTGAAACATGTTGTGGACGCTAATGGGTATATAATACATATATTGCCTTCATAGAAACCATTCTCAAGAGAACTGATTGAGAGATGGAATTGGTTTGAGTGCTAAATTCTCATTAGAAGTAGTTATCAAAAGAACTAGCACACTACATGTATGAAAGCATGATACATTCCTTCAGCAAAGCATAAACTTTTTTTTTCTAAACTTATTCTACACCCAAGTGGTTACATGACACATGTACTGGTGACAACTGCTCCAGTCATTACCTATACTTATTGAATTCTTAACATAAAAACCTTGGACCAAAACTATAATGAACCTGGGATTATCACGAAATACGAAACAACCTTCACTCCTCACTCTAGCGCTTCAATGTATCACATGCATTGATGTTTTCTATCTGCCTCCATCATGTCCATAGACGCTGCACGCAAGTTGTGTGCATGCGAATGAACAAGTGGTTTTCGTGACCACAATACAGTCACGAACCCTAACCTAAGCCCTAAACCTAACTTATAACCCACTAGTCCATATACTCTGCACGCAAGTTGTGTGCATGCGAACGAACAAGTGGTTTTCGTGACCACGATACAGTCACGAACCCTAACCTAAGCCCTAAACCTAACTTAAAACCCACTTGTAACCCCAACCCTCTATCTCTGTCAAAATAAAGCTGGCAGCAATTGTGCCGGAGCCGGAGCACGCTAATTATACATTTTCAGTCATCCTTTAGTAATACTACATCAACATTATCATGTACCCCTTGTAATAGGAGCTCCCCATCATATGAGACAATCTTCTTTCTCTTGGCTGCCCTCAGTGTTCCAACTAGGGCCTCAAAGATGTTTGCACATCTATCGTCTGAGAAAAGGACCCCAAACTTGACAACTGTCTTTCCATCACCATCTGGAGAAGACATTACAAAATACAAAGATTGATCATATCATTCATTCAGTCAAAATATGATAATTACAGTAATGATTGCTTTTCAATAAAAAGGGATTGGTATGCTAAAACGTAAAGATGACAGGACAAACCATTGATATTTTTCAACTGCATGTATTACTACGTAGTTCATTTGTGGATGAATATTTCTTAAAAGATTGAACAAGTACATCTACCACAGTACCTGAAATTTAGGAACACAAATAACGTCATGAAATAAGGATAAAACCACCTACAAGCAGATCAGTTGAAGTGTAGCAGTAGACGGCCAAGAATTTGTGTTCACAGTACAAGGCTTAGGCCCTCTTAATCTTTGACCATAGATATCTTTACTACTTCTGTGCAAAATATTTTTCTTTTTTCTTTTTTGTTCAGGAGCCTTTAGGATTTGTTAGGATAAAAGTAAGGCATAATCAGGAAAACTTTTAAAGTTGTTACTGGTTTTTATTCATAAAGAGATTCTTTAGAACTTCCCAGAGTTGTTTTATTGCTGCAGGATATGTAGGCCTATGAGTCACATTCCTGCCCTTATTTAAGAAAAAAAAGGCTTACTACTAAATATACATACTTGGTGTCCCTAGACGCTTCATCTCCTCCACCAGAAGTTGAACCTCATGGTCTACATTCATGACTGCAATTCTGCAAAGCGAAAATTATACAAGTGATACTGAGCAAATACAAAAAAAGTTTTTAGATAACCCTAACTCTAATTCTAACCCTAACCCTTAACCTAACTCTAATCTTTGGACGTCCATATACATAAACCCCATTTAAGGGTGGATCCAGGATTTTTTAAAAGAGGGGGCACAGAGCCGGAAAAGTACACAATTAAGGAGGCAGTTTTTTTTTATTGTGTACTTAAGGTATGCCAGTTGGGTTTCAAAAGGGGGGGGGGGGTGGCACACCAATTCGCCCCCCCTGGATCCGCCCCTGCTATTGTGGGGTACTCTAAAGTATAAAGCCAAATTCTCTCTGCGGAAAAAAAAAAATGCAACACATGGTACCTTAATCAAACTTTCCTCAGCACGTACCAGGTACACAATATGAAGGTTTATAAAAGCACAATAAAATGCAAATTATTCAAGAAATATCAAATGTGAGACAAATGAAACTTGTACTTGCCAATCCACGAATATTAGGTGTTATTCAGAACTACTGTGAATTGACAGGCTATTCTAATTTTTCTATTGCTTTGATTTTTTTTTAAAATATGGAATTCTAAAGACTACTGAAACTACTACAACACTTAACCTTTTCGAGACAATTGACCACATTTTGTGGTTTGGCTCAATAACTTTTGATTCAGAGCTCTAAAAAATATACCTGATGCATGAGTAGAAAGAGCAAAAATTTCTGCACATGCTATGTCCATTTTTGTTACATGACCTTATTGCGTTTGATGTCAGGAATTTTAAAAAGGAGAATAAGCTTCAAAATCCTTAAATTGGCAACACATTGAGAGATTCAAAATCATTGTTTTTCATCAAAATTGGCAATTTTTTCAACGTAGCGATAAAATCACTGACCATGTTTATTGTTCTAAAAGACATTACACCTATTAGAACCATCTAGCACTAAAAGAAAAATATTATTGTTGCCAATTTGAAGAACAAAATGTGATCAATTTAGCCCTTAAATAATTGCTGTCCTGAAAGGGTTAAAGGGGACGTCCACCCTGGTATTTAGTCGATTTGAATAAAAGCAGAAAAATGAGAGAAGACAGAAATGACAGATTAGTGAAAGTTGTGAATTTTTGAAGTTGTACCGGTACTAGTAATCAATCAAACACAGATTGGCAACTCCTTGAAGTATCATGTGAGCTCCTCTCCCAATCAATCTACAGAAAATTTCATAAAGTTTCATTTTCTTAGTTGTTGATGAAGGAATACATTTGTTTCATACAGGTTTTGTGTAAAAACAATGTGCAGTGATTATATCTAGGTGGCATGTACATGTAAGATTAAATATTTTCTTTTAAAATGTGAAAACTTACAATTTTTTTAGTACAGGGCAAATGTGAGAGGAGCTCGCAAGATATGTCAAAGCGCGGAGTTGCCAATTCGCGTTTGATTGATTTCAACTTTAAAAATTCATAACTTTCTTATTTCTCACTGGATTTTGCTTAAACTTTCATTGATCTGTTTCTTTAATTATTCTCTTTCAAAACCAAACTTGATATCAGGGAGGGTGGACTTTCCCTTTAAAGGGATTGATTGACTTTGCCCAGGATTGAAAAAAGAAAAAAAAAATCACTGTTCCAGCTAATGCTATAATCATAATTGCAAACCTTTAAGTCAGACAGGAATCACCTGAGTTTTATAAGCTGATCGGTTGTTTATATCAGGATATTTACAATTGAACACTGATGTCGGGATAGAGTACCACCGAACCCTAAAGAACTCTTACGGTTCTATCACAGAATACCGTACAATGAACGAATCCCTATTTCTTCACGGGCTGGAAACCCGCTCTGAAATCGCCAAATGCTGGTGCTTGGTTTTTGTGACTGCAGCGCACGTAGAAGCCGAGTGACTTGCGCTATAGCGATCGATCGCTTTTTTCTCTTTTTTCGTATAGTAAACAGGTTCCATTTTCTCTCATACTTTCACATATCCTGAACTATATATGTAGTTAGAGGATTGCACAGTGCACACAATTCACTGGCATTTGAGCTGATTTTTGAATTTTTCACAGTTAATCAATTCCTTTAAGTTCCTGTTTTGAACTTTTCAAAATATTGACATCAATTTAAACTAACTTTACAATGTGAAAATTCTGTGGGTTTAAATAATTATGTAAGTTTAAATGAGTCAATAATTTGTTCAACATCAAGATATATTTTAAGGGGGTCGGGCACTCACACGACGATCACTATATTGAGCTGTGTCAATTTCTGCCTGTCACGACCTCAAAGGTGAAGAGGTAAAACACCAATATAATTGGCAAAATTTTGAGAGAATACTTCCTTCTACATTTTAGAATGATAGAATATCTAATTTCATGCCAGATCCTTTGATAGGATCCAGTGCTGTAGGACTCGAGTCCGGACTCGGACTTGAGACCGGTCTCGAGTCCCTATTTCTCGGGACTCGGACTCGGACTCGGACTCGAGCCACAAGGACTCGGTCTCGGACTCGGACTCGACCAATGGTGACTCGTGATTCGGGCGAAAATCGAGCCGAGACCGGCAACGAGACCGGTAATTTTTCCCGTTTTCCGCTTTTAATTTTAGCTCAAAAAATTACCCCAGGGCACGCAAAAACCCCCGCTATTTTCGCGCACCTTGCTCGATTGAGCGATATTTTGAACATGAACTTAACATCGATTGCCGTAACCGTACGAGAATGTGCCCAAATAGACGTTAAAATTAGTTGTTTTTTGCTCGTATACACTCGTTATACACTTATGACACAGACAGGTATTGAAATTGATAATGACCATTTGGAGATGGATTAATCTATATAACACAAATTTCCCCATAGACTGCAGCCTGGGATATCTTGCAATATGGGCAGTCTCAAACAGATTATTATTCCACTTGTCTGCTTGTATTTCAAGCCAGTATTATGAACTACAGTTTTTATCTACTATCCTTTTACTTGCAACCAATGTTCCTGAGGCAAAAAGTCAAAGTTAGCAATTTATAATTTTGGGCTGTGTCAAAAGGTTTTATCAGGGTTTAACAATTACTTTCGTTTTACTTGAGTCACTTAGTCATGTACATGTAGTCATTTTCCAAAAGGAATGTTAATGGTGCACTTGTATTACAAGCCATTAAGCCAGTTTAATGAACTAGCTGATATAATCATGTACAAGGGTTTTCATGGTTTTGGTTTGACGATTCACTTTTTGAAAAATACTTCAATCAGCTATTTGATCAGATTGAACTATTGGCATGATTGGTGTTCTTGGTGAATTATTGTTTTTCCCTCTTGCTTTCCGTTTCAGTTGGAAACTTTCTTTTCTATATAAATCTGGCTTTAATGGTATTCAACCTATTATTTTTGTGTTCTCTTTACTTATAACTGATATGTTGATATAATTTTGTTTAAAAAAAATGAAATTAAAGGCCTTTGAAATGAACAAATATTAATTTGTGTATCTTTTCTTCATTGAGGTATCACAGAAACAATACAGTCAACTCTCTATAATAGCTGTGGATACAAGCAAAATACTTGGCACGATAATGCTTGTTCACATAATTATGAGCCAATTTTGTTAACGAGACATGTACCTTGGTACAAAAGCAGTGCATGTTCACTTGCTTAGTATTTTAGTCAATAAAACTTCTGAAATTCCACCAGTAACCATCACCGAAAATCTAACCACAGACATTTATCTCAACATTTCCAATTCAATTTTCTTACCTTCTGTCAGAATTTTTATTATTAATAGCTGGAAATCTTACTGAGCTTAGCAACAAGCGACATGTCACAGCGACAAATCACTCATTTGTGAGGAAGCCTTATAGTTGTCCGAATTCGTATGCCTAAAAGTTACTAAGAAAAGTTACAAGAAACTAGATTCTCTGACAAATGGAAGTTTTCAATGAACCAGACAACTATCTATGTTTATATAGAGAGTTCACAGTAAGGCATTTATCATCATATAAATAATGTCACATAAAACAAAATTGCAATTTAAGATATTCCCATCGGGACTCGGACTCGGACTCGGACTCGGATGTCCAGGACTCGGGACTCGGATGCCAGGACTCGGACTTGGACTCGGACTCGGACTCGGATGGGATGGACTCGACTACAGCACTGATAGGATCTTTATCATCTTGATCAAGTGAAATTTTCAGGCTGTTTTTGGTCGGTGATCTTGCTCCTGTGCTGCACGCATACATGTATGTGCAAGATATCACACACTTGCTATGGGAGGCAATTGCTCACGGTATGAAGGTACAGAGTGCGAGGTTATTTCCAATAACCTTGCATAAGTGTGAGTGGGGGTAGGGCTAACTCGGCAGTAGGGCAAACTCGGCACTGCGAGGAGACTGTGTTTCAAGAGTTGAAGTCCACGCTACACACCGTACCTCTTTATAGTCCTAAATTTCATGTTTTGTAAAATTTTACCTCTTGAAATTTAAAAAAATTACTGCTTTACTAATCATTTTACACAATGATATCAGATAATCTTGAATTTAATTGTTTTGAAATGTGTAATTAATGCAAAATTCAACACAACAACACGAGTTCGCCCTAGACTAGTGACGAGTTCATCCCACTCACACTTACTTATGGGAGTGCGAGGTTATTGCCGCGTTATTAGCCCGCATCCATTCTAGTCTAAGTAGATCAGATCTAGATTCTAGACTATCAACACTTCAAAAAATATTCAACCAAACATTTATGTACACCTGGGTGCACTGCGGAGTGAATGAAAGGTTGCCCCTCACTGCAACGTCACTAACATTTATTTATGAGCTGTGGAACGGCTCACCCTGTGCCTACGCCTGTGGAGTGAATGAGTGGTTCCCTCTGACTCTGTTACTTCATGATAATGCCTGAGTTTTACAAACTTACCTTTTGTATAATCACGCTGATTTCAATATGAATAAAAGCAGAAGTTGATTTTTGGAGAAGACAGATGACAAAACCACCTACAACTTACAAGCAGCTCAGTTCACGTGGAGCAGTACATGGTATAGTACAGTAGCCACAGTACAGCCAGCCAAGGTTTCGTGTTTACAAATTACAGTGCAAAGGGCCGGCCGCGCCGGCCGCAGTTGAACACTTCCGGGTTTCCTCCTTCTCTCAGCTGATTTCATTTGCTGACTCCGTGTGAGTCATTCACATGACACTGCGATATTGCGTGAATCGCCTATCAACATACAGACACAGCGAAGTTCATTAAAACACACACAGTGCACGATGCTATAGTAGCTGGTGCACCATGCACGCAGTATAGTACGGTACGGTACACATGTTGACGAATAACGACCATACACACAACTTATAACGTCGGAGCTAGAGCTCGAGCTAGAGAGAAACGTCCAACTCCAACGACTAACTTTGAACTGCGAATCCTATTGTTTTATTCTTGCCGTGGAATTCCATGAATGGATTATTTTCGTTCCTGACAGTCTGAATAAGATGAAACAATGAATATGATGAATGTTCACAATTTGGAACTCTTGAATTCCCGAGCGGTTCGGGAAGAAATCCAGCGATTCGAGAGCGTACATCCCCATATTTACGCGATTTATGACCTGCTGGAACAAGTGGAAGACCCCTGCCTGCAAGATCAGCTCCGGGAGCATGTCGTCTGCATTGAAGGCAAGTATGGATGGTTGAGCTTGAACTTGAAGACTTACATGTCGGCTCAGTAAGATCAGAGAATCAAATCCTGAAGTCAAATGTAATTCATATGTATAAAATTCAACAAAACTTTATATCAATTCATCACTAAATTTTAGACTTAGTGTTGAATTTTAGTCTAAAACAGCTCAAACTTTCAATTTTTCAAAGACATGTATGGTGGTTGATCCAGTGTCCGAACACTTTTCAGAAAATCAACGATAGCAAATAAAATATCAAACGAATATCTGTCAAACTTACATAATGAATGCTCAAAGTCCTACAGAAAAAGAAGTTGATGGAATTTTAAAAAGACAACGTAGATTTAATATGATATTCCCTTCCGAGTGAACCCCTTCCCAACGACGCGGCGTTTTGGTCCCTTGAAAAAGGTACTGTATTTCCGAACGTGTGAAACCTATGGGAAAAAGACACAACCTCTGTTTCAATAGTGTGGTTTTCATACGCGTAGTCCCACGCGTATGAAAACCCATTTTAGGCGCTTAACTGTAAACGTTCGGTAATACAATCTGTTCGGAATTACAATCCTTGACTATACTTTTTCACTCATGGGCCCTTGCCTATGTGGGACTGTCCAACTTTCACTGTTGCAGCAGTCAAAAACAGACAACAAAATTACTCTAAGCAAGATTTAATTTTCTTAAATTTGCTAGATTACCTGATTCATGGACTCTTCCACTCTTACTGTGCCACAAATTAGGGGATTCAGAATTGAAAGTGAAATTTTAAATAATTATTTTCCTCTCCTGTATGAATGATCTAGCCTGGAAAAGGGCCTGCTGATACACGCAATAGCTATTGAAGCCTATTCACCCGTAAAAGAGCTAGTCTGAGAACAAGGTTATCCTCAGATAAGCTTGTACATGTATAAGTGGTCCTTTTTTAGATTGTTTAATTTTAATCTTGGATCTAACTGTTAGATCTAATTATGATTTCAAGAAGTTTTTAACTTAGTCTTTATTTTAGTAATTTCTTAAGGCTAACAATAAATGACTAAAGTTTTTCTTTGTAAAAGAAAATCTTTAGGAAGATTGCACTTATAAAGTCTAACTTTAATACATGTAGGTAGTATAGTCATGGATTGTATTTCCGAACAGATTGTATTACCGAACGTGTACAGTTAAGCACCTAAAATGGGTTTTCATACGCGTGGGACTACGCGTATGAAAACCACACTATTGAAACAAAGGTTGTGTCTTTTTCCCATAGGTTTCACACGTTTGGAAATACAGTACTTTTTTCAAGGGACCAAAATGCCGCGTCGTTGGGAAGGGGTTCACTCGGAAGGGAATATCGTATTAAATCTACGTTGTCTTTTTAAAATTCCATCAACTTCTTTTTCGGTAGGACTTTGAGCATTCATTATGTAAGTTTGACAGATATTCGTTTGATATTTTATTCGTTATGGTTGATTTTCTGAAAAGTGTTTGGAAACTGGATCCACCACCATAGTATGGTAGTGGACCCTATTTCCAAACACTTTTCACAAAATCAACAAAAGCAAATAAAATATTACATGAATATCTGTCAAACTTACATAATGAATGCTCAAAGTCCTACAGAAAAAGAAGTTGATGGAATTTGAAAAAGACAACGTAGATTTAATACAATATTCCCTTCCAAGCGAACCTCTTCCCAACGACGCGGCGTTTTGGTCCCTTGAAAAAGGTATTGTATTACCGCACGTGTGAAATCTATGGGAAAAAGACACAACCTTCCCCGATTTGGGGCCAACTGGATGAAGACTAGGGGTGACGAGAGAGCAGGTTATAAGATATTACTTATGTTTTTTGCCTCATTTTATGATCTTCTGCCCGGTGTTCTGTGTGTCAAATAGTGTGGAGAACACATGTATGCGTAGTCCCACGTGTATGAAAGCCATTTTAGGCGCTTAACTGTACGCGTTCGGTAATACAGTGCTGTTCGGAAATAAGTCCATGACTATACAAGCTTAACTTCAGATAAATTTGTACTCCACTAAAGCTTTTACGGGTGAATAGGCTTCAATAGCTTTTGTGTGTATTAGACTGTATCAGCGGGCCTTTTTCCAGTCTAGATCATTCATACATGAGAGGAAAATAATTATTTAAAATTTCAGTTTCAACTCTGAATCCCCAAATTTGTGGCACAGTAAGAGTTGAAGAGTCCCTGAATCAGGTAATCTAGCAAATTCAAGAAAATTAAATCTTGCTTAGAGCAATTTTGTTGTCTGTTTGTGACTGCTGCAACAGCCAACAGTGAATGTTGGACACAGTCCCACATAGGCAAGGGCCTATGAGTGGGAAAATTGTGAGAATAATGTATCCGCTTGGAGGACTTTTATAACATTTTTGTTTTGCCTAAGTAGTTGGAGGAGTTTTATAACTTCCTCTCCCGTGATCTTGTGAAATGAGCCACTGCTCATGTAGTGATCTGCACGCACTTCTGTGTAGCTGTATTAGAGGTGGAAACTGGAAAGAAGTTGCCATTGCATTGCTAATTGTGGTAGATTTATCCAAGAGAGCTGAATCTATATGCAAATAGAAAAATCTACTTGTGTCAATTTTTGCATTAAGTATGTCTTTTAGAACATCCACATTCAAGATTGTTTGAAGGAATATAGGTAAAATAGTTACTAAAATGATAATATTGAACAAATTTTGATAGGCTAAGCCGCTAAATTCTATAAAGCATGAAATTCATGGCTATTTAATGGTTCGCTGTGTAGCACCATGCACTTCAACTTTATCTTCACCACACAGGTTTGATGTTTTATAAAATATGACATATGGCTTGCCACACAGGGGAAGTAAACAACAACAAAAAAATCAGAGGGCATGATTCATCCATTTCCACATACAGTGAACCTTGCAAACCACCTTCGGAGTTTGCTAAACTCTTCTTCTTCCAGCCCACTTTAACCCTTTCAAGACAATTGACCACATTTTGTGGTTTGGCTCAATAACTTTTGATTCAGAGCTCTAAAAATATACCAGATGCAGGAGTAGAAAAAGCAAAAATTTCTACACACATTGTGTCCATTTTTGTTGCATGACCATATTGCGTTTGATGCCAGGAATTTCAAAAAGGAGAATAAGCTTCATAATCCTTAAATTGGCAACACATTGAGAGGTTCAAAATCACTGTTTTTTAACAAAATTGGCAATTTTTTCAACTTTCGACTAAGTTTCTAATGATGTATATTGTTTTCAAAGACATTACATTTTGTTAGAACCATGTAGCACTAAAAGAAAAATATTATTGTTGCCAATTTGAAGAACAAAATGTGATCAATTTACCCCTTAAATAATTCCTGTCCTGAAAGGGTTAACACTTAAACAACCACTTTAACAATCGGGTCATGAGAAACATTTAAAAAATTACAATTTATGGCGATATCGATGTGGGTTTACTTACCGTTCACATGTAGCTTTCGATGTGTGATTAGCATTACAATTTACAAAGATGTCAAGATCGGCATGGAATGTGCGCTGTAGACGAACAGAGTACAAGGCAGTGCAATGCTGAGCAGTTCTGATGCAGCATACTAAATTTAATTGTGCGAATCAATATCTCGCATAGACGGCAGTATATACATGTACGCGTGCGAGATATTAGCACAATTAAATTTAGCATGCACATCGTGGTACTTGTAGATTTAATCCTGATGGCAGCTTGTCGTACAGCTAAACTTGGTACCAATGTAGAGTTTGTAGACGTCCTACATGTACATTGTGTAGAAAGAGCCAAATCATCCATTACTTTACTTCAAACTATTGTAACCATACAAATACACTTCTTGGGCCACATACTGCACAAGGTAAAGAATGCTCTAGAAACAAATGCCCTTACTGGTGCTGTTGAAGGAAGGAGGGCATGTGGATGCTAGCGATTGACTTGCCTCTCTTGGCTCAGTGATGCCTCTGACACAAGGCCCCTTGACATCATACGCCGATGCCAGCAAAGAGGAGAATATTTTTTGATAGGCAATGTCAGATCTGACAAGCCACTTCAGTGGAATGGAATATGCCCCCTCCACGTTTTTAAGAGCGATTTCCACCCCATGCACTTATATATTACCTTCATTACAGGATCTGCTAGAAAGCTACACTGTGGCAATTCTGTTTTACTAAAAACAATTGAGCATGTTTGAGCTCAGTTTAATTGTGTTTGGCTGCAATGTTTTCTACTCATTCATTTAAACACCAGGCTTTCTGTTTTGCTATTCTAAACACCTGGGGTGGTATTCTGAGATTTATTTTATCTTGATTTTAGTGAAAAGATTTTAATTGTCATAACAAATTTCAAATTGCAACATTTCATTGGTGTTTGCACAAATGAATTCTGCGTACGCAGCCACTTTTACGCAGGCATTAAGCAATGATGCGCCATAAGCATACATTTTGTTATGACAATTGAATTATTTCACTAAAATCAAGATAAAATAAATCTCAGAATAACATCCCTGGACTGAAGCGGTGATCGCTCATATTAGTCTGATGAAGTTGGGGTATTTCCAACTCTACCAATTTCTTAGGAGCCACTGTTCGGAGCAGTTAAGACGTACATGTACACATACATGTACTACATACATGTACATGTACTTCCCCTTCTGGGCCTTGCCTTGATGTACCTGTAGGCTGACAATGCTCAAGCTGTCTGACATGACCAAGGGTACAACTTCTATTTTTATATTCTTGGATGCAAGTTTAGTTACGTGTACATATAATTCTCTCATCTGTCAGTAATTACTCACGGTAATTCTTTTTTACAAAGGCTCTTATGAAGCTAAACTAGATTCAGCCATGCTGTTTAGCAGTAAGTTTTTCCACAGTCCATTAGTAGACATTGTCTACATTAAAAGGGCTTTTGAAGAGTTCAGTTTCTATACATTTGTTTTCATGTGTACATAAATGGCCTACTAGTCAGTACATGTACATGTACATGTGGCCATATACTATAAGTTGTAAAAAACTTCAGTTTGAAGTAGTGCTGGTATCGACACGCCTGATGTCGCCACTATGGCGACAAAAGTACTGGTTTTGGACTTTGCCGACATGTCGACACGCATGCTCCGATGGCGACATAAAATGGGTCTTATATAATTACATGTACCTCGCCGTGGCGTCGTGCGCGCGTACGTCATTTGTTTCACATACGCATTAGCACCGCGCAAGCGCGCGACACGATCGCTGCGTATCTAGCTGCGACCGGTATACATTACGTACATGTACATGCCTAGATATGCGACACTAGCTGACTCGCACCGCATGACTTTCATTAATGCTTGATAAATTGGATCATACAAAACAAATTTTGGGGCAAATAGTTGACAGTGTGCATCTTTGAGAACTGTAAGTGAGTATGACTGCGAGTTTGAGCCCGTGAGGACATAGTGCATGTATTCCATGTAAAGCTCTTGTGAATTTGTGTTGGGTAACTCTGGTTTAATAGTGTACGGTCACTATGGGAGCGACCCGAGTTTAGACTTGTTTGACTCATGTCCAGATGTCGACATGTGCGTTAATTTTATTGCGACATGGCGACATAGATTTTCCATGCCGACACCAGCACTAGTTTGAAGCATTCAAAAGCCAAAGAGGTCAATCAAAATTTGATTTGGTTGCATTTGTCCTCTAAGAAGACGATGATACTGAGGAAAGTCTGCTACATGTAAGCCCAGCAGATCTACCTTATTAGAACTGTATAGATGTATGTACATTATATTCATGCTCATGCCAAGATGTAAAGTCAGGCGTCATTATTCCTAGCAGCCAATACACATGAAGAGAAGATGACTCATTTTATTGTTAAAATATGAAAAGGTCTGATCCATGCATGTTCATGTACATGTAGATTTGAAGTACATGTACAATGTACCCTTTGCAACATGAAACCTGTGTGTATTGTAAACGGCAGCCACAGTAAGAAACTTTTGTGATTTGCACAAATTTAGTGTTATGTCAATTATGATACTGTGATTTTGCAGCATGAAACTTTTGCGAATCTGAATCATTTGCGAAATTTGCGAACATTAAATGTACGTAAAAGTTTCTGGTTTTAGAGTAAATTCAATGATCCTGACATGTGTGTGGTCATCAGCCAAAGAGTAAACTTCTACTCTGTGTTTGTCAGCCGCCATCCAGGATTCAGGCCATTGAATAGCAAGGTTTTGGTTTCAGCCATTCACTGAGCATATTTTAATATATTTAGTTGGCTACCTCTGCCAGACGGTATGCCTTTATAAAGTTACAATCCACTATCCACTCTGTTGTTTATCATTTTGGAAGCTGCCAAGCCATATTATTCTTCATGTTGTGCTAGACGTTTATGCTAATTTTTTACCATTGATCATAGTCCAAACCAGGCTATCATGTTTCTCTGGTGTAATAAAGATATCCTTGATGTACTCCTTGATAATCTATATTACACATGCAGTTCCAGTGGTTTTTTTTTTTATACTTTGGCCACAGTCAAATCCTTAAGTTGCCAATTTGGGATAAAAAAAAAAAGGTGATCTGCAGATTTTGGCAAAATTAAAAACAGTCATCACTTTCTTTTGTTTGTCATGTTTCGTGAACTAATCCCCCTTGCTTTCATTCAAATAAAATGTACTATAACATTTTGATATCCTTCAGTATGTTATTTGGGGAAAGGAGCTTGAGCATAAAAGATACAGACAGTGAGGCACTTTGCTCTACAGACTGTTACCTGACAAAGAAATTAAAAAAAAAAAAAAAAAATCATCTTTATGTAAGCCTACCTGAAAGGTTACAGTTATAATCCCTTGTACCTTTTAGCAAAGTCTGAACTTTGCTTTGAAAACATAGGCTGTAGATTTGATAGGGTACAAAATATAAAAGGAACAAAGGAATGGATACTATCCTGTTTTTGCAAGGAGATTAACTGCTAGTAATCCTCTTTACATGGTTATGGTTATAAAGCTCCTTTCTCTTATTTCACACTTGAAGAGGTCAGTGATTCTTTCTTTTCTTTCCTAGATTGCGGAGCTCTGGTGAAGGTAGCACTTGTATGAGTTGGACCTTATACATGTATCCTAAAACCACGCAAGCCAAATACTTTCATTTAGGACCATGTAGATCATGAAGCTTTTACCACTGTGGTTTTGCATTTCATTTTTACATGTACCTTATTTAGCAAGGGCATGATGCATACATGTATTTCCTTCATTGCAAACCTTTCATTTTGATGATCTTTTATCTAATCTGAATTTTGTTGATGCACCATACATGTACATGTACATGGTTTCAATTTAGTGAATGGATATGAATTGAATAATTATGGTGTGAGACTGAGATCACTCGCACCAAAACATCTCACGTCTTATGGATGGCAAAATGTTATCTCAATTTACATGTAATGTGCAATATATGGTGTGAAATATCTAATCCTGATGAAAAATGTGGGATGAAATCTAATAACTTTGGCCTACAATGCGCAGACAGTTAAAAATGAAAATATAACCTGATAAGTGAAGCAATGTCTGTACTTTTATGTTATGCTTCAGATCTTTTACTTTTCTCAACACATCTTGACAATTTTTAATTTTAGCACTTAAGACATTTTAATTATATTATTGGCCTATACTGTGCATGTACATTGTACACATGTATATTGTACGTTTGGGCCTAATGTACATTGTACGTTTGGGCCTAATGTACATGTACATATAACATCATACACATGTACGTACACATGTATGCCTGTATAGATCTACAAATATGTTTAAATATATACATACATGTAGCTATCAATAATGCACCATACTTCTCGAGGCATCTCAAAGTTCGCCTTTACAATGTAAACTTGAAAACTTAGAACTTGACAAGACGGATACCTACTTGTACTGTGTTTTCAGGAAGCCATGTATCATTTTAATCGTGGGGTTAACAGGGATTAAAACTATCCAATGGATACAATGAATGGGATCATACTGTGAAGTACATCATGTATCTCAAACTTTTCAAAGCACATGTTGTTGTTAATTTAGTGTTTAGGGCACTTGTTATTCAGCTTTGAATATTTATGCACAAACTATTGTCAAAGTACGCTAAATCACAGTTATGGGCTACATTTAGGCCCAATGCAAGTTTGATTAATCCTCCAGTATAATGTACATTGTACATGTATGCCTTGAGTCACATGGTGGTACATGTATTTAACAAAGGATAGCCATGTGAATGTACATGTACATGTACTGTATGTAGGCCTAAATAAGGATTTTTGAAAAATACATTTAGGGCTAAATAGGTTTTTATACATGTATGTAGGCCTAAATAGGTTTTTATATATAAGCCTAAATAGGTATTTTATATGTACATGTATGTACATGTAGGCCTTCTTCCATTCTTTTCTTCTTATCAATTGTGTTGTGTACAGTAACTATAATTTAGCTTATAAAGATTGACTGTGAATAGATTTAAATACAAAATTGCTCATTTGACTCAAATAAGCAGTGGCCTATTATAATGAATACTGCAATGTAGAGTTGTAGATTGCTAGACAGCATGTACATGTACATGTAAATGTACTTGCAGAAAATGTGCACCAAATGCCACCAATCATACCTTACAAACCAAGCTTTGTTCTTTGAAGAGGCTGGAAATAGAGTCCCTTGTAAGTTAGTGACCCTACCCATTATGGGCAATGAAGACACAACAAACCACAAGCATAAAGCTTCAATTTCCTGCTCATTATAACACAATATGGTGGTGTTATACCTGACCTTTACTTTACGTCTTTTCCCTTGTCTTTCATCACAGAAGGATTTACAAAATAGAACAAAAAGGGAATGAAGAATGATGATGATATTGATGATAATGATGATGATAATGATGATGATAAGAGTAATTTGATATTGAGGATGTGGAAGCATTTTTATATTTTCAATAAAACCATTTAAAACAATATTTATAGATAAATATTGTTTTAAACCTACATGGTGTTGCCGCAAACTCATAACTTATCTTCCCACCATGGAAACCTTCAAAGAACACCTTAATATTTATAGAATAATTCAAATACTTACAATCCTTGAAAAGATTACTGATATGAAGTTTAAATGCTTTATACTCTTTGCAATAATCAAATTCAGTTTGAACCAAGTACATCAGGGACTACAGCATGGACTACAGTATGTTGTCAGCTTAGTTGTAGGCTTACAGATTGTACATGCTGACTACTTACATTGTGGACATGAAGGCTACATGTACATGTACTTAGTTACAGTATGTGCATACTATTTATTGCATACATGTATACCAGTGGAATGGGATTTAGAACTTGAGTGTACATATCATGTGCAGTTAACTGTCAGACTATGCATGTTTCACATCACTATGTGAAGAATCCCTTCCAATGCTTCAATGTACACACACCTGGATAAGGCAAGAAGTATGGTATGGATCGAGAGGCATGTGGGGAATACATTATTCTATGAAAAAAATTATAGATGCCATTCCCTACCCACACGCACCTGCAATTATGATTGCCATGCCAGTCTGGCCTGCCACTTCATTGGCTTAGGTCCATGTTTAATGTATTATTGTACCAGTAGAAGATATCAAATGATAGGCATTTCAAAAAGAATGCAAATACGATGTATGTCTTTGGCATTGATCTGTTACATGTCACCAAGGCTTCAGCAATAACTCCTTGATGTTACATGCATCAACCTCCTCTTGTATGGAACTAAAATATGAATACGCTTAAAAGCTTTGTGAATTTGTATGGAATTTGTAACTTTGTGATGTGATGCATTGTTACCGAGGTCTTGGAATAGATCGAGATAATTTCTGGAGATGTACCATAGCCCATACATGTAGGCCTTCAATATGAATAGGCAGATAAGCTCATTTACATAACCACTGAGCAAGCCATAGTTACGTCGCCACAGAGACTATTTGTTTTGAAGTAATTATATGCAAAAATGATGATTCTGATTCAAAATATCCATTGCATTTACTTCTAATAATTGGTTTGGTTTAAGTTTGGTTGTGGGACCCTAATTTTCATGCATAATGTTTTCAAGATCATAACAGGTACATATTGTATTTAAATGATTGGAAGAGAACAGTACTACATTTGCACAGACACTTGTACAATATGTTCACTGCATGTACAGTTTTTAAAAATGAGAATGGGAAAAAAAAGACACATTCCATTTAATACCACAGCTGTTCTGTAGGCATGGCTTTGTTTACATAGATTGTGCAATGTTTTTGGCAGTTTCATATTATTCTCTGAAAAGTATATCTGCCAGTCATGCAACATTTCACCTAAATTTCCCAAAATTCCTAATTTATTTGTGATGGACATCTTGTTGGTATTGTCAGTGGTTATTGAAGCCAGACATAATTTGGGTATGTAGTTAGGTGGAGGCAAAGTGCCAATTTTTGTTGCTTTCCCAAACCCAATTGAACTTTATGAAAAGCTCAGATAACCCCTCTCTGTCAATACAGGTGCCACCCTCTTTTCTTGTTGTTGACTTCCATGCCAAAAAGGCAGCATAACAAACAAGAGAATAATCACATACATGATGGAGGTGAAATACATTCCTTTCTGATGTGTCGCTGATCATGTGTGAAGTTCAAAGTTACCATTCAATTTCTCTTCAGGATGTACATGTACATGTAGGCCTACGTATAGTTCTTAGATTTCCTGGAAATGAAGGGATACGTGTACTGTATTGTGCACTGCAAATAAGTAGGCCAATAAGTACACTTTACTTCTTTCATCTTTATTGTCTTTCTTTGAATTTCATTGTTGTTGCTTGGGTTTTGTGTGGAAAGAGGACAATGAATACATTACAAATCATATTTGTCATAAATCATTTGCTATATACATGTAGGCCTACGTGTACATGAGGGGTCTGCAGTAGTGGTTCTGTGTTACATGTATGTATCTTGATTGAAGCAGAAATGCAATAAGAATTATAGATTTTAGTAGGCCTGTTCCTGTTGAAATTATTATAGCAAAGAAGACAAGTGCATTGATGCTGTACATTGTATTTAAAATATTATTGTGCATTCACTATCATGTAGGCCTACTTTACAGTGCATTCCTTTCCAGTACAATATGTACATGTATATAGGCCTAAATGTACATTGTAGCTCAGTGATCCTTGCATTATGATTTTACTTGGCATTAGAATTCAGCAGCTTACCCATGTACATGTAATGCTGGGGGATGACCCCTCATGCCATTTGTCTTCCACTCTAGAAGAAGACATCCTACACCTGATAAATACAATTAGCTTGGAAGTAGGGGAGGTACATCCTCCATGTGTGTCAAGATGAACTAATTGACCATCATCAGCTACAAGCCACGAAGGTGCATCTCCATTAGCCTGAAGAAGCTAAAACTTGAGATACGTGTACATAAGTTTTATCAGTACTTCTCAAGAAAATTTTCTGAATTTCAAGTTCTCTGTCTCCATGAGCTTGAGTCAAGTACATGTAGTCCACGCTTGCTCAAAGAATAATTACTTGTAACCTTGAGCTCCACAATGAGTGCACATTTACACAGTCCAAGTGCATCTTCACCACTAAAGGCAGCTATTTAGCAAAATACTGTAATGCACTATTTCATTTCATGAGCATAATATTATGCTGAGGATAGTAATCCAAGTTTAAATCTCCAGAACAACTCTGAAATAGCCTGCTTTTTGTGTATTTCATTATAACTTAGCTTTATGAGATAGTTGTGATTGGGTAAATTTCTTGCATCAGAATTAGCAGGCTATTTTGAAACTCGGCCTAATGATGTTGAGCCTTTAAAGGAGGTGAAGACCAGCTTGGGAAGAGATTTGAGCTGCCAAGGCTTTTACAATTCATTTAAATGCAAGTTGTGTGTCTTGAGTCCCTGTGTTTTGGATCATAGTGCGATCAGGGAAATGTTATGGTGCGATGTAGTCTTTACATGTAGATGGTAGAAGACGAAAATTACTGTCTAATTATGGCGTGACTGAAAGAGTTCGGCAGGTGTTGGGGGTTAGAGTGTACATGTACATGTAGCTTCTGATCCAAACATATTTTGTTTTTCCTAAAGCCCTCACTGTATTTCCATGGTAAAAGTTAGTTTGGAGTGTAGACTTATCAATCTGTAGTATACATGCTTGGTGGTAATCTTTTTCACCAGGTATGCTTAAATTTTGGGGGAAGAGGAAATTTAGTCTGTCTGTAAGCCAGGCTAAAATTGCAGAGGGGTGGTTTTGCTATTACCGTGTGACAACTGCATTGTTGCTATTTTCTAATGTTATGCTCAATCATATGATCTTGTGCAAGGAAATACATTTTGTTTTATTCAAATTCATTTTCAATATTGCTAATATTTTCAGGAAATAAGTTGTTCATGCTGTGGTATGGTGAACTTCCTTTTATACTTGTACATGGGAAGTCATTTGTTGTGATTGGAAATAGTTCCAAATTGTATGGACATGAATTGTATTTTGAGCATGATTGTAAACTAGCAGGGATGATTATGAAGGTGATAATAAAACCAAAATTAATATTATAAGTCAACAATGCAAAACATGTATCATGTGATCTAAATATGCAAGATACATATGTGTAGAAGTTATATTCTGTATAAAAATAATTTTATTACTTGTTTAGTACTTGAAAAACTAGATTTAAAGTAGAAATAATGCAGAATCTATACTAAGGAGTTGAAAGAATGAACGTTCAAGCCTTGGGCTTATGACCCCTCCCATGCGAAGACTGTTTCATTATGTTGTTGATATGTTATTTTGTATTTGATGCATGGAAAAATAAAATCAATCAATCAATCAATCAAACTCTACACATACATGTAGCCTTGAAAATGGACTGGCCAATTCATCTTCCTGTGTATAAACATGTAGCCTCTTCTACATTTTATGTACCAGCTCTGTTGGTGCATGGAATTGGAAAATCAATTTTTTTATCATATAACCGTTTACGACGTCAATAAATACCAGGTCGCAATGTTAGTTCATGTGTAGATTCACATGCTTCCCTAACTGTCAGTGTGCCATGCTTGTGTACCCTTCTCCTTTATTGATTTGTTGAAGAACAATTATTCATGCAGTGCGAGGAATGCATTAATTTGTCGAGCTCTTAATCGTGAAAACTCCAATGTAAATACGGAGCTCGCTTCAGAAGATGAAGCACTCGTACCACTTGCCATTAAATGAAGGCTTGAGGAACAAGTTGCTTTTTTTTCCTTCAGGGAATTGAATTTTAAAGGGAGATTTGTAAAAAAAAAAAAAAAAGAAAGGTTAAGTGTAATCGAAGGGAGCTCCCTTTTGCAGTTAATGTAGGCCAGCCGAGTTCAAATTTTAGTAGCTTTTTATGTGATGTTTTTTATTGATCCATAAGTCAGGTACATGTAATCAGTCAATCTACATATCAAAATTACTTTTGAAATATTTTATCATAAGTGTATTAGGAATTTTTTGCATCTATAGTTATTGGTACCTCACACCTGCTTATTTTTCTTGGGCAAGTGATATCAGGCGTCACATAATTTGATGTCTTAGGAAATAGTAACATTTTATCATACATGTACATACATGCACATGTACATGTAGTAGATGTTTAAATGGATCAACTAAAATAATTCCATATTGATTTATTGTGGTAAGCTCAAAATCAACAAATTCTTGAAATATTGCTAAAATTTAATTTAGTACAAAATATTCCACTTATACAAGGATACAGTCTGATCATGTCATCTTTAGACTGTTACTCACTGATGTATGAAATAGACCCGATAAGCTCATTGCAAAGGTCAAAGTTTATGATTGTCACGATTCTGCTAGGATACCACAAGCCAAATGGAGTTCCAGGTGTGTGTTGATGGATGGATTGAGCTATCACTGATCTTTTACACCTGCCTTGTCTCCTCTCCCAGTCTATCCCAATTCTCTTTCTTTCTCCACCCCTCCCCACCCCTCTCTCTCTACCTCTCTCTCTCTCTCACCTGCCTCTCTCGATCTCCTGCTCATGTATCTGCCAAAAGAAGTCAAAGACGTCTAGGCAAAAAGTGTTGAGTTTTTTTTCTTTTATGTACATGAACAAAATGAGTACATGTATATTGGATGGGCATAACTATATCTCCAATCACAGTAGTTTACTCTGTATTATGTCTGTATGTATGTTGAATATGTGAAGCATAACATTTACATGTACTTGAATCTACGACTAGTTCATTATGGATGGGTTCTATATTTAGGATGCAGATGTGTATTTCATCATGTAGCAAATACCCTGGGTGTCGATTTCGCCGTCGGGTCAGGCACATATTTTTGCATGCTCCACTATCTGGCTGGCATCTTTCAGCATTTTATGATACTTAATACTGTCGCAGATTGCAGATTTAACGCCAGTGATGTAACATGCTACCGCACACACCAGGCTCTTGCCCCAATTAGGGTAGACAGGTTGCAATTTGAGAAGGAGGACTTCTGGATTTTTCGACATCCCCTGTCATCTGCTCAGATGAAGGCAAATGGTTTTTAATGCTAAGTACATTTCTTATTTTTTCTCAGTTCCAATTATCTGTAGCCCATTGGGATGTCTGTTCCATACTTTATGGCGATGATTCACAGGATGTAACATGAATATTAGACCAATTAAATTATATGTATGTCATTAAAAAATATTAGATTAAAGTATTGAACGTTCTTTTAGAACAGTATGTACGCGTAACATATTATCGTTCATCTTATAATGGCTTGAATAAATGTTGATATACAGTTTACTTTATTTTTTGCACCCCTTCTCATTCTCACCTCTACTTAAAAAATGTTAACAATGTAGTTCACTGTGAAAATGAGAGAGAAAAAAACAAACACAATTTCCCCCTGAAATTAGATTTGTGCATCTGTATATGTTGAGACAGTAAACACTGTGAAAGCATTTTTTGTTTGTATGCATCATGTTTTTCTTCATTGTTTCCTCACATTGAAAGAAAACAGCCAAGAAATGACAGGTCTGGGTGCTGTTGCATAAAACTTGCTATTATAGTAACTTTGCTATTATATTAACTTTTCATGGAACACTGGATTTTGATTGGCTCTTGAGCAACGTTACCATGGTAGTTACCATTGATGGCAAAGTTACTATAATAGTAAGTCTTTATGCAATGGCACCCTGATGTTTTTAGTTGTGTACTGTTGCAAAACCTACAAAAGAATACAGATAAGACCTACATGTATCATGTGCCTACAAAGTTTACATGTAGTCTGCCCTACTAAAAGGGAAGTAATTAAGTCGACTATTGTTTATATTTTATCATTGGCGAATGACAAGATAATGTTTGGCTTGTCATGTGAAGTATAGATGTATTCATATTGACACTCATGTTCATTACCGTCTTCCACTAAGTCAATCCTGTTCTGCATTACTATGTTTGCATTATAATTGGATGACAGAACACCCCCTGTCTGTTTTATCAAGACCGAGATAAGCTTGTCATATCGATATTGAGGATTGTGAGTGCATGGTCCGTTCTAATGGAGTGTGATGATGAAGCAAGGCCCAGTAGGATGTCTTCCTAATCGCACTTTGTATCCTCTTATCTTATAGGGCATTCACACAAGAAGAAATGTCTATATATGAAATTCATATTATAAAGAAACATTGTAAAAAGAATTATTGTGTATACTTGTTTTGGTGAGTTCAGCTCACAACTTAAATGTTTGTATTGGTGTTTGCTTATGTTCTAGACATTCTTTAGCACATGAAATTACAGCTGGCCATTCAAATGAGAGCAAGTTCAGAATATGATGGGCCCAGTTGTTTTTCGTTTGATATGATGTACACACTTGCGATAGACAGTGATTTTGTTCAAAACGTTCAAACCTCTGCTTCACTATATATTTTGTTACAAGTTAATTATTAATTATTAATATAATAACCTTTATATACTTTCTTAATAGCCATGGTGCTAGACAATAAAGTAATTAGCTGTTCTGAATGGGGGTAGGGATGATAGAGGACTACGTTGCCCTCATCAAGATTCCTGACCAGCCAGTCTTCTGGCCAATGAATGAGAAAGAGTCTCCCCATTACACAAGGCAGGCTCTGTATGATTTAATTATTGTAATGTCTCATTTGATACAGTACTTGCTGTTTAATACATGTACATCTCTGTATAGTACCTCTGTCAAACCAAATACTGCAGTTTAGAGCATAAATCATAAAATATTAAAGCTGATTGCGTAGGTTGATCCTTATCCTTATTCATGGTTATATAATTCTCATCCCAATACCTTTGTCACTTTAAAATATGTGATGCTTGGGATGCTTGCATATATCTGCTCAATATGTACTGGTAGGCTATACATGTATTTCACATGTTGTTTTTCTTTTTCTTTGGTTTTTTTTAATGCCATTTTCCATATCATAATTTGGAATCTCAAACTTTATGTGCTTCTTTATTTGCAAAACAAAAAGACAGTCTTATGCTCTATGATAACTCCTGGTGATACATGTACATGTAGTTGGAAAGTGGAACTCCTGCAGTATAGATTGCAACTCACTGCAGGAGCATATTAGGACAATGTGATCTTGTAAAAGCTCTTTTGCTATATTTAGAACCAAACTGGCTTGAGAGGGGAGTATTACTTGCATCTTTCCATGATGGTCATGCAATATGCATGCTGGGCAGCCTAGGAAGTCTTTCTCCTTCACAGCACAGTCCATGCCTTTGAGGGTACCTGTCACCTCCCAATTTTAAGATCACAGTGAAACATTAGAAAAGCAGTCTGAGTAAAGAATTATTTATCACCTGATGTTGCATACAACTACATAAAAAAACTAAACTTATGCAAGATCCATAAATATTGTCCCCTCCACCTGAACCGCGGTGTTTTGAATTTGTGAACAGGATTGAAGTATAAATTCTTTAAATTTCTCACTTTATGTGACACAGATTTTAATATGAAATATTGAAATTATCCCAGATTTCTCACATATATACATGCACATGTGCATAATTCTCCTCTATGGTTGCAATCGTCCCCCCCCCCCTCCTTAATCTCAGTAAAAATCTATATGAGATTATATTTGCTATCACTTTACTTTATTTACAAGCCATGTTTACAAATTTTAAAACTTCAGTTGTACATATGTATGTGTTATGTATATGATTCCATTATAACTTTGAATACATCATACATGACTTTCTGCTGCTGATAATCACCCCCTTGCATTCTTTTGAATTTCATTCTCCCTTTCTTTTTAATCTAATTACAAGGAGGCTGTCTGAATACAGACTACTCAGATCTTCTCTCATTATTATGCATATTGTGCTAAGCCTGGCTTCCAGGGATGATGATAATACCTCCATCTCCTATCTCTGTCCTGTTACCCCCTGTTCAGACTACATGTACCTGAGTTTCATCATATAGCTATATGAAAACTGTATAGCTGTGTGATAAGTAATTTTTTTATTGTCTGCAGTCTGAATGTTGTATAACAAATATAGTGAAACGCATGTTTGAGCATTATTTCAAACAAAAACTCAGTACAGAGTCTGCATCCCCTCTGATCGTCGTGTAGTATGAAAACCACATAACTGGGCAGGGCTCATCATATGTGTGCGCTGATGTGACCAATCACCTGTAATTTTGCGTGCTCTGTTGCTGTCCATGACATAACCCGATACCAAACATATGGTGTCAGCTGACTTCCCCAAAAGTAGTTTCTTTGTATTACAATTTTTCTCTGTACAATACTTTTTTTCAAGTGTGTATGCCCGTTTCAGTATACAATGATTCTTTGTACGACATTTCTTTATACAACTTAAGTGTAACTTTTCTGTAGTCTGAACAGGCTATATGATACATGTACCTCCATCTCCTATCTCTATCCTAGGCATCCCTAACATTACTCCTTGTAAGAGGTGAAAGCTCATCTGCTTGGTTCTTCAAGGAAATAGAATCCTCCACGAAAGACCCCTATCAGTCTGATGAGATCGTAGGGAGTAGGGGAGAGCTTTGCATTTATCTTGATATGCATGTAATTCTGAATTTCTGACACAGCAGCTACGTTCATACGCGACTTGTAGTTTTGAAACTTTAAAGAGAAGGGGTGGTATTCTGAGCAACATTTTATCTCTAAATTTTTAAATTTTATCTTTAAGAAAAAAATGGTATTCTGAGACTACATTTTATCTTGGATCTTATTTCATATTTTATCTCAGTCTGATACCTCTCACGTGCCTATACAGTTGTACACATGATATGCGCAGCATTAAAAGCTTATGCCCATTGTCATTTCGTGGGAAAAATAAATTGTAAAAATAGTTAAAATAGGATAGGGGCTATTTTATCTTTAGGGTGCACGGTGAATGCAATATTTTTGGACGAGTATGGTACTAGTGGTGTGATCAAAATAAACAAAAAGATACAGAGTACTGACTATATTTCTCAAGCAACATTCTCATATCAATATCAATATCGAATTCTATTTCAAGATTTTTTGACAACTACATGTAATATCACGCTTGCAGTGATGCTTGTGATAGTGTTCTAAAAATTCTAAAAGTATATCAGTCACTTTCAATGAAATCCTAGCAAAAGCGTGTTTGCACTTTCAAGCATGCATAGTAAAAATAACGCTTTCGCGCTCTCTTTCCCTAGAGGCTGGCTGTGAGCAATTCTATTGGTTGAACTTGATGAAAGTGAATCTAACAAAATTTCTTAGAGCGACCCCAAGACATATTCGCGGGTTCTTAAATTTGCGCTGCACAATTACACGCTCGTAGGTACACCCACTTAAGCCTGGGGCCCGGTAGTAAATTACCCGGAACGGCTCGGACCGGTAAAGATGTCAAAATTTTTACCGGGTCCCGGCACGGCCCGAAACCCGGTAAATTTTATGTTTGTTTATATTTTCCTTATGTTTTTATTTTAGTACGTTATTGCGCAAATATGGTGTTTCCTATTTAGCTTCCTGAGCGAGGGAGACGCAAGTTGAGGATCATTTACTCGTGATAACAAATTTTGGATTTATATCTTTTATTTTATTTTGCGTGCCTCCGCGAGTCCGCACTACTTATCAGCGTTAGTGTTTTCCTAATCATCTACCTGAGGGAGAATATCGAGAAAGAATGAAGTTGAAGATGATTTAATCATGATTACAACTTTTTTTAAAATTTCATATAATTAATTTTATTTTGTGCGCTGCCGCGCTACTTATCAGCGTTAATGAGCGAGAAATTCTGGCTCATGTAGATAATTAGAAAAAACACGAACTCTGATAAGTAGTGCGGACACGCGGAGGCGCGCAAAATAAAATAAAAAATATAAATCCAAAATTTGTTATCACAAGTAAATGATCCTCAACTTGCGTCTTCCTCGCTTAGGAAGCTAAATATGAAACACCATATTTGCGCAATAATTAGTACTAAAATAAAAACATAAGGAAAATATGAACAGACCCGCTCACCCCACGGTAATTTTTGCGCCCAATCAAGCGTCAAAATGGTCACATTACACACACACACACACATTGACAAACCTGCAATTCATACAAGCAAGTTTAACGTTTGTATGTACATGTACAGTACTTCTCGCTCAGCTTGGAAATTCTTATTTCTTGTATGAAACTGGCGCCGACTGTGAAACATCCGTAGGTCTTTTCTGGCAAAAATAAACATCGGCAACGGGTTCCACCATTATTTACCACTATCAAGTTTTTATTAAAAAGTCATAATTAATACTCATAACGGCTTTACAGCACCAATTATTTACCGGGTTATTTTTACCGGGTTCAGACATTTCACTCAGCAACCCGGACCCATCCCGATCCCGGCAAAAACCCCCAACCCGCCGGGTTCCGTACGGGTTGACCGGCCCGACACCCAGGCTTACACCCACTCCATTTATTAATTTATACACACGCAGTCCATTCAAATGCATACGGCATGCGCAACTACACACACACACCCACAAAAATGAATTGGACACACACACACATATTAATGTGCTGAAGTGCGCAATTCAACCCGCATAGGAAAATCAGGCTAATATTTTTGCGAGTTCTAGAATTTGCGCCCGCCGAAAATAGCGCGAAATCTGCAAAAATTAATGTACCACGAATATTTCTGCATTTACAGTATTTGAACCATCAGTCTGAAAGAAGCAGGAAGATATGTCAGTGTATAAGTCAAGTCAGATGTACACATCTATATGTTGTCTTTGCAAATGAACCCCAGGCTAGGGATATGTTTCAACAGTGAAGATTTTAATATATCATCATAATGTGATGATTTCTTGGATTACTTGGAATACATGTATGTGAATAATACCTGTATTTTATAATATCTCTATTGTTATATCAATGATTGAAATTGGGAAATACTCTTGACTCTTAGAAGGCTACTTTGAAATGCAAGCATGGTAGACAGAGGAATTTAATCCATGTGAAGAAGCTTGAACCATGGGGCGTGTAGAAGGTATACAGCTCATGAAAAGGAGAATTGTGTAGCAAGTATGCATGCAAGATCGAGTTGGAGGCTCTTTCTTCCTGCCTCTCATCCGTACTGTATGCAACCCTCGGTCGCGCTTTCCTCATCCTGTCCGACACCATTCTATCCATCTGCAGATTTACTAGCATTGATTCCTGTGCATATGACCTTGTATTTGTGTGTTCGTGGGAACACCCCATAGGACTGAGTCAATGTCGCCATGAGGTCTGGCAGTGAGTGGCTCCTGGAGAGGATGTTTTGCATTTTGTACCGAGTGCATGCATTAGAAGAATGGTTTAACGCTGAATGCACAGCTCATCCCATGTGATAAATAGATGAAGAATGTAAGGATGCCTGTATATAATCAAGCGATGCCTTTGATGGCCTCCCTTTTTAATGATCTTGAAATGAAAGGAAATGATTATTATCATCTGGAAAAATTGATAAAGGAATTTATGCAAATTACATCTTGAATTTGGTGTACCTATTGTCAGATCTGCAATAATGATTACACTGAGAATAATAGGAAACATCTGTTTATTCATAATGTTTGTATTGATCACTGAAATTGCTTCATGTACATGTATGTAGATGTACATGTATCTTACATCTGTAATCGTTAAGAAGCCCAAATTGTAAAGGATATTGATAATGAATTAGAGAAAGGTAGAAAAAAAAAAGAGTACTCTAAGCCAGATGCTGAGACTGTGAGCATCATTGTATCATTTTCATACAGGGAAATAAGTACTAAAATAATCTTGAAGTTATGAGAAATACTGTGCATCATATCAAACTATCACCTGACATGGACAATCAGATTTTTTTCACATAAGCAGCTAGACAAATTTTGTAATTTAAACTAGATCTTAATAATTACTGTCTTCAAAAAATTACTAAATTAATGTCATAAAATTATTAGCTCATTATAAAATTTAGAAAATAAATCTAAAGTTTAAGTGTACCAATCACCAAAAGTATTTTGCTCTGTAAGTGGTTCAATGTAGTTATACTATATTCAAAATATTAGCTTCAAATGTTGATTCCATAGAGAGATATTGTAAGTTGAAACACACTCTCAATGTACATTACAGTGACTTGTGAGGAGACTAGGCAACACAACCGTACGCGCTCCCATAGTATATGTGCCTGCGCGGCACTGAACTGTAGTTGGGTTCCACGCAATGGGGTTTTATGTGATTCTTTATTTTCCTCATACTCCTTAAAGTCTGTTAACCCACAGAAGCCCAGGTAAAGTGTTTTGAGGTTAATTTTATACATTCTACCTGTACACAAATTTTTTTTTTTAGGTGATTGGTACATGTTAAGTTTTCTTTAAAAATTTCAAGAACATGCTAGAATGCTCTTTAGGCCCTCTATATTTTAACTTTCAAGTTTTAAAAATGTATGAAAAACCTGTACAGAAAACCTGTACAATTCAGCATATAATTTCGGTTGTTAAAATCATATCCTCACTTGTATAAATTATGACAAACATGTATTTAACGTAGACAGTACAGCGATAATAGGTAGACAACATCTCAGTGCAGAAATGGATGTGATGAATTGATTAACATATTAGCACTAAGCTTATTAGCAATGGGCATGCATGTAGCGATGTACAACGTACCTAACGCTGTGTTATATGCTAGACAACACTGAGTCATCCCGTGTTTACTCTTCCAAGGTTATCCCTTGAACTTCACATCATATGTTGCAATTTTTTATTTTGGATGTTTCTGGCATCAAGGCAAAATGTACATACTTTGTACACATAAAAATTTAAGTTTAAGTTTGAAATATTGTGCAGGTACTGTTGAAGAAATTGCCAGTGCTGTTAAAGGTTTCTAACTTTTGGAAATACATATATGGAAATGTCAATCCAAATTCTCCAAAAAGTGATGGGAAGGAATGGGTTATGACTTTAGTATGGAATTCCTTTAAAAATATTGTGTGGATATCTATGATTTTGGGGTAATAAAGAATGTGGAAATGGAATTCTTATTGAAAACGACCTTTAATTTTTTTGTTCTTTAGTTTACGTTGATTATTTTTCTTCAAACTTTCACAGATGTGTTTTCACACATTCTAAGCCAGATTAATAAAAACATTCAACTACTTTTGCGATCATGTACGTGTAAAACTGTTAAATACTTACATGTATGACACTAGAACATTAATGACACAGACACTGATGCTTAGGCATTAGTTCTATGTATTCAGGTTGAATTTGTGGAATTTAAATGACATGTACAATAGCAATAAATGTCAAGAGTTTTTTATTTAATGTCTGAAATTCAACACTAATTGATGCTTCATTAAACTTGAAGTGAGTTGATGCAACTGGTAATTAATATCAGTTTTCACTTCCCAAAGCTTTATGTGTGGGTAAGGTCTGTTTTTTGTTGTTGACATTTCATAAAGAAATTCCCACTTACAAGTAGGCTATTATGCAGAACTTAAAGGGATTGATTAACTTTGCCCAGGATTGAAAAAAAAAATATCATTGTTCCAGCTAATGCTGTAATCATAACTACAAACCTTTAGGTCAGACAGGAATCGCCTGAGTTTTATAAGCTGATCGGTCATTTATATATCAAGATATTTACGATTGAACATTGATGTCGGGATAGAGTACCACCGAACTGTAAGGAACTCTTACGGTTGGCATACCTCGCTCTATCACATAATACCGTACGGGCTGGAAACCCGCTCTGAAATCGCCAAGTGCCGGTGCTTGGTTTTTGTGACTGCAGCGCAGTGAAGAAGCCGAGCGACTTGCGCTAGCGATCGCTAGCTTTTTTCTCTTTTTTAGGATAGTAAACGGGTTCCATTTTCTCTCATACTTTCACATATCCTTAATTATATATGTAGTTAGAGGATTACACACAATTCACTGGAATTTGAGATGATTTCACAATTTTTCACAAAGTTGATCAATCCCTTTAAACTGTATTGAGTCAAGGTAAATACATGTAGGCCTACTGGCTATATGTTCAATCTACATACTACATAAGCTGACATTTTAGTTATAATATTGGTGCTGAAGTAACTGTTTACTTGGCAAGAACATTAACTTTATAAATGACCCAAAGTGGACCAAATAGTGACAGGGAAAGCACTCGAGCCGGGGAAGTAATGAATCGAGGAAGAAACCTTGCTGCTCTGCTCAAAATTGATTTTCCTGAGTGATGAAAAATACACATACTTAGCATGGAGTAAGAACGGTGAATCATTCTCTCCACAACTCATTTCATAATGCAATCATATTAAGTTGGACTGAATCATACGCAATACATGTCTCGCATGAAATGAGATTGATAAGAGTCCCAGAAAGTCGTCTTTCACTGTCGAATTCAAGTTGATATTTGTGGGGAGCGGTTTTGGCAAAGTCTAGTTATGTCGTATTGTATTGGTTTTATGAAAGAATGGGCTAAACAGAAAACCACTGGCATTTTGATACCTGAGTAACTTGTGAATATTTCTTTTATTTGTTAGTTTCCTTTTGTGATTTTTCGTCAGTCATTAGAGGTTCAGTTGCAAATTCATCTTCTGTCAAATTTTGATGTTGGCAGGATTCTCTCTCTATATGTATATCATCATGTATACATACTGTATAAGCCCTCAATGTAGCCTATATTTAGAATGAATTCTCAAATTTATGTGATTGTGTATACCAAGTGTATGGCATTTACATACACAATGGTTGTATTCCAAACACAGTGTTAGTAGGTCCAACACTGCCATATTCATACATATATTGATCATATTTCTTAAAGACTTCTAGAGTCAAGATATCTTTGAAATTTGACTCAGGTACGAAGAATGGAATGCAATTTATCCAAGAAAAATTTGCTTCTAAATGTGACCTTTGACTCAAGAGGTAACTGATCCTCCTATTGAAATCTGAAAGAGAAAGGAGGACGCAAGGGGTCAAGCGCCCCCAGTGGGAAGTCAAAGGCGGGTCAAAGTTGTCCTGGCTGGATGCTGTTGGTGGGCCCCTCAAAACACCCAGAGGGGGGTTTCCATGTCATAGGAAGCATTCTTTGGAGACAACTCAAAGATGTTTTGGTGAAAAGCGATACTTTCCAGAGATTATTTGTTTGATAATAGGGTGAGACGTGGAATCAATTTTGTATTATCTTGTGATTGCTTTGATTGACAGACTAGCATACCTACACATCAAAAGTACAGACTTAAAAGTTTTTTTCTCCTATAATGATGTCTTGCAGTCATGCACAGTTTGTCACTTGTCGAAGTGGAATTATTTTTGTATCAAATATTGTGCTCTGAATTAACATTGTATACATGTAGATACTTAATTACTTACATGTACCAAAGAGAAATATCCCTATATGCTTTTTTTACGTGAAACCAGGGTACATTCCTTTTCCTATGCCACCACATGTGTTGTAACCTGGGAGGTGTTCTAAAGACAAACAGTCTGAGGACACTTTCACACTGTGGTTTGTATTGTGGTGTGCCGGTGGATAGTTTACTCAGTACAACAACTGAACTTAAACTGTATTGTTGGGTTATTCTTATCAATCTTATATGTTTGGAAATTCAAGACTTTAACGCTAACATGTATTATTTTTTAAACTTACACTTGGTTCTGGCAAATACATAATTTATTCTATGTATAAATTCTACTCAGAGGCCAGAGGTGTAGACATTTTTTTATGGGTGAAATCTTTAGACAGTAAAAAAAAAAGAAGAAGGAAAATGATATGATCATTTATTATAAAGATGAGTAATTTCACATGAATTTGAAGTATTCTGCTTCTATGAATAGAATTTTGCACTAGACCTCTGTACAATATAGGTTCATGGCTTCACGTGGTTGTGAATCTGAATTGTGAAATGAACTTTGCTCTTGCACGACTGGACAACCATCAATAGATAAATTGACTTTTTGTTTTCACGTGAGGTGCCAAACATAGAGACGCGTGGCTCAGGCGCCTCCTTCTCACACCTGAGTGATCGCGAGGGCTTTCTTGTTTATGAGTTCAAGAGTGAGAGAGGTGCGAGGTTGAGTGGACAATTATTGATTTGGGTCATTCGTTTTTATGGATGATAATCGGAATTGTAGTGATTGAATTCATAATTCATTCAGGAATTTATTGCTTGGGCCCTATTTCATAAAACTTGTTATCAGTAAGAACTACCCCATTTCTATGAAAAAATTTGCTTGAGAATCAGTCAATCAGATTCAAGGATTTCAGTAGCTTATAACAATTATTGTTACATGTTATTGATAACAAGTTTTATGAAACAGGGGCCCTGGTATTATAATTGACAGGCAAGCTCTGTGTGTCTTTTCATACTTTTGGAGAATTATTAGCAGCAAGAGTATGTCTCAAATTAATCGTAAACATTTATTATGCAGAGCAGCCAAGTAGTGCTGATCTGTTGGTATTTCTATTTGCAATGATTATTGATAACAGAAGATTTCATGCAAATATTGATTTTGAAAAGACCAGTTTCTTTATACATGTATATCATTCAATTGTATCACTTTTGGATATACTGATATACTTAATAAAATACCGATTTCCACCAAACAGAATGTTGTGAATGTTACCAGCTCTGATTATGTTAATTAGGAGAGGAATAAAAAAAAAAGAATAAGTTCTTATATTTAGGTTCCACCATCCAAGGGTCCAAGGCAAAGTATTTTATATCATGCAGGTTTTGCACTAAACATCCTTTCTCATAGTCAACCTGTCATCTTATATGTGTGTATCATTAAAAAATTTTTTAAAAAAATGTATGGACTGCAATTCATCTCACAAAGTGTGCAATTTCATGCTGCATGTGGCTTGAAAAATTGATGAATTGTATTTAAATGTATGAAATATAATTGGTATTAGAGCCTGATCAGTTAGTCACGGACGGACATTTGACAAATTTTGAAAGTTTGAAGGCCTGTAAAAAATAAGTTATGAGATGTGTTGAGCTGTTATATGTTTCACTGTGAAGGGTACCACTGAAGGTACTAAATGATGATAAAATTTGGTTGCCATGGTTACCTACTAAAAATAGAATCCATTAAATATTCAATGTCACAGACGGACAAGATAGAAATGGGTTTCTTGACTTATCGGTAATCTTTTGTCTTTTCTATCTAAACAAACTGTCACTGACAAAGTTTTTTGACTGCAAATGTGAGTCAAGTAAATTGACTTCCCTGTCACATACACAGAATTTTAAAGCAAGCTTTAACTTTTGCTAGAGGTCCGAAAACTTTTTGTCACGGACGGACATTTGGGCGTCACGGACGGACATTTTGAGTGTCACGGACGGACATTAAATTAAAAAAACTGCATGTGTTCCTATCTAAAATCATGCATACGTACTTCTTGCTTTCTACTTTTTGTTTGAAATTGATTTTATTCCAATATTAAGCAAAACTTAGCTTGAAAAACTTAGTTTGTAAGTGGAATCTATGTCAAAAGTGGATGCCTGTATTGTAGTGTATAAACAATGTACAAGTACATGTACTCATGTAGTGTACAACTGTACATGTACAGTATATGCTACAGACCAAAATGACCATGTTGAGAAAAATGTGATGTAAGCTTTCAAAATATAACCCTTTACATTATAGTCATGTACATGTAGGTGGACCGAAATCAAACATCAATATTTAGTATATTAATTCACTTTACAGCTCAAAGTCATATATTTTGTTTCAAACATAGAGGTAATATAGAAATAGGATTATGTGTGATTGATCATCATCATATATAGGAAGTAAAATTTCTCATTTGGTTTACAACATCACATACCAGTACTCTTTATAACATCTCATATTTTTCAATAGTTCTGTTTAAGAGGGTGAAAACCAAATCATGAAATACAAATCATTGTCTAAATCTTTCTCATACCATAGTTTAATTTTTCAGTAACGTCTCTATCACTTTAAGGACAATGTTGGCTTTCTAGACAAAGGCCCTAATGGCAACAGATGAGTGTATAAAGCCCATAGAGTCATATATTATAACTTTCTGACCCCCTTCCCCATAAAAAACTGTTTCAGGGTTGATACAACCAATTCAATTATGAGCATTGAAAATTATATACATGTAGTGTCTAAAAAGGTTTCTTCTTATGTTATGTGATTATATGATTTTTTTTTAATTGTTGGCTGTGTATGATCCTGAACTACAAAGAATCTCTGCCTCAAACGTTACAACTAATTCAAGGCATTCTTACAAAATAGAGTCCGAAATGGCTCTTGTGGTCTGATACTACATCTGACCTCCAATGTTTATAATTTTCAAGCACAACTTGTAATTTAATTTGAATATTGATCAAGCTTTGGTACTAATGTTGAATCTAAAACTTTTACACATTGCTGTTGACCAAAAATATCAGCTACAATAATAGCAATAATAATATTAATAAATAAATAAATGACATAAGTATTTATCTTCTGTAAAGACCTGTAATGGATGTCTTTTGCAGACTGATAATGCAGGCTGGCTCCCATTAGAGCCATAGCAAAATCATAAGATTTTTATGACATTTATTAACTTGAAAAAGAAAAAAATTGGGGCGGGATGGGGGGGGGGTAATTTTTGCATTCATATTTATTTATTTATTTTATTTATTTTATTTATTTATTTATTGATATTTCATCAGGGTAGCCCATTCAACAAAAGTTGATCTTCCATGGGGCCCTGAAAATACAAAAAACTATATACAATTAAAAATGATTTGAATTACAATCAGATGAGCATACATATATCAAATAAGCAGTAACATAAATGATTATAAACGAATTCAATAAAACTGTATCAAAACTAAACCACAATAAATAATCAGTGTCAGTAATCATAACTATTAAACTTACTGATATAAGGATAAACAATGATAATATAAAGAATAAGAGATAGAGAAAGGGAAACCTTGGGAGCAGAAAAAAATAAATAATGTTGATTCCAAACAGTGACAATATCTTAACTCAGATTCAGAAAATGCTTCTTCAAGGAAAATTTAAAATTGTTTAAATTACTTGTTTGCTTTATATTTATAGGCAAATTTTTCCATAGAGTTGCACCGTCATTACATATTGCATGCTTATAATATTCTGTATGACATTTACCAATTACAAGGTCATGATTAGCACATTGCCGAGTGTTGATATTATGTTTCGTTGAGACTTCTTTAAAAATACCTTTGTAAACATCAGCAGATAAATCATTAAGACATTTAAAAACAAATATACATCTAAAATATTTAACCCGTTCCTTAAAAGGCATCCATTTCAGGCGACCAAATAATTCATTAGATGGAGTATATATATTACAATTTAATATCAATCTGGCAGCTTTCTTTTGTAATTTCGTTATCTTTTCTATATGACTCAAAGATCTATTCCCCCAAATTTCACAACAGTAATCAATTTGTGATTGAATAAGACATGTATATAATAATTTCATTGAAGTTTCATCAACATATGGTTTTACTCTCCTGAGCATGGCAAGACCTGCAAATACTTTTTTACATAAATAATCTACATGATTAGACCATAATAGATTGTCATCAATAAAAATACCCAGACATTTAAAACTCGTGCATTGTTCAATACACATATTTTCATACTTTATGGAAATGGAGTCATTTTTGTTAATATTCAATCTTTGTTTACTCCCAATAATCATAAATTTTGTTTTATCGACATTCAGATATAGCTTATTACAATTTATCCATCTACCTATAGCATTAAAATCACTCTGAAGTTTTGTCTGTACTTCTAAAAAGGTGGTTCCACTTACAAAAAGGGTAGTGTCATCAGCGTACATTACAATTTTTCCGTGTTTCAAAACATTTATCATATCATCAATATATATCAAAAAAAGCAAAGGACCTAAAATAGACCCTTGTGGAACGCCAATAGAAAAAATTCGATCACTAGATTTGGCATTCTGTATTGCAACATATTGCCGTCTATTATTTAAATAAAAATCAAACCATGCCAAGGACAAATTACTTAAACCTATTTTCTTCAATTTATTCAATAATATTTCAGTATTAACAGTATCAAAAGCGCGTCGTAAATCAATAAACAGAGCACCTACAATAAGGCCTTTATCTATACAGTGTAACCAACTATCCGTTAAAGACCCAAGGGCCGCACATGTGGAATGCCCTGGACGGAATCCGAACTGCGATTTACTTAAAATATCATTGTTTACTAAATAATCATACAGCTGCTCATGAGCAATCCTTTCAATTATCTTACTTACAGCAGGTAAAATAGAAATAGGTCGAAAATTACCAACAAAATTTATATCACCTTTTCTAAATAACGGAAAAACTTTTGCATACTTCCAATCATCAGGGTAGACCCCCGTTGCAAAAGACATATTTATTAACTTTGCAATAAAAGGTACAATGAGAGCTTTAGATTTTAGTAAAAAAGTTACATTAATATCATCAGATCCTGTTGCTTTTTTTTCATCTAAATTTGATATTAATTTCTCAACATATTCTTCTTCAATAGAAACAAAGTTAAAAACAGAATTAGAAGCACCGGATATAATAGTACACCCTTCGTCGGTTTCTTTGGCATTCATCTCTTGCTGAAAATTGGCATTTATTCGAATAAAATAGTCATTAAAAGCATTTGCAATATCATTATCGTTATCAAATACCATATCATTTTCATAAAGAATAGATGGAAGTTGTGAAGCTTTTTTAGGTAATAATGATTTTAAACATTTTCACATCTTTTGCACATCATTTACATTTTTCTTTATTTGATTTTTTAAATATTCGTTTTTACTATTCATCACAGATATGTTGACCATATTCCGAAGATTTTTATATTTTATCCAAAGATCTTCACATAATATATTTAACGAAAAATCTTTTTGCATTATAACCTTGTTTTTAACTTTCAAAAATTTATTATGAACTCTATCGCGTTTCCTCATCAGTTTTCTAATACGTGATGTAATCCATGAAAGAGACTGATCTTTAACACGAACTGACTTTTTTGGAGCAACTTTATCTATAATGGAAATAAAAATTGATTTCCAGATACTCCAGAATTCATTTACATCACCAATATCATATAAACGTGACCAAGGTGCTGATTCTAACAAAGCATACAATTCCTCCATATCAAAATACTTAAACGATCGGAAAGAAATCGTTTTAGGGACAGTCTTTTTGGTTCTTTGATTTAATTTGCGAATAGCATAAACCATATAATGATCACTAACAGAAGTTAGTATACAACCATGTTCAACAATTGTTGAAGAACATAGTAAAAGCAAGATCAATAAGTGTACTGGAATTGTTCGTAACACGAGTAAAAGTATCAATTAATTGAACAAAATTATACGAACCCATCAAATAATCTAATTTGTGAAATAATCGCATATCCTTCAATTTACTGTAATCACAATTAAGGTCTCCAAAAACGAGTACCTCATATATTGAAGAGTTTGACGAACATATTAATTCTAAGCTTTCTTAAAAAAAAAAAAGGAAACATCACAAGATGGTGGTCTGTAAATACTTATAATAAAAATACTTTTCTGAAATGGTAAAGTTATTTGAAGACATATCATTTCTAGGTGTTGATTTTCCAAATCGTTTCTTCGAGTATAAAAAATCTTATCAGATATATAAACAGCTATTCCTCCACCGTGACGTGTTCTATCTTTACGTTCAACTCTTAAGCCATCGAGAAAAATCTCACTATTAGATATAGAAGAGTCACAAAAAGTTTCATTAAGGCAAAGAATATCTATAGTATTGTTAGACAAAATATAACGAAGTGATTCAATTTTGTTAACTAAGCCTCTAATATTCAAGTGTAAAAATATATTTCCTTTCGGTAGTATAGGTATTTTACCATCTACGAGAGTCAGTGATTTTGAATATGGGGGATCACAATATCACATACAGTCCAACCTGCTTTAGCGACCACCTGTATAGAAAGACTACCTGTCTATAAAGACCACAATTTTTGTTTCCCTTTAAAACTGTTTCTCATTAAATCATGTATTAAAGGAACCTGTACGTAAAGACCACCTGCTCGTAAAGACAGCTTTTCTTGTCTTTCTTGAGCAGTCTTTATAGACAGGTTTCACTGTAAGTGATATTTTGGATGAAATATGTTCCATGAACCAATAAACAATAAAACGATTCATTGAACTTGAAATCTCACAGCATTTACCATTTCAGTATATTGCATTGTCCGTCCGTGACAATTTTCAAATTCATTTTTAGTATATGTATATTTAATTGATCAAGGTTTTATTCATACATGGTATAGGTCTCCAACTAGTGAGATAGCTCAGCATAGTTTTTGTTTTCACTTTTGTCCCACCAATGAAATAAAAAACTTTTACAAATTTTTTTCTGTCACGGACGGACAAATTTGCATCAAGATGTGAATGACCATGTGGCACAACCATTTCTGTACAGATATTTTCAAATATTTTTTGGTTTTCAATGGAATGGTGTTTGATCTATAATTATTTGCTAACAAAACTTAAGAAAGTTTAGAGAGTGTTAAACTAGGACCAAATCAATCTTTCTTGAAAATGTCCGTCCGTGACATTAGTGTTCATCACCCCTGTTGAAAAATGGGCTAATCCAATGACTTTCCCGACCTTGTCAATTAAACAAACGTGAATTTTAGTAACTTTAGATATCAATGGAAAACCTGAAAGTGATTTCATCATAAAAATCTGAAAATTAAATTTTCACCCCAATGCTCACTCTTAACCGATCAGGCTCATTATAAATGTTGTTTGGAATAAAACTGCTTGAGGAATGTACATGTATGTCTATGCCTGCAGGCAACTGACATTTTCATTTATTTAAACTCATAATTTGCCAGAGAAATCTGAGACTTGGTGGCAGTTGGTGTAATTATGTGAATTGTAGATTCATACTAAAATAAATGATTGAGCTAGTGGCAAAAGATTCTTTCCTCTGTTTGTGTGTGTGAAGAATGAATAACAAACCTTTGGGAATGGTGTATTTGCATACAGAAAGATAACATGCGAATGGCAGAGAAGGTGCTAACAATATCTTTAGCTTCAGGCCTTTATTCCATCCTATTCCTCCAGTGCAAAGATGTAGACCCTACAAGTACATGTATGTCATTTATTTCATCTTATTTCATTTTATTTCCAAAAGAGCATGACAATAGTCAGGTTCACATAGAGGGAGCTAAACTTTAAGTTTCTCTTGTAGTTTAAAAACTTTAAGTTATCTTGTAGTTTCAGATTGTATAAACGGACTCGTAGTTTTGAAACTTTAAGTCTACTTGTAGTTCCAGAAACACAAGCGAACTTGTAGTTAAGGCCAAAACAGCAACGGGATTCCCCGTTGTAATTATGGACTGTATATGTACCTGTGGACAGAATAAACTTTAAAGGGCAATCCAACCTTGGTAATGAGATGATTTGTGTGAAAGCAGAAATATATGAAAAACAGGATGGTGAAAGTTTGAAAGAAATCGGACAAGGAATAAGAAAGTTATGGATGTTTGAAAAATGAGATCACTACATCTATGCGAATCTCAAATTGGCAATTTGGTGATTCGATTGTGACATTTTTGTGGACAACTCTTCCAATTGTCGTACACAAAAATATTATTAATTTGCAGTTTTCTTCGAGGCGCTTTTTCCCTCAGGGCAGTACTCAAAATATATTGGAGATAGCATATTGTTATAGGTCCTCATGAAAGAAAAAGATCCTACTGAGTAATACATTTTGAAAAAAGTGACATTTTAGTCATTTTGTGTGTTGGAGCGAATGGGGGAGTTGTCCACAGCTACATCACAGTGACATTACCTATTCGGCCAATTTGAAATTCCCATATGTATAGTGATTACAACTTTCAAAAATTCATAACTTTCTTATTGCTTGTCCGATTTCGTTCAAACCTTCACCAATCTGCTTCTCTGATTTTTCCTCTTTCTTTCAAAGTAACTTGCTATTAAGGTTGGATTTCCCTTTAAGTTTAGCAAACTCATTGTTAACGGTGACCTCTCTGTTCATGTTAAAATGAGGGGGGGGGGATCCCCCGTTGTAATTATGGACTGTATATGTACCTGTGGACAGAATAAACTTTAAGTTTAGCAAACTCGTTGTTAACGGTGACCTCTCTGTTCATGTTAAAATGACGATTGTTCAACTAGTCATCGCAGAACACCGAGCGTCATTGTTTCGGGCCCATGTGAACCCTCATCGTTGTTAATGAGTTGTTTCGTTAACTTAAAATATCACTAACTTAAAGTTTCAAAACCACAAGTCCAGAATGAACGTAGCTATTAAGATAAGTACTGTAACAAAAGATAAAAAAACATCAGCTAGTGCCTGGGGATCACCCAAAGAAAACAAGTACTTGTATATATTTGATATAAATCAAGGAGACGAAAAAAGAAAATCTGCAGTACATGTATATTTATGAAATATCAATGTATTAATGTATTATAATTCTTTTAATAAAATGGATTCAACTTATGAACTGTACTTTCCTCTTAGTTAAAATGCAATCTGTATTGATGACTGAGGAAAAGAATATAGATTGACTGTCAATAACTCTGTTAATCTGATTTTAATAAGACTGAAGTAAGTCACTCAGAAAGGCATGGAATGTGAAATGGCTAATTATGATTTCCTTCCTCATACTGCAAGTTCAAGATTAAGTTGTTGATTATAATGTAATGGTTTTTTTCTTAATTGGTAGAATGAAGAGGAAGGATACAAGAAACATTAATGTGCAATTTATACATTTACCTAATCAGGGAATAATTTACCTGGTAGAGCACATCAATTTGCTATGCACTTTGGGTGTGATGCACTACACATATTGACAGAGGTGTCGGAGTTTGCTACATTGAACTGTGTAGAATTTTAAACAAATTATTTGTCTGCTGACTGACATTGCTATTCAAATATCAGTAGGTAAATTATTCCCTGCTAATTCATTTAGGAAGACTTGGACTGACCTATATTTATTTGACTTGTACATGCACATACCATCATCCTCACCAACATCCTTCAGAATTGATTGCGATATTAATTACCTGGGAACACATCTTTCCTTGAGACCTACATTATGTAGCTGGCTCATATTACATGCAGCCACAAAATACACTTTACGTAAATATTTGTCCAGTATTACAGTTTGGGCAGGGGAATTTCTCCGGTTTGGGTTTAACAATCCACTGCTGTGAACAGCAGTCACTGAATGTATCCTAATGCCCTGAACATTGAATTATGTTTCACGATTACCTGTTTAATTGACCCTAGGCGGTTGTATCGAGCCATTTGCTAGTAGTAATAGAAGTGTCAACATCTAATGCATGTGCACATTAATAGAGTACAATGTATATGTACATGTAGGCTATTTATACACTGTACATACGTACATTTAAATGTACATAGAAACCTACTTCATTTCAGTGTGATTGGCTGCTCTTCTAGGCCTCTCTTACCCCTTTCTAAATCTCTCAAGAGGGCATAATAGGAGTAGATTAAGAGCATTATAGGACTTCATGAATATATCCGCATCAAAATAATGCACATTATTTTAGGGCTGGTATTACAATGTATGTGCATAATAGCAGAATTTTTTAACCAAATGCTGGGTATATGAATGCGATAATGCGGACCTTGCATCATCCCACCTTGATATCAGTCACAGGTCTTTTGATTTCCTGCACTATGCATGGCAAAGTTTTCTCCTTCAGTTCACAGATCCTACATGATGCAGGTTTTCTGAATGGATGCTGGTAAAATTAATGCTCTTCACATGCAGGTTTTGATACTTAATGAACACAATTTTTATGCCTCCGCCGGAGGCATTATGTTTTGGGGTTGTCCGTCGCGCTTTCTTGTTCGACCGATAACTCAAGATTAAGAACCATATGAGGTAAGAACTTTAAACTTGGTGTTAGTATATATTACCATAGGAAGACGATCTGATTAGAATTTGGAGTACGTAGGTCAAAGGTCAAGGTCACAGAGGCCAATTTTTCTGAAATTTCAGGTGTTAGGCTCGTTCTAGTGATAACTCAACCATTTGAGGTATGAACTTCAAACTTAGTGCTAGTATGTATCATCATAGGAAGATGATCTGATTAGATTTTGGGGTATGTAGGTCAAAGGTCAAGGTCACAGAGGCGAATTTCTGAAATTTCAGGGGGTTAGCTTCGTTCTAGCGATAACTCAAGAACCATTTGAGGTATGAACTTCAAACTTAGTGCTAGTATGTATCACCATAGGGAGATGATCTGATTAGATTTTGGGGTACATAGGTCAAAGGTCAAGGTCACAGGTCAATTTCTGAAATTTCATGTGTTAGCCTTGTTAAAGCGATATCTCAAGAACCATTTGAGGTATGAACTTCAAACTTAGTGCTAGTATGTATCATCATAGGAAGATGATCTGAATAGATGTTGGGGTACGTAGGTCAAAGGTCAAGGTCACAGAGGCGAATTTCTGAAATTTCAGGGGGTTAGCTTCGTTCTAGCGATAACTCAAGAACCATTTGAGGTATGAACTTCAAACTTAGTGCTAGTATGTATCACCGTAGGAAGATGATCTGATTAGATTTTGGGGTACATAGGTCAAAGGTCAAGGTCACAGGTCAATTTCTGAAATTTCATGTGTTAGCCTTGTTAAAGCGATATCTCAAGAACCATTTGAGGTATGAACTTCAAACTTGGTACTAGTATTTATGAGCATAGAAAGACGATCTGGTTAGATTTTTGGATATGAATGTCAAAGGTCATAGAGGTCAATTCAGGAATTGCAGGTTTTAGCATTAACATGATATCTCAAGAACCATTTGATCCATTAACTTCAAACTTGGAAGTAGTATGCATCACCATAATGACACAAACTGATTAGATTTCTGTTCACGTAGGTCAAATGTGACAGGTCATAGAGGTCATTATACAGGTGTATGTGAAATTAATGTTTTTTTACCTTTGTTATCACCATATCTCAACTATTTTGTATTCATGACTTGGAGGAGATAAAGTGATTAAACTTTTGGGTTATAAGGTGTAAGGTCAAATGTCAAAGAGGTCAATTAACATGTAATTAGAGGCTTTTTATTCTGGTTATCACAAGATTTCAAGAACAGTTTGAGCCATCAACTGAATTTAGACGGAGGCATATAGGAGACGCAGTCGCATTCATCTTGTTATTGCTTAATGTGCATTATTTTATTACGCATGATAGGAGCATAACTTTCTGAAAGGGGTAAAATTTTTGAAATTTTTAGGGTTCGGACTTGGATTTTAGGAGCCCATGTGTCTTGTGGGGTCTTTCAGTGTCGAGCCCTGGATTTAGTGACATTTACATGGGAAATGACATAATCCTGGACATTCTGATCTTTTGCATGTTGACTCTTAAAATGCAAAATGTTTCAAAGTTGGGAATTTGTTTGTTACCATAAAAATGACTGTAGTATTAGCCAAATGTACACTTTTGTTACGAATATGACAGTTTCAATCCAAATTTTGTCCGTAAAACTCGGATAATTATATCAATATCATGGAAAAACAAGATTTTTGTAGGCCTGTAATTGTTTCTTAATCCAGAATCCAATAGAAAAAGAAAGTTTTATGAAAAAAGTGACAACTGGACTGTGATAAATTGTGATAATCAGGATATTTTTTCTGTTGATGTAGCAGCCCATATTAGTGTAAAAAATATATCGGTATCCTATTGAAAAGTTAATGTCAGTACACATAATGTAAGAGGTCATGTATTTTGGGTTTAGAAGCATCGTAAAAAAAGGGGTGGCTTTGAGTCCATCAATTTTGCTTCAATCCAATTCGCAAAATGTAATTTTGGGAGGTGAAAATGTGAAGGGGTATTTACGTCAGTGGTGTCATGCATTGTGGCACAACTCTCCCGGGCAATATCAAGTCCTTTCATCTGAGGTCCTGAGGTCCCTAACTCCCTTGGTCCCTAACTCGCCCTTTCAGACGTTGTGTTCCATAATGCACCTTGGCATGCCGGCTTCCCTGCAGGAAACGAGACAAATCAAACTAATAGACGAGGAAAAATTTCCTCCAATTGCGTGATTTGCATGCCATCCAAAGAAAGAAGAGCTGCAGAGATAAACAGAATCTGGGAGTTGTTGCCCTAGAAATTTAATTGTTGGCGTGCACAGAGGAGAGCCCCCATCGCTGATAAATTAGTATGGTGAGAATGATTAGTGCTGTCCTGATAGAAGAAGAAGAAGAATCCCTTTTAAATGTCACGGTTGGAAAGAGATGAATAAAGAAAGAAGGACAGATGATTGCTACCTGGTGATAAATGCCCCCATCACCTACCCATTTAAACCCTTCAAGTGCCCCACACAGCCCTCCCCTCCCTTTCCACATATTTTTTTCTCATTCTACATAGCAGAGTCTGCACCTAAGAAAAGTACATGTATCATGTAATGTCTATCAGTGTTTTGAGGAAACAAGATGATTTAGATCAAGCTCATTGTATTGAATTACTTATTTTATTTATTTTAGTGGCCAACCACAAGGCCTTTCTGTTTCATATTTCGTGATACACATTATTGCTCACTGAATACAAATGGAAAGTTTTCCTCTAAGTTATATTTTGTATAGGCCTGCATTTGTATATTTACTGCACTGTAAATGCCATATCAGCTTGTAAACAGCAAACAAAATGTATTAAATTTGTTTGCCTATTGTCAAATCAAATCGTCAAACCTTTAAACACATGATATTTGACATTGAGTGCGCAATTAATTGTGGTCTCAATTGACATGTGGTGTAGGACATAACATGAAATCTACTAAAATTGCATGATATGTTATTGAATTGATTGCAATTTATGTCTCTGTAGTAGTGTTCCTTCCAAAAGCACTTAAGAATTTAAAAAATGCATCATGCCTTAGACAATATTTTGTCATACTGTATAACAAGAATTGCCTCCATACCTCAGATATCACATAAAACGTTGGTGCTTGTCGCCTGAAGTGACCACATACTTAGTCATTGCAACTTGTTATGATAGCTTTTTGTTGATAATAGGGTCTCCTTATTTCATCTAATTTTCATTAAATTCAACATTGCAAATAGCTTTCTATGGTTCTGTGGACATTTATATTAATGAGATTACAGATGGTATAGAACTATCATGCAGGACAATGACGAAAGCTGAATTGATAATTGTATTGACGCTCAGCATCACATACGCAATTAAACAAGTGCTCATTTCTATCTGCTTTGGCCAATTGAATTTAAATTCATTTTGGCATTTTTGCTAATTCCCATTTGGGTATTAACCCTGTGACAGACAGATACTTAGCTGTTCAGAATGATATGTAAACGCACTTAAAGGTTTTGGATAAAGCAGATCTAAAGCCATCACTGTTATGTTTTTGCAGTCCAGCCTGTTGAAACATGTAATATCAGGCTTTTGAAATATAAAATTTATTTTGTCAGCATGAAAATTTTTCATCCGTTTATTTATTTCTGAACAAAAAGCATGACCTTTGTAGGTGCTATTCATGTTTTGATGTTAATGAGTTATGAATAGCAATGTAAAATAGACTGAAATTACCATTTAATGAATTTTTTAGATGGAAAATTGAGATTTAGACAGGCAAAACATACAAAAGTCTTCCAGCCCATTTGATGATATTCAAATATGATTTCACCTGAAAATAGTCCATAGTACCTTCTAATACATTTTCTCTTTTTCTGGGGGGGGGGGGGGGGGGGGGTTGATGCAGCTCGAGGCATAATGTACGATACATGATTATTAACATTTAAAATATTAACAAGAGATTGAAATTCATTGTCATTTGGCAAATTCTTTATTTCACGTACATGTACATGTATACATGTACAATACATGTGTGTAATTTTAATTGCGCATAAAGTGTATCATTGACGTTATTTTAATAGATGTAATTCCTGGAAGTTTATAACATTATTTATCTGTCATTTCAATTTTAAGTCCCTCTGTGTCCTAAATTGCTCCTTCTACATGCTGTCAAATGCTTAATACTCTAATGTATATCAAATTTAATTTTTTTGCTCAGTACTTGACTGCTAGTCAACCTTGATTCTTAATCACACCTGCCTATGCTCTATAGATTATTTGTAATTTGACACTGATAGGAATTCCAATATAGACCTTTGTACTTGAGGGGCATGTTATTTATTTACTGCTATTCACACATTTGATCAGGCCAGGGATTTGCATAGTAAACAATAAGTTGGTATGCATATGTGGATTGTTAATGGCTGTGTGCAGTGATGCCTGTATTATATCAAAACAAGCATGGAAGCTGTAGGCTTACATGTATATGTACATGTAGATATATATGCACTTTGCAAAATGTTACTGTACTTACATTTAATAAACTTGTTAGTTTTGATGAATAAAATCAAAATGAATATTATACAAATATACCAAGTTGTGAGAAAGTATAGTGGAAATTATTTATCTGAGGAGGGACTGGCATGGTACTATTTTTCCTGAGGGGCGAAGCCCCGAGGAAAAAATAGTAACTTTTGCCAGTCTCTCTGAAGATATATAATTTCCACTTTACTTTCGAACTAAATGCTTGGTATATTTGTTTTATATCTCTTCTTTACAACTAATTAAAAAAAAAATAATTAAAGAAATATTGATTTGAAAGTTCCTCAAAAGTGACGTTGAGTCACTCTGCAGAACTCACGAAAAACAACCAAACCAAACTTGAACACTTTCTTCGTATTTGAACTGTCAGTGGAAGCATTAAAATCGTCGATATCTGCCCCTTGTAAGAGGTTTAAGCGAACTTCCTCGGAGGCCGCCATGTTTGTTTACATATCCGATCCGAACCGATTAGCTACGTACCTAGCTGATCTTGAACGAGCGCTATATAGCGCGGGCTAAAGTACCAGTGACTTGCGCCGATCTATGGCGCCGATACTGCAGGCGGCAGGTTATGAGCAGTCCGTATAAGGACTCGCTTAGCGGGTCATCTGATCTGCGCGTTCGAATTTGACACAGATTTTGTCAATGAACAGTGAGCATGCGCAGTAGTGCCTTGGAAGAAAATATTAAATAGAGCATGCGCAGTTCTGCCCAGGAAAAAATAGTTAAAGCTATTCGGAGCTCTGGCAGTGATTTGTTTTTCCTAGTGAAATTATATTTTATCACGTGAGCACCAATGGACCAATCGTGTATTTAGAATACTCATGAATATTCATAGAAGGGATATAAAGATCTATAATTACAATAAGGGGAACTGGGTCTGTTTCTCTACCCCTTTCTCAATTTTTACACATAATATGGTTTGACTACGAAAGTGGCTGGATAAACATGTCGACCCACGTTTCCATTTCATACATAAAAACATGTATGGATATCACTACTTATGATATAATAAGTTTGTGGTACATGTATTGTGTATGTTGTCTTCGTTACTATGGTAACTAACCTCAGAGTCATTTTTGTATACATACAATACATGTACTGTCATTCTGTGTAAGGAAGTGTGGGAGGAGAGGAAGAGGTGATAAAATATGTCTGATTATTTACTGCCTGAGAAATCTGAGTTGAAATTTAAGATAGAGAGACCTATATTGACTACCTGTTTTGGTCTGCCCATCCTGTTTTGTGTCTGATGAGCTAATCAAAATAATACATGTGCTATGATTAATAGGATTAGGAAATGACACTATTATTGATAAACCATCATGCTTTTATTTATTACATCAACTTGCATTAGTACATGTTTTGGTTTTTATATTCAGGTATCTATCATCATCAAAACATTTGTTTGTTGCTAAAATTAGCCACAAACATAAGCAGACATGTTTGAATGTCATGTACATGTAGGGTCAGTAACCAGGAACTTAAGTGTATCACTTCCTTCAGAGGAATTACAAAGCTGTGACAAAAAAAGTTTGCAAAGACTGGTTGCAACTTGCAAATATATTTTGCAAATATATTTTAAGGAAAAAACTGTCATCTGCTGAACCTTGTACATGTACAAGTACCTTACATGCATCATTATATTTGCAAGAATGGATATTGGAGAACAAAAATTACAAATCATTAAAGGAGACTACCAGTTTAAAAAATAAATACAGATAATCTCAAATCCCATTATTCCAAGTCCACGTGAGTTGACCCTGCAAAACACAAGCAGAAATGGAATGGCAATACCTACATGCATCCAATATTTATTATTTTAGTGAAAAAGACATTATTTGAGAAGATTTCACCAAGTTGCTGCCTTCACTGATTCTACTTGATTGCAGTGGAATGAATATTTATTGAATATGATCCATGAAAATAAGTGTACACCCCCCCCCCAAGATTTCATATCTTTATATATATATATATATATATATTTATATATATATTGCAGTGATATCATTGCTGTTGTAAGTTTATGTGAATTTTATGAATACACTACCTTATTTGAGTAACTAAATAATGATAAAGGCTAGGGAATAATCTGTTTTAAATATATATTAATTGTGTGTTTCTTTTTTTATTGTTCTCTCTTTTACAGGTAAGTCCTATTTGGTTATGAATTTCATCTCTACATCCGTAAAGTCAAGAGTAAGGTAAGCCGAGAAGAGGTGATATTAAAAGCAATAAAGGTACAGGTTTAATAAATTTTCAGGTTTGACAGTTTGTTTTGCAGATTTTTTCCCCCTCTAACACACTAAGTAATATCATTTGCATCCTTGCCATAAAGTACATGTAGTTTCTCTTCAAATGCTTGCAAATCAATACAGGTTTGTAAGAATAATTTATGAAATCCTAATCCTTTTTCATTTTCTTATTGTGCAGGATTCAATATTTGCTTGGCATAATATGTTCATTTTCAAGGTTTCATTACTTCAGCTAAAATTTGATAATTCTGAAGAAAATGACATAAGGGAATGTCTGTGTTAAAAAAATTATAGCAAGAAAAAGTGTATTATCATGTACATGTAAGATACATGTAGCCAATTCATAGCCAAGAGCAAATAGGTTAACCCAAACACAGACATCTATTACAGGTATAAGATATCTTGTAGGATGGACCTCAGCACATATGTTTTTATGAATTACCGTAGTCTTCCTGATGATGTAAAATGGTTCCATAATCCATGCCAGTGAGATAGAGGGGAATCCATCCTCATTGAAATATCGAATAATTCCTGGGCCAGAGCAGACAGTGACCTATATGGCTACTATTCCAGGCATCAAGTCCGATTAGTTGGCGTATTTGTCAAACGGGGGAGGTATATTTAGCGAGATACACCAAGAAGTACACTGACATTTCACTCGCATGGTGGGTGGGTGTGCATGTGTAGCATTGTTGTGATGGATATGTGGGCATTTTATTAAATTATTATTCTAACTGTTAGGGATGATTAGAATTCAATAACTGCAAGATGTGTGATATTCTTGTTTAAAAGAAATAATAGGGGTTTCTTTTGAATAACAATCAATTAATATTTTTCATAAAATTAACAAAAATGTTAACAAATATAATAATTAATTTGATATTGCTTGCTAATTGATGAACCATAAAAGAAAAAGGGAAGAAGGAAAGCGAGTAATAGTGGAACACGTGTGATTATGAAATTTGAGATTGGGAAGAGAAAAGAGAAGAAGATGGAAAACGATGAAAATACATGTAGATCAAGTACATGAGAAGATTTTCAAGGAGTGTTAGAGGACATGGTAGAAGAGGGGGAAATAAAACGGGTACCTGTACGAGAAGAAACGAAAAAAATTGTAAAAGATGTGATTTTTGACGTGAGCTGTATACATGTAGGTCTTCAGTAGAGGATGTACATGTGACTGTCGTGCTTGTAGGACTAGTAACAATATATTTTAATCCAGTGGTCTTTTTACTTGGAATGCTACTGATGGCTCTTTGGATCATTCCTTGTGCTCTGTAGACACGGCCGCAAGTGTATCTCTGGCTTTTAGTCCCAGAGAAAGCATCCACAATGACACGGAGCTCCTCATGTGATTAATGTCTCGAAAGCCAATTTCATGTGCACCGTGCTTACGTAGATTGGAGTATAAATTACGGAAGCATCTCCTTGCGAGCTGCCGTACGTGTGGTGAATGAGGAACTCCAGCATGAGCAAAGGGGCTTTAAAACTCCATGCAGAACATTCTCATGGGTTTTTACAATGCTATAAAACAGTAGAGTCAGTTTATAGCTAAAGGAGCATGCAGTAAAAGTGGAGTGGAAGATTAATGAGTTCGAATGTGGATTCTACTACTTGATTATAAATTGAAATATATTCATTGCCTTCTGGTATCTATTTTTAAAAGTCGCCATGATAACCTTGCTTCCAAGGAGTCTGATGAGGTTATGAATCATCAGATTTTATTAACATATTCCTAAGTAGTGGTATTGATTGGCAAAATGTCCTTTTTTTTAAAAGGTTTTGACTTTCTATAGAGTATTTTTGTAATCTCTTGTCTCTTGTTAAGGTTTAGAAGAAAAAATATATTGCATTGACAAATAAGTGAAATGGTACACTCTGTAGAGTGCAACAAATTTATTATATTCTTGAAATTTTCAATATTTTAAACAGTATTTTAATAATCTTATTATTTTTGGGTTTTTTAAGGGAAAAAAAAAAGAGATATTGCATTGACAAATACGTGAAACAATACTTTCTGTAGAGTACAGCAAATTTATCCCTTTCTTGAAATTTTCAACATTTCAGAGTATTTTAATAATCTCCTGTCTCTTGGTTAGTTTTAGAAGATGATATTGCACCAACAAATCAGTGAAATAATACATTCACAAATTTCTGTACAATGTTGACTTTTGTAAAGAGCATGGGTGTTGATAAAACTCAAAGTTGTAATGGACTCTTTTCAGTGGAGAGGAGAATAACAAGGCTCTGAATATTCTGTAATTGATTGGATGGCCTAATATCCGTGGCCTGTTCATCCAGAAACTGACAAATAGTCCGGGAAAATGAATCGTTCATTTGTGTGACATGCACTGCATTTATCGTTATCCTCTAAATACAGTCTTTTTTTTCCTTCTCCATCTCATTTGCTTCGTGTTTTCACCATGTGACCCAGATTGAGCCACAAACAAATTTGTTATTTTGCATCGCTGTCTCGTTTAGAAAATGGGGCAAATGAATAATTTCTTCATTGGGCTGTTGCCAAGAATGCACTAGAAATTAGCATGCTTGGTTGAGGAATTTTATTTTTGTTCCATGAATGTGGAATCAGAGCCTGGTGTAATGAAGTATGAGAACATAATTCATATTGTGCAATAGTGTTATGATGTCAAGTGGTAGAAATGGTCCTTAGATGGTCCTTGAACACAGCAAAGCCCATCCCCTGATTGCTGTACTTTTAATTTTTTAGGGGACATAGGGTTCATGCAGGCGTAGAAAAGGGGGGGGGGGGTGTTGAGTGGTAATGGTGTCATTTATATGACACCATATTCATCTTTACAATTTTAAAGGTAGCATTGATTTTTGGAAAACAAATTTATTTTCAGATTCCCAGTGTTTCGTTACTATCTAGATCCCTTATTTTCATCAAATTAATACACTATTAACTACAAATCTCCCTTCATGCTAATCAGTTTGACCAGTTAATGACCTGTTGATAATCATTTGAACTAAGCTATATTTAAGCTTAACCTATTTTTAAAAACATAAATATATTTAAACCCAACGCAGCAAAATACTTTGAACCATTTGTGAATTCAAGTTGGTGCCTGGAAAGGGGGTGGGGCCCATAGATCTTAATGCCTTAGTCACTATAATTGCCAATTTCTCTGGGTCTTTGAATATTGGGAATTGTGGATTGTGAATTTTTATTGTGAAATTTCTGAGTGTTTAGTTAAATAAAGGTGTTTTGAGATTATAATGCACAAGTAGATGTAACCATGAGATATGTGCTTCATGCATGTAGAGAGTCTACTTGTGGAGACTGTATAAATGCTTAATACTTTCCTCTTTTAGCAGAGGGTGAGAATATAATGGATAAAAATAATACATAAAGAGGAGTAGTAGGAAAGGAAAGATATAGAGAGAGAAATGACTTGAGACTTGAGTCATGAGTTAACTGTGTACACTCTACTAGCTCATGCCTCCAACTTGTCTGGCATCTGTTTGCAGACAAGACTGGGAACTGCAGATCTGAAGTACTTTGATTAATTGTCTGCAAATTTTGAAATCAGATGGCCTCCAGTAGGGTAGTTCCATCATATTTTTATAGTTGCTGTGAGCAGATTGATGGCTTATGATTCCTGAGCTCAAGACCGTGATCCAAAAATAAGTTTTTTTTGGTTTTTTTTTTAATAGCCTCTCTTTTAAGAACCATATGTGGTATGCCATGTTACTAGATTTCGAGATTATCTCTTCTTTCTTGAAATGATCTTCAGCCATCACTATGTACTGCATTCCATCTTCAAGATGGTCCCACCAGGTGCACATAATCCATTAAAAATAGGTTTTTAAAATACTTTAACAACAACAACAACAGAGACAACAAAATAACATAAATACATATTCAAAGATGTAAGAACTTCAAACACTACAAATTTCTTTACATTCTGTTCTTTACTTCTTTCTACTTTTAAAAATGACATTGCACCATTTGTGATGAGAGTTGATGAAATCATTTGCCAACAGGAGCTGAGTATTAAGCTTCTAGGAGAATGAGAGAATTCAGTGGTCAGTGGGTTAGTAAGTTCACATCAGAGGAAGAAAGCTGATTAGTCCCTTTAAGAGCTGATCAATACATACCCCACTTGTATTGATTCCCAGATTTCTCCAATGTGAAAGCACTAGCTCTAGCAGTCTATTTATAAGGTCAAGGGGACAGGATGAACATCTTCTATTAACCCATTCAATACCATGCCCAAGATAACTCAGGCTGGAGTCAATGGAAAATGCTTGTTTATACCCAAATCAACATGTATCCAAAGGGTTAAAGAGCATAGAAACATATATGTATGCTTTGCTTCCTGTGCATTAGCAATGGCTATTTGAACATTTTAGTAAAGACTTTGTTATTGTCAAGTGTACAGGGCAGTTTATAATTCTGTAAGAAGTGAATAGTGTTGACGTCAAGATGCAATTTTATCAAAAAAATAAGTGCTTGTGCACATGCAGTCCCAAAGAAAAGATGGAAAGCTTATTCAATTTATAATGTTATACCTGCCTTTAGTGACTACTTAGAGACTGATTAAATTTCTACTGAGCAATGCTTCTATTTGAAACCTGCAAGGAACCTGCCTACATGTATAACGTGTACATGTATAGAGACAGTTTTCTTGTTTCCCCATGAATACTCTTATACAGGTGTGACTGTTTAATTTATTTTAAAAAGGAATCTTTGAGGACCACCTGTCTTTGTTCTGTCTTTGTTCTGTCTTTGTTTATCTTATCATTAAACCAGGACTACAGTCAGAATCATGTAATAAATCTTTCTATGTTTCCTAAATTCTTCCATCTCTCTATCAGCACCCTCTTCTTGGTGCCATCCATTAGTCCATTAGTCCCATCTACTCAGAATCCTGTTGGTGTTATTTATGACCAATCCTCTAAGGTGGACACTCCATTATCACTGAGTGATAAATTTAGGGATTTTCTACTGCTAGGTCCAGCCCACATTAAAGGGAAGAGAGATATGTTTACAAATCTTGTGTATTACCCCTGGACTAATGTACCATCATCCATAAATTAGACAATATACACTTGTAGTTCTACATGTATCATCTGCTTAGAGCCTCAAGAGCTTTAAGCAGATGTTGGCTCAGTTGGTAAAGCGCCTGCCTGTCGAACCAAAAATTGAGGGTTCGAATCCACCCCGGGTGGATGACTGATGCCTGCGTTGTGTGTTAACATGCCCCTCTCTTGTTTCATAGATGCAGGCTACATGTATGTTACATTGGAAAACACTCCATCCCTCGGATAGGACGTTAACTGGAGGTCCCATGTAGAGGACAGTCACCACCTTTGCACTTTAAGAACCCACTGCACTATTCGAATAAGAGTGGGGGAAACCCCGGTGTGGTGGTACGCCTGCATATCCCAATCGTTATATCGGGAGGAGAGACCTAAGGGTTACAGTGATTCAGTTCGCTTTTCCTCTCTCAGGCACAGGTGACGCCAAATACTTAATAATAATGATTAATAATAATAATATATTTAATACAGTTTTAGCCTCTCTGACTTCCAGCAGACTATATCATGTAGTGAGAGCCAGAAGGGCACTAACCCACATCCTTTAATACATAGTCAACATCCTCATTATGCTCAATAGACAATATGGTGAATATTACCGCAATTTGTACTGCTATACATGTATGTAGGGTACCAGCAGGGATTGTGATCACCATTCTCTTGTGTTATCCTGTAGATTGTAATTGGTAAATTGGGCTACTACGTAATGATCTATCTATCTGTCATTAACCAAAAGTGAGCATCATCCTTCCTGTTGAATGATGAACCAGCATCTCATATCTGTATACCCCTTGATGATAAAGCCAAGTAAAATTTATTCCGAGTTTCTTGTCCGGATTGTGCGAAAATGAGGAGGAGGGGGTACCGTGCTATTTGATATTTTTCCAAGAAGGCCGCTGCACATACAAATGCTATTTGGCATGGCTTCCCGTGATATTTATATTCTTCTGGGGTCCCTTTAAACCTCCAAAAGGCATCAAGATTTAATTTTAGGGGTCTGCAGCAAAATGTTGGTGGAGTATTAAAAAAAACTTTTTAAAAAATAAATAATTATCAAATAACAAAAAAAAAAAGGAGGCGGGGATGAGAAACTAGGAATAATTTCTATTTGGCCTAATCATATTCTACCTCTGTGCTTCCTGAATGAGTGAATGATGAGCTTAGGCTAGAAGGGATCCGCCTCAATTTAAAATGTGTCTTTGCATGGAAAGACAAACCCCTTGAAAGAGAGATATAGTGAGGCAATGATATCAAACATCATTTTTCTTCAATGTTAGGAGATCGATGTGTCTTGTTGCATGTCAATGTGGTTAGTATCTGTTGTGACATGAGTACATCCTGCCTTGTCTATATTGATAAGAGTGAAGAGGGGAGTGTAGATGGATAACTTCCAGGGTTCTTGTTAATAGCCGGTAACCGGCTGTGGCCTCACAAAAAAAAAAAAAAAAAAAAAAAAAAATATATATATATATTATATAAAATCAGTCTCGATTCAATTCAACAAGTCGCTATCTCAAATTTCAGTTTACACAAGCTTCACAGCGGTGTTGTGAAAGCGGTCGTAAAGAAACGGGAAGAAACAGCTCTAAACACAGCCAATGAGCGAGAGATCGAGAAAGCAAGAAGAAACAAAACTAAACTGACTCGACGAGGGCTAGTGCGCTAGCGCGCGTGCGGAATAAGCATAAGTCGGGGTTGCGGGTAATACACGATGCTGGGCTTAAAAAAGCCCAAAACAAATGAAGAGTCATATATCACCAAAACTGACAATAATCTAGGGGGCTAAGGTCCTGTTTATATGATCAAAGAGAATTCATTTACTGTTTTGTAAGTCTAAATGCTACGACATATTTTTACAAATTAATTTTGATGTTAAAATCAACAGCCTAACTTGCGTATACATACAACCCACAAACAGGTTCATGCCGTGACACAAACCCGGCACAATTAAACCAGTGGCAGCTTTACTCTCAATGAGGGCTACCCAAAATTCAAGTCCATTGACCAAGCAAGGAGTTATCACTGGACCAAGCAAGGCTTCGAGACGTAACGCTTGTCAAAGTAAAGATTTGTGATCGTATTATTAATCACCATCAAAATGAAAGAAAACATTACAAAACACACAATAACAATACAGATAAAGGCAAACTGATACCTTGCTTTAGAAAATATTCCTAGCTAAATCCAAGAACTATCACAGAAGTTTCATGTTTGAAGAGATTATGGCGCAAGGTTTTTCAACAAAATAATCGATCCCAAAACGTATGAAGTTTCCCCCATTTCATACCCATGCAGAGGTAGGTTCGCTCCATAGGTTCGCTCCCCCTGCTCCAGCGGCCCAGAGAGTTTGCACATTCTGCTAAAATGAGAGAATAGTCTCTGCACATGGCTTCTGCATAAATTAATTTGCATACTAGCTCAACCAATGCGCATTGGTTGAGCTAGTATGCAAATTAATTTATGCAATAGCTATGTGCAGAGACGTTTCTCTCATTTTAGCAGAACTTGCAAACTTGCTGGGCCGCTGGAGCAGGGGAGCAAACCTACCTCTGCATGGGTATGAAATGAGGGAAACTTCAAATGTTTTGGGATCGATTATTTTGTTGAAAAACCTTGCGCCATAGCTCTTCAAACATGAAACTTCTGTGATAGTTCTTGGATTTATCTAGAAATATTTTCTTAAGCAAGGTATCAGTTTGCCTTTATCTGTATTGTTAATGTGTGTTTTGTGATGTTTTCTTTCACTTTGATAGTGATTAAGATACGATCACGAATCTGTACCGTATCTGTACTTTGATAAGGGCTTGTCACGTCTTTGGAACAAGCCTTATTTTGGTCAACGACTCAGATTCGAAGAGTTCCCTGACTTTGAAAATGAGTTAAAAAACAGGAAACAACCAATTAAAGTGCAATTTTGTTTTACACTTTTCTAAATCATTTCTTTATGCTTTTGCCTCTAGATTTTGCCGTTTTGATAAGAACATGACTTGAATTTATCATGATTTTTTTATTTATTTTTTTGCTCAGGGGGTCGAAAGTTGGGGGTGCGTTTAATTTAACGACAGCGGTTTATACGTTATTTACGGTAATCCTAGCCTTTTTGTAACGCTGCAGTGTGGTAAATTTGATCATAATCATGAGAGTTCATTGTGTTCATTCACTTGTGCAAATCATATGACTGTAGGATATCAAGAATAGCTGCAGATATAAAAAAAAATCATGCATTCACTTTCTGAACAACATGGATTTTAAATAAAATAACACCAACGTCATCTGAGCTGGCATTTTAAACCTGTTTAGTGTTGCCTTGTTCTTTATTTAAAAGAAGTAATTTCCTTGTACATGTAGGGTCTGGAAGATTGGAAGAATGGACAATTTTACCTTATCAATTCTTGCAAAAGATAGGGGCGCTGCCCCTGGACCCCGCTGGGGGCTTCACTGCCCCCAGACCCCTGTTGCTTTTTTGGAGTAACCGCCTGTAAATGATAAATTACCTGCTATCAGAAAAATTAGCAAGAACCCTGACTTCCTTTATGTCACATGTATGCATATTGTCTAAATTTTTATATGTATGTAATACTGTATACGCCATATATTTCGCAGGGGTTTTATTTTCGTGAATTTCGCGAATCGCGAGTGGGTCGCGAATTTAACAACACATCAAAATATTGCCAACATAAGAAGTCGGTTGAATTTGTTGTCTCCTGGTCAGAAATTCACCACTTTGCTTTGCAAAAGTACATCATCACCGCTGTTTCTAGATTTGAGATTTTTCCGACCGCAAATTCAACCACTCGCGAAATAGTCTGGTTAGTCCTATTCGCGAAAATTTATGGCCGCGAAATTCATGGCTTATACAGTATGCCGGTATTACAGACTACATGTACAGAAGTGATGAGGTTAATGTTACCCTCTGTCTATCACATGTTTATCTCTTCAATTCCTACATGTATATATGATCAGATACATGGAAGTACATGTGTACATAAAATGAATATTTGAAACTATTGTAATAGCACCGTCTATTGAAAGCCAGAAGGGTGGTAACTCTTTATTAAATGAATGATATGATTTAAATGATTTAATGCCCTTTCGCCTCTGTGCAGACATATCAGAAATCACACTTTTATAATCTAGCAACGATGTAAACAAATGTGGTGATATATGCAATCAAAATCTACAAGTACAGGTAAGACAGTGTATGACATATATTAAAGAAGAAAATATTAGCTTTGATTTTTTTTCTTGGAAATTTGACAGCCATTTTCTACCCCCCCCCCCAATCTCCATCTCTTGACACAAATTGGGAGACATCTTAGTAGACTAATGATGCATGATGCATGATGACTGACTATGATCAATAAGATGTACTTCAGTGAAATAGAATTCTTCATGGGATGACTCCATCTACAAGCAGATATACTAGATAGATGTAATAGCTCTCTGCATTGCAAATTGTGATCAATGTAGCACTTGTATGCAGACAGTGACAACCCAGCTGACCATGTCACTTTGTCTTCAATTACAGACTCTTCTTCTGACAGACAGTTATTCTTTGTATTATTTTCATACATTAGATTAAGACTTTGAGTGATTATAGTAATGATTGATTTTGCCGTTAGAGTAATAATTCACGTAATTCATTGCATCTTGTCATACAGAGTATGTATAGACCTGTATATTATGCAAATTTTGCTCTTTCTAATCTAACATAAATGATTAATGTTTGTTTCAGTTTGCAGACTTGTCGACAAATGAGGCATTCTGAAGTGTGAAATTAATGTAATGTGTAAGTAAAAGTTGTAAATGTCAAACGGATATACCTGGTATTGAATAAGAGAGATGTGGAAGGGGAAGGGTGATGTTTTTACTTACATGTACACGAAAGATATTCATTGTCATATTTCTCTTCTATTGCTCGGTTATGATTCCTTTGATGTATAGTTCAGAGTGGTATAAATTCCAATTTTTGCTCAATCCACTGACCCGATGTACCCAAGATCGGGCTGAAAGTTCAGACTAGTCACCAGTTGATTGAGGATGATGGAACATGGAAGTAGATGAGTCACTAGGGGAGAGGGAATACCAAGCTACTTCATGGGATGTGCCATCTCTTGCTTTCAGTTTCCATTTCATAATCTTTTTTTCTTTTTTTCACTCTAAATCCTGCTGATTCCAGTATTGGATGGGATCTTTGGGGATCTTTGTTACATCTGAATTCCTCCCTTCATCTGTCTGCCTATATTTACTTTTGGAGCTGACATCTTCTTTGATAAGTGAGAACGGTTTCTCACTCTTTGATCATGTTCTTTTATGCTTGATCAATTTTCGGCTCTTTTTCTGGTCTGAGCATTTATTTTTTCATTCATTCATGTCTATTTTATCACTCTCATATTTTACACAGTCAGGACAGGAATTATTTAAGGGCTAAATTGATCTCATTTCGTTCTTCAAATTGGCAACAATAATATTTTTCTTTTAGTGCTACATGGTTCCAACAAAATGCAATGTCTTTGAAAACAATATAGATCATTAGAAACTTAGTCGAAAAGTTGAAAAAATTGCCAATTTTGATAAAAAATAGTGATTTTGAACCTCTCAATGTGTTGCCAATTTAAGGATTATGAAGCTTATTCTCCTTTTTGAAATTCCTGGCATCAAACGCAATATGGTCATGCAACAAAAATGGACACAATGTGTGTAGAAATTTTTGCTTTTTCTACTCCTGCATCTGGTATATTTTTTAGAGCTCTGAATCAAAAGTTATTGAGCCAAACCACAAAATGTGGTCAATTGTCTTGAAAGGGTTAAACCACCTCCTTATTCCTCCTCTTCTACTCTCTCTGTCTCTGTCTGTCTGTCTGTCTCTCTCTCTCTTCTACCCCATCTTCATCTCTCTCCTTTCCTGCCCTCCCTCCTCCCATGTATCACAATCCCCCTTCACCTTTCTCTCTGTCAAACATTTAAAAGCTTACAGCAGGCAGTTCAGACTAATATGCATATACGCATGGCCAGCGAGGGGGGGGGGGGGAACACGTCCTCCCTCAGAAATTTTGAAGATTGTACAGTAACCAATGGTAAAGACTAGTCGCTTCCCCCCCCCCCCCCCCCCCCCACTGGCCTTGACAAGAAATCACGGCACATGCTAATATGGCACTCCTCTAATTCTTTATTATAATCCCAGACATCAAAGTGTATCCGCAAGCTTGTTAAGAGTTTCATCCTCTTCAGCACCTGTGCCCTAGTTTCATCCAAAGTGATGCATTCCTGTGTCCAGTATAAGATTACATAGAGGCTTGCCTCTTCTTCCTTTGAGATGAAGAACAAAGCCCTGCTGGTGACAATTTCATGTATTTTATTTGTTTACATATGATTCAGTTGCTTCATACTTAGATTATTGCTAACTTTCTTCTCCTTTACTGAAAAATGAACAATATCAGATGGATATAAAACATATTAATTTTTTCAAAAAAGTAACGAGCAATGCTTAAATCATAGATGGACATTGATTCACTTTACAATACATTGGTACTCATCTGACAGAAAAGAAGTAACATTCTGTCAAAATCTCATCTTTTACAAAATGTTGACTGTTTATGTTATACAATAATACATGTTGTGAGATCCCCAAGTTGGGTTTAGTACATCTGGAAGATTCCTGTTCAAATTCTAATATTTTGTATGAGTTATTATACAAATGTGTTTGTATGTTCCCTTAATATAAATGGAGTATGATATCTGGATGCATGTATATATGACAGATATTGCATTAACCAACCAGATGGGTTTATGCATGGACAGATGCTACATGTATATTAGTTTCAGTTCCCAATGACCCAATGCATATATTTTTAGTATCTTCAGTGTATGCTCTTGAATTATTTTTTTCTCCCAAATGCCCAAATATCTTCACTTCATCCTCTTTTATCATAGGTTTCTGTATGTCATAGTCACATCTCATAATGTTTAGCCTTCTGGAAATAAAGTTTGTCTCCCATCTCACAATAAAAAAGGTAAATGATTGTAATTTATTTTCTAATAAGGGTAGGCTACAAGTACATCTTCCCTTGTTCTTTATCCACTTGTCTATAATTTATTGACCCTCTCCTCCTACCCTCACTCAAAACCTGTCACCCCATTCTGTCCTTGCACTCTTATAAACCATCTTGCCTTTGATTCCATTTTCAATTCCATCCCCATCCACTCTCTCCCTCTTGTCTTAGCATCCTCTTTGAAATGCCCGTCTTCTAGTCTAGCAATGTCTTGAGACTCATAAAGTAAACATGCGGGAGCCCTTGAAAAATGATTATCTGTCAGTACGGTTAATTTCATGCTAGCTGAATATTAGGTCAGTGTTGACTAAAGGGAATCTGGGCAAGCCTATAGATGCTGGCAGAGTACCCTCTACATGAAGCTGTCCCATAAAGCAGTAGTGTGTTTGTGCTCCTATGTTTGATGTAGGTGTCAACATCCTGATTAGAAGCAATTCTTCCTTGCCAGTTTATCAAATTCTGCTTGTTTTGATAATGCTTAAGATTTAATGTACATCTTAACCCCTTCCATGCTGCAGACAGCAAATCTCACCCAAGAATTTCTGTGTTGGACCATGTTGCTTAAAGAAAATGTTGAGTTCTGGAAAAGGTGAAAAATAATTTGTGAGCTTTCTCATTACTTTTATGTCACTTTGGAAGAACATCATAGTAGAATTATGTCCCCTGAAATAGGACAAATAATGTTCTGGCCAAACATTCATGCCACATGTGTGTGCAGTGCATGTGCTTCTCAGCAAGAACGGTAAATTCCTTCTTAATTTGGTACTTACAAAACCACACAGTATACCCCAATTCTTATGTAGACATGATCAACCTTTCCCCAACTGTTTTGAGACAGTTTCTTTCACAATGTAATCGCATGACCAGAACTCAACATTAGTGAAGTTCACACAATGGGAGCTAAACTTTAAGTTTCGCTTGTCGTTTCAAAACTTTAAGTTAACTTGTAATTATCTTGTAATTTCATACAGTATGAATGACTCATAGTTTCGAAACTTGAAGTTTACTTGTAGTTTCGCTAACTTAAAGTTTCGAAATCACAAGTCCCATATGAACGTAGCTTTTGTCTTTAAACTGAGAATAGCTGCATTGTTCATATATATCCTCAGACATTCATTGTGAAGTATAGTCTCAGGGAAGCTATTTTATGCTTGATCTAGTGATGAAACATAGCAATATAGGTCATAAGGAAGCTATTGAAGGTTCTTTTCTGTTCATTGTTTAAAAAAAATATTGGTGGCACAGAAGAGGTTAAAACTTAAAAAGGGAAAAAATATTCTTTTTATAGAAAAAAAATTCAGAGATTGATTTATATGATTTTCAAAGGGAGTTGTGATGATCAGATTATACATGGCAGTACCTGATTATTTTATAGTTATTGGCATAATCATTAGAATACAATTTTATTATATTCTAAAATATATGTTGATAAGTTACTGTATATGTATATGGAGAATCAAATTGTTGATTCATTTTGTGAGTCCATGTAAAAAAATGCATTGTGTTGCACACATTTCAGTCACTCAAAACTACTACAATGAATGATTAGTCATGTGACATGCACATTTGGAGAGCATTTCCACATGATATCATTTGCTAATATCCCCTGTTAGGTGACTTCTTTCTCCCCGTAGATTATCCTGGCTTACACATTCAATGCTAGGCTGTGTCTCGAAACTGAATACATGTTATGAATATTTTAGTGATGATACAACACCATATGAGTTGTGAAAGTTTGCATGATGCATGAGGGTAATAGATACTTCAAGGTGATTCTAACCTACTTCAAATGGAGAGTCCTTCCAAAAGGGAAAATTATTATCAGAATCTCTTTAATATGCTGCATACTTGGCATACATGTTGCTTATGGTAGCTTTTTTTAGAGTATGTTGTTTTTCAAACGCAGAATCACCTGTGTGGCATTTATCATATTACAAATACTTGTTTTTTTGAAAAGTGTACTTTGATATTCCTTTGCAGAATGTTACAGTCTGAACGCTTTCATCCGGCCATGTCAGGACGACACCAATTCATTATGTCTTTTGGCCATACACTTTATGGAGTTTTGCTCAAACATGTATTTACATGTTGCCATGATTTGCTTGTAACTTAACAAACTCTTTATGAGAATTATTTGTACGTTGTGGAAGTTTTGAGTGATACTTTTGACCACTGGAAATGATTGAAAGAACGATGTACACATTATGTACACTGATTCAAATCCAACTAATCGAGGGATCATATAAATAGTGGCTGCATTAACAAGATCGGACTGTGCATGCCTGTGTTGGAGAAGGTATCAGCAGGACTGACTGGCTTGTGATTTGGTACCCTGCATCTCAAAAATATGTCATGAATTTGTGTGCAACCAGCACATGGTTAGTGAATGAAGATTTATTGCCCTAATGACAATGATTTGATAAGTATCCCAAGATAAGAAATGATTGACTGGTCTTTATATTGACACTCCACAGCTGCTCAGAAGTCTTATTCCAGGCTAAGATATACTTTCCTCAAGGCAGGGCCCATACTAACATTTTTAAAGGGGGCTCAAATCAAGTGCAACTTATGGCCTTTATGCAAGGGCCTCTTCTGTTTAACGTTTGAAATTAAAGGGGACCTGAGGGATGTTAACTCATTAGTTTCTTAAAATCTTTACCGGGTTCTGGACCGGTCCAGTAACTCGTTAAAGTGTACCAATCACCTGAAAAAATAATTTGTATACAGCTAGAAAATATACAGTCAACCTCAAAGAACTTTATATGGCATTCTGTAGGTCCACAGTTAAGGAGTATGAAGGAAATAAAGGATAACATGAAGGTGCGCATGTGTACTTACACACAATATTAGAAAAAAATCACTCTCTGAGTGATAATTAAAGATGGCAGAAAGTGACCTTTTTCAGAACTTCTTTCTACCAGATCTCTTTTGTTGAGTTGATCTGATTTGAGTTTACGTCTGGTTTGTGTCTGGCTCAGATCTGCAGCATTAAATTGAATGGCTGTCTAATCAAGCACATCTCCCAAGAATGTGAATTCCTTGACACTAAACTCACACTTCATTTGATTGAAGATGTGATGAGTATATCTTGCCACCTCTTTCTCTTCTGACTAGAATTCATATTAAACTTGACCCAGTATGCTGTTAGGCATTAATAACCTGGGGCGTTGCAATGATACGATGCATGTGCATGCACCAACAATGATGGGTGCAGTGGAAATGTATCTTAACTTCTTTGCTCTACAATCCAAATGAGGATACCCCCCCCCCCCCCCCCCCCCCCCCCCCCCGGAGTGAAATAAGTCTTACTTTAATATTGAATAATGACTGTTTCTTACAAGGTACTTTATCAGTTACCACATAACTGGCCAAAGCTCTGTGAGGTTGTACACGTAGTCATCTGATTATCATTCCTTTTCTGGGCCAGTCTGATAGAACCACTGTGCCCCTCTCCAGATGAAGCTTGGAACCATCTCTGCACTGCATGAAATGAAGGCTGGGTTTGCGAATTGCCCAAGGAACACTTCCCTGGTTCAGTAATATATTAGCCTTGTATCTGCTCCAAGTGCAGTATGAATACATTGGACATTGAAGCAGGAAGCAATAAAGATATGCATCCCTGACCTGACCTTACCCTCCTACATATTTAAAGCATTCAATATTTTGTTTGTTTGTTTTGAACCTCTCCTTCATTAGATTGAAGGCAAGAAATCATGGAGATCATCCATAAAACAAACCAAAAAATAAAATCATCCTTGTTATCCATTTCTGTTTTATCACGGGATTGCTTTTAGTGATCATAGACAATCTGATAATGTAATAAAAAATATGTTCATCCTCCCCAAAGTGAATGGCAGTGCAAAAGTCAGACTTGCCGGCCTGTTTGCACTGGTGGCTGTGCCCTGTCATATCAGCCCCTGCCAAGAATATAACCTATATCTTTATTACATACTGTCTAATTGATGAGGTTCATGTTAGGTTTGTACAACGGTGTTAATCATGTTATCAAAAACAGATGGAGACTCTATGTGTCACATTCACACTCTCTAGATCCACCTGGAGTTAATCATTCCAAATTAATATAGAATGGTGATACCTGTATGTACTTGAGTCATTCAAAGGAAGCATTGAATGTTAACACTTATTTTATGCACTGCTCCATGCTAACCTTTTTCACAAGGGGTTTGGATTTAAAGTAAATGTTTAGTGTCTGTGTGTACTGGGTGCATGTTGTCTAAATTTCCAGATGTGTTTTGTCCAAAGTTAGAATATAAGGACCCATGTGCACTTGACCCTTAATAATGCTGAACTGTATTTCATTTCTGCCTTGAAGATTGAAATTTAGATATATATGTTTGATATTTTGATTATGAAACTCCTAAAAGTTATAACCTATCAAAAAGTATTTTATTGGAAATCAAACAGTAATTTCATTTTACATCAAAAGTAATTGTTCTATTGAATTTCTCAGAGTCTCATCTCAAATATTACTTAAGTTAAGATATATGTTGCATAATATTTCTAAAACCTTACTGCTCTGGATCTTTGGTGTTGTAAACAGTTATTCCCCCCCCCCCCCCCCCCTGTTATTTAGATTCATTTTCATATTTGAAGACTGTTGACACCCTTTAAGAAGATGCTTAACAAGGAAGCATATCAGCCAGGGGCTGGAAATATTATTTCCTCTTTCCTCCCACTGTCCTTTACATCATATACATGTAGATGGTGTATTGTTTTTGGCTTTGAAAAAAGTGATATCATTATAGTATGCCTTAAGTTAAGAACAGCATCCATTATTTCCTGAATGGTACTGTAGACTTGCATGATATCAAGTATGTACTGTACAAAATGTGCAAATGTTTTCAAAAGGGTAATCCTGCCACAGACATATGTAATGCCTTGTTGTTTACAAAGCGTACTTTAATCCACTGTGTGATTTACATAAATGTTTGATCGTGCTTACATGTTTGTGCAATTTGTAGGTATTTAGACCTTCAAATGGATTATAGGAACATTTTGTTGGAGGCCTGTAAAATGTAGATTACCATCTTGCCATCGTTTCTGTAATTATCATGATCATTCTCAATCTCGGTAGATTTACATGAAGAAATTTAATTATTTTCTGCCAAATGTAGAGGTGTTGTGGCCAGGTGGATAAGTCCCTGTAATGTTAGCCTTTTGACAAGGCCTCGCGTCTTAGATTATATTCCACGCCGCGCACGACTTAGACGAGACTAGCCGTTAATACAGTGACTTGGCCAGATTCCGAGGAACGCGCGAGCGACGCGAGGCCTTTTCGATTTGGTTTTTTTTCCCCTCTCGGCTTCCTCGCTAGCTCATGAATCATGCATAGCTGTATGCAAATATACCAGCTGGGGCTCAATAGACCAATCAAAACCTACGGCTTCGTTGGCGATTCGTTCATTCTTGACACAGGTGAGTACTAGTGAAAGAATTGTTTTTGTTTGTTTTAGTAACGGAGTTAATAATTAAATAATGGACGTATAATGAAGAAAAACGTTTTTGAATGTAAAGTACGCGTAATAACTTGACTTATCAGCTTAGGAATTACAAAAAATATAGAGGGATAATTTATTAAACACCCATGTCAAAGTCTCAACTTGGTTCTTCATGAGAGACACAAGCGGGGATGTGATGACTACAATGCTGCGGCTTTCCGCGGTACCAGAGGATGGGCCCACGTTCCCCTCGGGCGCCGCAGAGGGAGGCGATGAGAAGTCGGTGGTTCGCAGTTCTGCAACAGCTTGCCCACTCTGTGCCTATGTTCGCGTTTGGAAATGGTCTTTGCACAAAGGTATTGCCTGAAAGATGGCACTTTTACCGTAGCCAGTCGGAAGGCTGACGAATGTATCTTGTCCTCGAAGCACTGAAAATAATGCCTTCAATTGCAAATCCTTGAATCCTGTGATATTCAGCTTCTGAGCTGCAAAAACGGTACTATTTAGTAGGATATGTTCTATGAAGTCGCCCCGAGAATCACTGGGGCAAGCCGCCATGTTCACTGAACTCATTTGCTTCCAAATTTGCATACTGAATATATGCTGACGTCATAGGAACAATTCGATTGCTGATTTTGGTAGGGAATTTGCCCCCAAAACAATGGCTATAATAAATCCTAACCAATATCAAAAAGGCCTCACGGCTTCGCCGCTCGCGCGCTCGTTTACTCAGGTTTTAGTGAATAGTCTCATTTCAGCCGCGCTAAATTGTCGGACATAAACCTAAGCCACGAGGCCTTGTCAAAAGGCTACCGTAATGTAAGATCGCATAGTGCAAGGTTCAAATATATTAATCTACATTTGCCACTCTCTACCCAGGTGAGGTAAATGGCCTGGTAGCAGGTAGTAAGAAATTACTTGAATGCTTTCATGCCTTGTCATGGCGGCTTGGCTAAAGCCGGGGTAATAATATTGTACTTTGTATTAAAAGGGCAGTGGAGTGTGTTTGTATAGAACTATAGCTGTGTTGTGTAAATGCATGCATTATTAAATGTGGCATGTTCAACCCATTCCTGTTTGTCCCATCAGTTTTGCTCTCTCCATCCAACTCATATCTCGATCAAAACACCCAGTGTAGATTGATGCAAATAACATTACCCTTTGTGTCATGTTGTGAAGAACGCTATTGTGGCACATAGATATTCATGTAGCATCACGGCTCACAAGGTAATCGCGTGGTAATGCTCATCAATGGATGGTTCGATAAAATCATCAGTTGTAATAGACAGTGACAGCATTGAGAAGAGCATCACTTTGCCATTTAAAATGTGCATAGTCTGTTGACTTCAGACTAGACAGTTGTGGATGCAATGCTTCTTTGTGGAGTTTTCTCATTCTATTAGGCCTCTTTATCATAGTTGGAAACTCCTGATAGTTTATGAACACATTAATTAGTTTACCAATTAGCATAAGGTAGCAGTACCAGGGCCCTCTTGCATAAAAAGTTGTGATTAAACGCAACTCAAAAAATTAAACGCCACTTAAGTTTCAACCAATCAGGATCACGTATTTGGGACTTGCGTTTAATTTGTTGAGTTGGGTTTAATCGCAACTTTTTATGCAAGAGGGCCCAGATATCATGAGCTGATGAATAATATATGACATAGAAAATTGGTGAGAATATCTTTATTGTTAATGTAAAATTACCCTTTTTCTTGATTTAATGTTTGGATTGAGGTAACTTCTTCAATGCACTGAACTTTCATGTGACCCTTTTCAGCTCCAAACTCAAATGTTTACATATTGTACGTGTAGAAAAACATGGCATGTGTCCAAAGAAATGTTAGAGTGGATGAAATTGGAAACTCCATTTGATTAGAGTATGTACTTGTATGATCGTATGGATTAGTGTTGTTACATGTACGTGCAATTTGTCCCTGCTTCGTAGGTGTAGAAGCAGGTAATTTCCTATTGACTTGGAACATTTATCAGGCATATAACCTGATGTATGAAGAATTTTGATACCAGAGGAAATAGAATCTTACAAGTCAAGTGTGATCATGATGCTAAGTATGTCTTGGATATTAAAGCCCTGTATCACATCAGCCAGTATTTGAAATCCATTTGGCAGACTAAAAAAAAGTAAAGAAAAGAAGAAATGAAGATGATAATTATGAGGTAGGAAGATACCAAATGCCTTCATTGGAGAAAGAAAGAAGATGTGAAAGTAATACAGTGTATGCCTCTGTAATGTAATTTTGTACAGTATATTTTGGTGGGATTTTTTTTGGTAATCCCTGTCAAATATTTACATCTAGGCATTCAAGTAGGTCTATACATGTAGGTACAGCTTTTTGGAAGTTGGCTCCTCAGTACATTTTTAAAGATGAATATTTTGCAATCTTGATTCACATAGTGTATTTACCATCACATGGGGCAAGTACTGTAAGAGTGCCTTAGACTTATGTCATCATCTTTAAAGTGTTCATTTCCATGTGTTTCAAGTTCAGACTACGTGCTGTAAATGCTAAGGCAATTACGATGTTTACTATATGAGTGCTGTAATATACATGCAGGACAGTTGACATAGATTGCATTCCATGCAACTATAGGCTTTCGTTTAATGATGGTTTCAGGTGTACATGTGTCCTACAGCTGTGTTAAAGAAGATGTAGGAGCATAGAGTTGATACAAGCAGAGGCAGATCCAGGATTTTGTAAAGGGGAGGGGGGCAAATTCCAAAAATTTTCCAACAAGCAATAACACGAGAAACAAAAGAACAGAGAGGAAAAAAAGAAGGGTAAATCACATTTTCTTGTGCCTTTGGGGTAGAAAATTTCAGGAGGGGGGGGGGGGGGGAGATGGCACATATTTTTGATGGTGTACATAAGATATGGCAAAAATTTTGGGTTTTTAAAAGGGGTAGTACATTTTTTGAATGGTGAACTTAAGGCATGGCAATTGGGTTTTTAAAGGAGGAGGCACAGCCAGATCTGCCCATGGATACAAGGAGCGCTCAAAGTCATGGTTGACTGTCCTTGGTGACTGTAATTCCTGACCTGGTGCCATGCCAAGTTCATGGGACAATTCCCCCATTTCCAACCTTCTTCCTGATTCAGCTGCTTATCGAGGCAGACACATGTAAAGTATGTTTGTTACAAGGAGGTGATGAGAAAGAAGCCATGTTGACTCTCTGTTCCATCCTTACCTGTCCATCAGTAATGGGGCATTCATACGAGAGGAAATTTACTCAAAATTTGTGTAGGTAAACCTTCCATAAAGAAACGTTAAAAAAATCATTGTATCGTGAAAGAGCCTTATATTCATAGGATTAGAATATCTTTAAATGGCACATCGTATAAAGAAAATAGTTTTAGGGAGGTCAGCCTACACTATCTGTTTAGTGTCAGCTAATGTCATGGGAATTATTCAAGTGTACCAAATTACAGCTGGTCGGTCATAATGTATCAGCATGCTCATACATGCTCTGCCTAGTTATGTGGTTTTCATGTACCCTGGTAATAACATATTCAGATGATGTTAACATGCACAATGGGCCCTGATTCTTTCATTTTTGTTCAAAACCGGGTCCAAACCTCCCATCTCCGTTCATCAATTACTTATCTTATAGCTGTAAGGTTTTTCTGTAGCTCTATATGTTTATGATAAGTTTTTCTTGTCTGAATGGGTAGTCTTTTTCATCCGGTACCTTACCTGTCCATCAGTATCATCCCTCTTCATTGAACATTGACCTTACTCACAAGGCAATGGTGTTGAACATAATCTTACAAATTGTACAAAATATATTTTCAAGTGTTTGTCCATGTGATGACCTTTTCAGATAAATGGAGTTCATCTCCAATTTCATATTTTTAGTGAGGTCTTGTCATGATGATCTTGTGTTCTAAGGCTTCCTGCATCTGTGAAGTGTAGCTTTTAATACGCACATCCACGTACACTCATAGTATCTCATACTATCTCAACAGAGAAATCCACTCCACTCCCCCTTTCTAAGATAACCTTTTTGTGATGGAAGTTGATAAAAAAACAAAGAATACTGAGATTAATCTGTTTACCCTTTATTGAGCTAGGTGAGATATCTTGGTAAAGATATCCAAGGTCAAAATCAATTTTTTTGATCAAATAATTGTGCACTTTGTTCAGTCAACAGTTATCATAAAAACATCTTGTTACATGCATGTGCATTATGCCATTGCCTATCATGTACAATGTACAGTATGTAGATCATGTCATCAGTAAAGTGTTACTGTGGTCAAAATGTGGAATATGATTTTATTTTTATTCTAATCTTTTTCTGTATAGTTAATTGATGGAGCCAACTAATAATAAACCAATAGTAAATATGGATGTGAGAACATATTGTTTTGACATTGCACTTATCAAAGTGAATAAAATACAAGTGATTTTGCATGTACTACTGATTTATGCAGATTGAAAATATATCTGAATGTATTATGGTATACATTATATCACATGATCGTGACACGCTAGTTACAGTAAATACATTCTTCCTAGTAGGCCTATTTGGAATAATCTAAATTTGATATGATGTGATTCACCAAGACAGAGGGGGCAGCAGATATTGGTGATGATACCTCAATCCCCAAGTTGATACCCCCATTGTAGCATTCCTCGCCATTCAAAGAGAGCTGTATCTAAACGTCAGTTGTTCAGGTTGAACTCAATGAACCTGTCATGGACATTTTTATATGCCTCCCTCTACTGTTCAGATGTGGATATGTTCTATTCACTTTCATGAAGTTGGTAACTTTTTATATTGAATCTGCATCAAGCATTTGGTTATTGCTAGGAATGAGATTGCAAATCTTATCTTTGTTAACCCTTTCAAGACAAGAATTATTTAAGGGCTAAATTGATCACATTTTGTTCTTCAAATTGGCAACAATAATATTTTTCTTTTAGTGCTACAAGATTGTAATAAGGGTAATGTCTTTGAAGACAATATACATGGTTAAAATAATTGCCAAAAAGTTGAAAAGTTGCCAATTTCAATAAAAAATAATGATTTTGAACCTCGCAATGTGTTGCCAATTTAAGGATTTTAAACCTTATTCTCCTTTTTAAAATTCCTGGGATCAAACGCAATATGGTCATGTAACAAAATTTGACATAGTGTGTTCAGAAATTTTTGCTCTTTCTACTCATGTATCTGGTTATTTTTCAGGGCTCTGAATCAAAAGTTATTGCAAATCACAAATCAGTTGTCTGTTAAACTATGCACTACATTTTATATTTTTGTGATTCACTTTGATTCCCCTGCCCCCCCCCCCAAAAAAAAAAGAGAAAATAATCTATTGCTAAGGTTAATCACTGTTTATGTATTGAGAGGATTACTACAGAGTACCGTTTGCCAAATTATTAATTCTCATTGTAATCCGTCTAAGTAAAGACATGGATTTATGTATTAAGAAACTAAGATTTTCAGGAGTTCAAATATACCAGTACAGTGTCTGGTAACCTGTTATGTTGATGCAAATTGTAAATTTGTTTTATCAACACATAATTAATTCCTAAGTCCTTTTGTTCATCTATGATGGACATGTATGTACTGTATGTCCTAGAAATTACACCCCTACCCCCTAAAAAATAATTGTAGAATTAATATTAAAAAGTAGTCCTCTTTCTTCTTTCACCATAATGTATTCTAAAGGGACTTTACGGGACCTTTTTTTTTTTGAGAGAGAGAGAGAGAGAAAGAAAGTGCTTTTATTGAATTGTAGTTCAAGATTATTTGTCAATCTATTGTATATATTTTGATAATCAGTGCATGATATTGATTATAAATTCATGATTTTTGTCCAGGACATCTTTGCACATGGGTAGCATATTCAGTGGTGCAAGCAGTTTTGGTGTTAGATGATATTTGATCTTTGATACTTGATCTTTTCTCGAAGGCCCATGGTGAAAGGGATCTTCTGCTTTCAACCAGTTGTGTGATGTACCGAAAGAGGCATTGTCAATAACTGCATGCACAGAGAAAAAAAAAGGAGAAGAAAAAGAAAGGACTGTTGGAGTTAAGACTGGAGGAGAGGGAATAGTCCCTCTGAGAGAAATGACTCATTGAGGGAGAGCATTCATGACACAATAAATTAGAAGGGCACTGTCAATCATCATTATGGTGTATTCACACTTGATGCAGTTTCTCTCAAGGTTGATCCTGAATCTCAAATTTATGTGCATAGTTCAATGTACATAGTTTGATGCACATATGGACCCAAAACCATTTCACTGATATTCCATATGAAGCGATCATGCTAAATTCATAGATTATGAAAGATTAGTGCCTCTGCTTTCACTCACAGTTTAGTTGATATCACATTGATTGTTTCATCTGAATCGATACTGATCTTATCTGTACAGTGTTCATACATTGCAGATGTAAGGACAGAAAATGATAACCAAACCAGTATTTCTTTAAAGAGCCATTGCCATGTATGTTATATTTCAAAGGCCAAAAACGGGTTTGCAATTTGTCTTCATGAAATATATATTTGGAAGTGGCCATGTAAGCATACCGGTTTCACACATTTTATAAATGTTCCTTGAAAACATGATGTGACTCAGAAGGACATAAATTAACAGACGTGATGTGTCAATTAGTGTGCCATTTATACATCCTGAATGCGTTTACACCTAACCCTACATGTTAATCTTAGACCCCGTTCTCACTCACTTTTGAAAGTGGTCTTAGTTAGACCGCTCCAGAGGAACGGGTCTTGAGGAACGGTTTGCTAGCGTTCACACTCCGAGCAGTTTTTCTCGCTCAAACCGCTCCACGATTCAAAGTGGCCTTGTTGCTATGGCAGCTCAGGTCAGCGGGTCAAATTTTTCGCGCGGAATACAAACTGATGTACCGTAGCGTGCCTGCCGGCTGCCCGATCGATTGCTTTTGCTTTTTTTTCCGCGCGGAACGTCACTAGCTCACTTCCGGTTTCCGGTTGAAGTACGCTTTCGTTCACATTGCACGTTTAGAGCAGTCCATACCGCTCTTAATAAGACCCGTTCCTCAAGACCACCTCCCCGAGGTGGTCTTCTGGAGCGGTCCAGAAGACCACTTCCTGGACCACTTTGACCGTTCACACTCACCTAAGAACCGTTCCTGAGGAACGGGTCTTAGATAGACCGCTCCAAAAGTCCACTTTCAAAGTGAGTGAGAACGGGGTCTTATGTGCAAGACTATCATTGTTCTGGGGGCTTTTTTTCTGTCTGTTTGTATTGTACGTGTACACCTATGACTATGCATGGGTCGTATAGCCCATATAGTCTATTGGTTGTTTTTTTTTGCGTTATCGTGAAATATGTCACCCCTCATTCAGTCTGCACAGTATTGGTTTACTGGTGCAATGCTACGGTGACATCATTCCACCTCAGTAGACATAACACGCCGTTTTTGGGGGGGGTTGCCATTCTCATTATCTTTATAAGTATGGAAGTCACATGCTGGCATGCACCACAAATTTTCAACTCATACAATGTATCTCAGTCTGAAAAATTTAGACGAGAGGCACTTAACCCATCCTGCATTTCATTTATTATATGCTTGGTCTCATATATGAGTTTAAATAAAAGATGCTGCTTTTAATTACGAAATAAAGCAGCAATAGCTCAATCTGCTGTATGTTGAAATACACATCAGTCTGATTTTTCCCCCTGTATGCTGGCCTTTAAGGAAGGGCCCTTAGTCATAAAGTAATCACCAGCTCTTTATTAGACTGTGATAACAAGCAGTTGGCACATATGAAAAGAGAAGCATGATTTCATTCTTCTGGGACTCTGTCAGCTGATATCATCAAGTTGACAGCTACTGTATTAATGTCAGAGCCAGCTAGATCCTGATGATAATAAACTCACACAATCCCATATTGGCAGACTGCCCTCACAGCTACATTATTTACATTCTGTAGCAGACGACACTGCCATCCCCATACACAAACACACACACACATACCTTAGTGTTGTCCCATTACCATTTGTGTGTCTGTGTATGACAGATGCTTGGGATACACAAAGCATGAAATGTGCTGGTTATGTTGGAAGCTTTTGGCCCAGGTATGACTCAGTGCTCCCAGTTTGTATTCATGGCCGAAGCCTGCCCACGAACACCGCTTCCCCCCTCAAATTACCCATTCATCGTTCTGCCCTTACTCACTCCTTCACTCACTCTCTAGCCGGAGCTGGAGACTGGTTATAACATAGTGAGCATAGCTTTAGTGATTTGCTATTTGCCTTTAATTTTACTCATTTTGTTTTTTGCATGAATGATTAGGATCATTTCTCCTGTTTTGATGCATCGGCTAGATCAGCATTTTTTTTTCCAGAAAGATTACATGAATATTTATTAAAACGTTTGTGCACTATGCTTCGTTCCAGTTCAGGATCAAAGTGAAGCGCTACTATTAGATATTGCTGAAATTTATGAATACTTTAATACACATTCTATTATTTCATTACACAATGGAGCAATAATGCACGTTCTTCCTGATGAGGCAAATAAAATATTTAGAATGCGCTCATGGATGTAATACTTCTATTGATAAGCCTGCTGTTGAGGCTTTAATGTGGATGCTTCATTCCAAAAAGTGAACAAAGTGCTAGTGTGTGATGTACCGCATGATTGGACGTATCATTCGCATGGATTCTTTCTTGCTACGTGACGAAACTTAGCCTGGAATTACCGATGGTGTTTTGGTGAGACCTGACCATTCCAAAGGAAATGTGACTTAACTTCCATTGAGGAAATATAACATTTATGCTGCACCTGCTATCATGAATACCTACCTGTATATCTACTACCAACTTCTGAATCATACTATATACCTATGAATATAGGTTATCAAAGAGTGAAGTAAGATAAGTCTTTCCTTTCTCAGTCCATTCCAAAATAACCAGTTTGTTGTGGATTGTGTGTAAATCGTCCTAAATAGTACATTCATCATGATTCGGACATCATTATCCAGTGTGGTGCTATCCGAGTCGAGCTCCCCCAATGGGGTAGACGAAGGGGCAAAAAATAGCAGTAAAAACGGCGGAGGGAGCTCTTCGAGGCGATCGTTGAGCTTCAGACGGAAGAAACGCAGCCTGAGCTGGCGAAAGAACAGGTGCCTGAGTGACATAATCAATGTCGGTAAGGATCATAGGTGTTCATTTCCCTTCAATCTTGCCCAATAGAAACTTTCCTTATTGACTTTGACACAGGAATAAATGTGCCTGTGCCTGGTGTATCAGAAGTTGTAGCCATACTTAAGGATGTGAAGGAGAGCCAAGGCTAAATCATGAATTTGGGAAAAAAAGTATTATCATTCCAAGTCCCAATATTATTTGGTTTATTGTTGTATACCCTTCAATATTCAGTGTATGAAACTACATTGTCCCATTTTATGAGGATTGGTTATAGTTGATGATGATGATGAACAGGTAAGTCACGTTCTTCAACATTGACTGTTCTATAAGATCTACAAACCATTTATCAAATCTACAGATGAATAAGCTAAATGGCTTGGCAAATACAACACAACACAGATTGACTGCCTTATCTGGTTGTGATGTTTCATAAAACATGGACAATGAGTTTAATGTTGCTTCAACTGATTGCTATCAGATCTTGAATCAAATTTTCAGCTTTGTATCGTGCTGTCTCAAGTTTGTTTACAAGGAAATAAAAAGTTAAGAAGCAAAACTTTTACTTTTTGTCCATGAGACGATTGAGGAATCTATAAAGAACTTGAAAAGACTGTGTATGTTTGTCCTTATTTGATTTGTGTAATCGCACCTTTGAAAGGCTAAAGCTCTAGCTGTCAGTGTAATCATGTGCAATTGTGCGTACTTCATTGATTAAAGAGGCTGTAAGTTTGCTTTGAAAGAGTCATTTGTATCAATCACATTTGATTTACTTCCTCAGAGACTTGGAATCATCATGCTTTCCAGGTTTGCCTCCAAGTTCCCTGAAAAGTGGCCCCCTCGATGTTCATCAGATTTAATAACATCAGACATGCACATTTCTCTATTGGGGTATTTTGCCTGATCAATTGTTAGTTAAGTGCAATCAGCAAAGCTAGAGCACTTTTTTGTCCCTCTCAAGGATAATCCTGTTAACCTTTCTGCGTTTAATTGAAGACAGTGGTCTTCTTCCAAATATATAACTCTGCAGCTTATGCGTTATTCCAGAGGCATTAATAATTCAAGGTTTTGGTTCTGGTTCTGATGAAGGGAAATGTCACATGAATAAAGAAGCTATGCTATGAATTTGATATTAACTCTTTAGATGGTTAATACAGCACATGATTTGCAAGCAAATTAACTCTGGAAGTATGTTGATAATTACCTTTTTCCTTGTTATATCAAGGGAGTATTAGTTTGTTCTCTACATTATGCATTGTATTTATTGCATGGCAAGATTTTGTAATAGATTACTTATTTAACTGATATTTGTATCTCTTCTCAGAAACTGTAGAATTCCCCTTCAAAACAAACACTTTTCTTGTACATTGTCCAGTGTCCATTGGACTTTGCTATGGGCTAATGACTTTTTATGAAGAAAATCAATAGCTCACATTAGGTCAAAGCTTGTGGATTACATAGTACAAAGTGATACATTTCCACTCTAAATGAATGAAAGTAGTTGAAGTTTTTTTAGAGAGAAAATTAGATGGCAATGCTTTGAATGATGAACAAAGAAATTATAATCATCATATTACTGTCTCCAACATGCTCTACATCCAATCTGCTGTGTTTTCAGTACCATTTGTTTGCATGCAATATGCATGTATATTGATCCAAGAAATATTGATTTTAGTGCAACACTGCCTTTGTACTGCTCTGTCTGTTTACTCTGGTATAGTAATGATATGCGAACCTTGGACTTGAAATGGATTTTTTTTTTTTAAAGAAACAGAAATCTCTATTTACAGGCAAACTTTTTAGCAGTCAAAGACCAGCTGGAGGGGAGAAGTATAATTCATTGTCTGATGAAGGAATCCCCTTTGGGTTTATCTCCTTAATGACATGTAGATGGGGGACTTTTCCTTTGTACCGGAAATCTTCAGAGAGATTACTTGCTCTGGGGCAAACTCTTCATCCCTGAGTCACGTACCCCATCATAAATTCATAGTTCAGTCCTGGTTTTTAGAGTTTTCGGTGAAAAGAAAGGAGAAGAATTGATTTACATTGCCATTTTACCACAGTGATGAGTTATTCATATCATGTGTTAAAAGCCAGAAGGGTGTAAAAGTCATCAACTCTGTGCAAAGTATAGGAGTTATGCCATACTGCCTCTGAGCAGACAATGTTATTTGAGGGCTGAAGGTGATGTTGTACATGTAGATGTATGCAGTTTCTTCTATGGTTTGTATTAATTTGCTTAAAGCAAATCTCATTTATTTATTTGGGAGAAGTGAATCATAGTTTGCTTTGAAAATACTCTTTATAATCAAAATCTATATCGAGTGTGGTACAGAGCAATTTCACATCTGTTTGATATTTTGCTTATGATTCCAGGGTATGCACATCCGCAAGAGAGATAAATGAATTATATTAGCCTTCCCTCGGACAATAGAGCATCATTCTTAAGTAAGGACTCAGAAAGGATTAGAGAAGTCTTCTGTGTTTAATTCAATATTTCAGGGTGAAGTTGTTGAGGAAGTTATATAGGATATCTTGGCAGCCAGCAGATTAAGTTATTAATGCAGTTGTTAACAAGGTAGAATGCTATTGCATAACCATCTCATTAGCATTAATGTGGGTTTCTCTCTCCCCTGCCCTCTCTACAAAGCACCTGCTCGCTTTGTTTAACGATAGCACAGCTGTTAGGTAGGTCTGTTGCACATCAGCCATATGAGAAGTGATCCTTTTAGTTGTCCAAGGTATTAACTAAAACACAAATACATTGTGTAATCGATAAAGATCTTTTATGAAATATGAAAATACAACATGCACATCGTCAGCTGACAGCCAGAAATTATTTCCTTTTACACAGAGTTATACACCCTTCTCGTTTGCTGAATTTTATATGAAATTTTCTTTGAGAACTATGCTATAATGATCATGAAGTTTGAACCATGTTGTGTATGACGGTAGGATGATAATACCGAGGATTCAAGATCCCAATTGACCTTGAGAGACAATTTAGAACAAATTAAAGAAGGCTTCCTCAAGACAGAAGAACTGTGGAAGAAATAACAATTTCCCCTCTTCCACTAAAGAAAAGGCACCAAGCTTGAACTGTGACCTTTGATTTTTAGTTCACAAACATTCCTATCCTCAAGCTAAAGAATTAAACTAGTTTGTTCTCTCGGATTGATTGATCATCTTTTCCCCTCAAATTGGCCGCTCAAACAAAGCGGAGAGTAGGGTTAGCTTGTACATTTGTAGATTGACGGAAAAGCTTGATCAAATTTAAAAGGGAGAGATGCCCTTGCATCTGGAGATAAAGGGTAAAAGTTCCCCTCTCCTTTTGCTTTTTTTTTTGGTGGTACTATCACTATGTTTTGAGAGGTGAAAACAGCTCTCTTACTCTTCTGCTGTTCATTTATATCCAATCCTGTTTTCTTTTAGTTAATGCATTGTCCTTCAAGGTGATTTTCTGACTTTGCCAAAGAAAGGGATCGTGAATTCATGATTTCATTTCTTTGGGGTTTGTTTGATGAAGAAAGAAGTCAACAAAATGTTGTTAGTTTGCAGCTGTATTTTTCTTTTAAAGGATACCATAAAATATATAAACATCCCATCCCCAATTAAGAATGCTGTGTACCAGTGTGCCTCCAGTAATGCAGTAGGAAAGAGAAAAAAAGAAAATCAGACAGCCGTGACTTCCTTTTTACCCCTGGGTTGAAAAATGTTATTTTGCTTTTATTTTGCACTGAGTATGTATGTGAAAAATTTAGGCCTTCATTTTCATTGTGTCAAAGCTTTTTAAAATGTGCGCAACATCCCGTTGCATGTAGTATCTATCTACCTGTAAATGATAAATGATGAACTAATGTATGAATGATAAAGAATTCAAATTCATAAAGCATATCAACACTGTACTGCAGGTGTGATATTTTAATCCCTGACTAATACATCATTTTCTGCTGTATATAGAATACCGTGGATAGATATTGTGATGTACCCAGTGGGAGATCTAAGTATGAAAATAATAATGGTAGACAGTTATGGCTGATTATTATGCTGGCATTTGTATGACAACTGTATAATTGTTTATTTGGACATGCATGAACTGTAATGACTGAGCAGGTAAAGAAAGACTGCCATAACAATTTGTGTGCTTCTATTCATCAAATAAAGGAAAATCATTGAAATGGAAATAACGTGTTTTAGATTTGTGGGAGCCAGAAATATTTGTCTTCTTATTGTCAGTATGTGGAGATACATACAGAGTTCATCCAGGATAATCCTTCGAAAGTGGGCCATGTCATTCAATACATCAGTATGTCAACTGACTCTAAATTTCAAGCTTTGATTAATATTTAGCGATTGTATTTATTATTTGCTGTTATTAGAGATCACAATCTGCTGTCAATATTAAAGGATCTCTGTATTTTGTTGGGTTTTTAAAACCTAGAAACTAGTAGAAAGAGATAAACACTGTTTGGTGCAACATGTTTGATATGAAAAGAAGTTAGGGTGGGAGGGGTAGAGTGGAAATTGATGAGGCAATTAGGCTGGTGAAGAAAACAAAATCAATTGTATTAGTGTGATAAAGTAAATACAATGCACTTTATAGAGATTATGATGGGATGTTGATGGGTCATACATCTACATGTAGGTCAATGGCCAGTTGGCTACTTGAATTATTTTAGCATGTTTTTGCCATATGCTTAATGAATAACATTAAACCAAATGAAGTGAATTAGATCAAGCAATTATTTCCTTGGCAAGAAATGTTAACATGCTTCTTATTGTCTGTAAAGATACTTTTGGCAAGTCCCACCACAATATCTGAAAACAGGATATTCCCATGAATTTGAGAAGAAAAATATTTAGTCTTTGTTTTTATGGAAGCAGACCTTGCTATCCAAAATTTACCTTGTTTTTTTTTCTTTTCTGTGTGCTTGTGATTATTATTATTATTTTTAATGCACAGTCATGGTTTCCATGTAGGCTACATGTATATTTAGGATATAAGATGAAAATAAATAATACCTTTAATTTATGTCTATCAGGGATATTACTATTTTAAGAAATTGATTGCTTAAAAGTGAAAATCCAACAAAGAAATTTGAAAGGCGATACCTACAATGCACCTGTATGCTGTGTGATCTGATATGCCACTATTCCAGAAGAAAAATAAATCTATTTCCTTTGTATCATGGAGCTAGTGGTTGTTGTTAAGTACAACCTGTGCATGTATGTCATTCTTCATGTGTGTGATCATGCAGAATATGAATTAAGAAACTTTGTGGTTTTGTATAAAAATAAATCTACTTGTACTTTTACAGTAGCGTTTGAAAAAAAGCTACCATTTCTTATAGTAAAAGCCAGCATGACTCACACATATTCTCTCTCCATCTAACCATGGGTTAATCTGCTTAATTCAAGTTTTGATGAGGATTGAAGCAAAATGGACAAAGCACATTAACAGTTCTGTAGCTTCGCTGAGAGGAAACCAGTACCATTGTACTCTAACGTCTGCCCCATGGCTGGGTTAATTTGGACTTAACCAGATTAATGAAACAAACCATGAAAGAAAAATTGCCAGTTAAATTTGTTTGATTGAAATGGGCATTTTGTGATTAAGTGACGGCTTGCCTTGCCAGTGACAGGCCAAGAATTCCCCTCTTGTGGTTTGAGTTTGTGGTGAATTTATTATAAATCTCATGGTTTTCAATACTTTTCATTTGGAGAAGGGGAGTCACTGGATGGTATTATTCAGGAGGAAACAAGATGAATTCTCTGTAGAAAGATCAATACACAAGTACGATGCTGTGAATTTAAAGGGGAATGGCAATACAGTGGAAACTCTTATAAAGAGCTCTGATATATCGAGCTTCCTGATGCAGCGAGGCAATTTTGCTGGTCCCTGGCCTTTATGTTCCTTTGTTTTTTTACCCTGATATTAGGAGATTCTTTACAATTAATACAGGTCATTTTCATGGTCCCAAGGTCCTCGTTATAGTGAATTTCCACTGTATTATTTTTTTTTTTGGTGTTCTGTCCTCTAGATCTACATATGGAAATTTGAAATGAATATGAATCCAATAATTTTTATTAGGTTCGTATTCTTGTTCTATACAGTCATGAAGTTGAATTGAGTATAAATTGTCAAGAGAATAAACTACAAAGTATTCATTTTCTTCTGCCAGGTGTGGCTTGTTTGTGTGTATATAAAAGTACTTGCTATTGTACAGATGTTAATCACACTATCTTTAAAAAAAATTCAACTATTAAAATGTCCAATTTCATTTCAAGCACCTTATATGCAAGTTTGTCTTGTTTTTTCCTCACATTTAAAATCTAAATTCATTTCTTCATCATTACCCCAAAGTTAATACAAGGGAGGGGGAGGAGTAAAACATTGATTTGATAGTTGACATGCTCTAATCCTATTATGCATATTTACATTTAGGCCTATAATGATATTTTATACTCATAATTCATGTATTTTCTCCTGTCCATACTACTTTTTGTCTCCTTTGTGTATACCATATACATGTAGGCCTACCTAATTTTGTTGTGCATTAGATTTACCCCATTTTAGATATTAGGTTTACCCAATTTTCTTGTGTCCTTTCATCTCTCCTGTACATGATGCTATATCCTCCACTAGTACAGAGTTCTTTTCATCATCCAAAATACGCTATGTGTTCCTGTAAATAGACAGGCATTAGCGTGCACTTACCACTTGATGTGGATTGATTGAACCTAATGCATAAATCATTATCTTCCCAGCCCTGCATCTTTTGAACAAAACCTAATGTAGGCCATTTGTTACCTACCCATTTTCTTCTAATAATCCTCCGTCATGTACAACTATTTTTCAGCATGGGTCAACATACTCTGGATCTGTATTTCATACAAATACATTCAAACAGTTTAAAACCATTTGATGTAATTCTGATTTGATTTAGTATATATCAAAAAGATTGAATTTACAGTTTTGTAGAATATGCTTCTGTTCATCTCATAATGGTGCATGTGTGGGAGAATTGAAACAGGAGAGAGATTTTTTTGTTTCTTACTTCATTTATCTTTATGTTCTTTCATTGTTGAAATCCAATGAAATCACATGACAAGTTAGTTTTCATCTAGGATTAAAAGTTCAGATAACATGACCTACATCATTCCATGCTTTTTTTATTGCAAAAGGATTTTAGCACAGTGAAAGTACAGTTACTTCAATCTTACAGCTTAAACCTCCAGTAAATGCACCTTCTTTGCTATTAAATCTTATATTCCGCAAGGTACGTGAAAAGAAAACACCATTTCCATTAGAGACAGGTGCTCTGCTGTATGTGAACATCTCGATTACATCAAATATTTTCATTTCTCTCCTGCCCTTTATTCGCTTTTCTTTGTACCTTCCTTATTTTTTTCTGCCAAGCAATGCCTCAGAAACTCTAATCAAACAATGCTGGCAACAAAAGGCGTCGTCATCGTTTGGGGTTATAACCTTGGTTATCCAAAGTTTGGAGAAAAATTTATTTTCAGTGATTATATTTTGATGTGGCTGTGACAAAAGATTTTTTTTCCCCCTGCTTTGCAAGTCACGTTCATACCCAGGGATAGATAACAGGTTATTGCACTGCATTGTTGTAATGGAAGTCTTTCAACATTGTTTACAACACTTGTTATACTTATGAAAGTCTGCTAAAACTCTCACGAATCTTATCATCCTGACACTACATTGGTTTATCTTCAGCTTTAAGGTGCTTATAGTGACCACGAGCCTCTCTTTGCATATCATATTCTAGTGTGAACACCTTATTCCAGTATAACTAATTTGAAGTGAAAGAATTTAACTAAAAATAGGCATAGGTTTTGCTAAAGAATAGTAGTTATCAAATCAAATAGTACTTTGAGTTACATAATTTTTTCAAAACCACTATTATCAATATTTGTATCAAAGCTCCTCAAGTGAATGATGGCCAGTTAAGGCTTTACCCTGGATGGCAGTAACCAAGTGTAAACAGAAAGAGGCAGCCTGAGGCCTCTCATTACATAAATGTGAAAGATGTGTAAATGCAAAAATTGTCTTGAGGAGGAACTGATCTTTTTCAAGTTTTATTCTTTGGAAGAAAAAAATCTAGACCTGCATACATAATGCTCCGCTACAGAAAGCTGATACTGGGAAAATATTTCTCTGAAAGGTGACTATCAAGATCATGCTTCTGGGTCTGCTTTTTGTTTTGCTGGCTCTGGATTCTTCCCAGGTGCACATGTAGGATTTACATTTAGGCCCCAGGATGCACATATTGACATTCATGAACATCATACCTATAGGCCATTTTCTAGCAGAATAGCGGGCGTAATGTACTCTGCTGCTCAGCTAGTCACATTATGTTTGAACAGTAAGAGATTGGTACATTGTGAAGTTAGATGATGGCCCAGAAATCTTAGACTTTAACTGCCACAGATTAGTACATTGTGAAGTTAGATGATTTAGGCAGTATGTGAACATGGCCGAGAAATCTCAGATATGCTCAGCATTATGTTTGAACAGCAGCAGATTTGTACATTGTGAAGTAAGATAATTTACTGTACGGACTGTATGTGAACATGGCCTAGAAATCTCAGAGACATGTCAATAGGAGGAAGGGAGGTGGTGATGTTAAGAATGTTTGGCCTATGTTCAGAGCACGCAGCACAAATACAGTCATCAGAGAAGAATAGACGGTATGATGAAAGGCGCCGCCCTCCATGTTGGACTATTTTGAGGCAGTGAACCAATTTTCAAAACCCAGTGCATTTAATGCAATGTGCCTCTTGAATATTGAATGTAGTGTACATGTATGATGAAGTAGGAGGTTTCGAAATAAAGATCTCTATCTTATTAACTGATTTTTAATGGATCATGAATTTTAACTCATTTTTTTTTCTACCTGTAGGGAGGCATGAGATTGAAAGTTTTATTTTCGCTATGCACACATTATGAAATTTTAATGAAATAGTTACAAGGTTTAGAAAACATGCTGTTTAAAAAGCACAAATGCACAGCAAAAATACATCATAGTACATAGTCAATATACGTCTTGTACAATGTATGTAACTGAAATATTTACACATATTTGCTGAATCAATTGATGGCAGCTGTGTGTCCTATTCAAAGAAATGTTTGGATATCAAAATCAATCATATCACACTCCATATTTTCATTGCATGATGTATGACACATATTCAATAAATATTGCAAAACTTGCATTGGTTTTGTGTAGATGTGTTGCCAAGGTTATACAATTTTATGGAATTGCAAAGTGTTGTTTTGCAGAACTAATGTATGATGAAAGAACTGTTAAAATGAGGCTAGGTTTGTATGAATAATGAATCATCCATTTACGTGCACGTACTTGTCACCCGTGCCTTCCATTTGATGAAAACTAACAATCTATATCATATTTCATCACATTCATAATGTATGGATGTTATTGTTATGTTATTTTCTTCCCACTTTGTGTAAAGATAGGATGAAATTGTTAATAATCAAGATAAACAAATTAATATACCAAGTTTGATGTTTGATGAATGATTGGATAGATGGGTGGATGGATTGGTCGACTGATTAAATTACACAGTGATATTAACACAAGTATAAAGCACACAGACAAAAGAACAGTAAAACATTTAATTTAAGAATCTAATTATTTTAAGTGTTGTCCATACCTCACTAAAATGAAATTGTTATCAAAGTTTTTTTTTTAACTTTTAGGGGCCAAATTGAAACATCCAGTGATTGTGTCTTTTCTTTCTCATTAAGATTACCAAAAAGATAAATACAGAGTGAAATATTTTTGTAAAAAAGAAACTTGTAGGTTATTTTGGCATTTTCTCCTCAAGTGAATTCATAAAACATTCTTCAAGAGTTCAGGATTTCTTACTTTTGCACACTTAACATTGATATTTGGCCAAACTCGTTATGAATCAAGCACTTTAAGATTCATGCAATATTCAAGGACTGTCCATTTTTACTAAAAGATGCTAGCTAGTTTCTTTCAAATATGAACCTTTAGAATAGGGTTTGGATACAACTATTTTATTCGAAGGAAATGTCAAAATCAAAAAAGACTTATTTTAGCAACTAATCAATGAACATTCTGCTCTCAACAAGAATCTAATCAAATTATTGGAGCAAATATCTGGAGATGAATTATAGATTTATTCAGTACCCTGAAGCTCCTCTTGACATTTGTAAATATGTCTACTCGTCCCTCGCATTTAACATCCAAATGACAAGTGATCATGACATTTCTTGGTCTGGTAAAGGAATTCTGCATGATGTGGGGAAAGGATTTGATTACTTTAGGAATTACATGTGTAGTTGTGTCCAGGATCTGAAAGGTAATATCGTCTGTTGAGAGCCTGAATGGCGTTAACCCTGTGTTAAAGTATATGAGTTAACGCCCTTCTGGCTCCAAACAGACTATATGTTGTCTGCTGAGAGCCAGAAAGGCATTAACTCATATATTTTGTTTGTTTGTTTTTTTTTACATGAAGTTAACGCCCTTTTGTCTCTTAACCCTTTCGAGACAATTGACCACATTTTGTGGTTTGGCTCAATAACTTTTGATTCAGAGCTCTAAAAAATATACCAGATGCATGAGTAGAAAGAGCAAAAATTTCTACACATCCTACGTCCATTTTTGTTGCATGACCCTATTGCATTTGATGCCAGGAATTTTAAAAATGAGAATAACCTTTAAAATCTTTAAATTGGCAACACCTTGAGCGATTCAAAATCATTGTTTTTTTTATCAAATTGGCAATTTTTTAAACTTTTCGACAAAGTCATAACCATGTATATTGTTTTCAAAGACATTACACCTTATTAGAACCATGTAGCACTAAGAGAAAAATATTATTGTTGTCAATTTGAAGAACAAAATGTGATCAATTTAGCCCTTAAATAATTCCTGTCCTGAAAAGCTTAAAACATGCTATGATGTAGTTGCATTCACATACGCTTTATACGAACTTCATGATGAGACAGGATTTAGAGATTGATATTATCATTAAAATTTCACCAGATAAAAAAAAACAAACAGTTTGTCTGGTGAGAGCAAGAAGAATGCCAACTCTGCAGACCCTCAGCAGATGAGTTTATTCAATTGTCAATTTGAGTTAATTGGTATTGGAACAGGTCGATATCCTACTTTATACATTCTAATGTTTGAAGTGTACCAATCACCTGAAAAAATAGTTTGTGTACAGCTAGAATGTATAAAATAAACCTCAAAACACTGTACCTGGCCTTCCATGGGTTCACGGTTAAGGAGTATGAAGTAAATAAGGGAAAACATATTGTTCATTCAGTATAATTACATTTTAAAGAGAACTGTCAAATTATATGAAGGCAGAAAATATTTGAGTAAATTTTCTTAGAAAGAGAGAGAGACACGTATACACCCCCACACACTCTTACATCTTCTACCGGTTGTGTGTAAACACTCATTTATTCAGCACCCAGTTCCACACCTGTAAACTGGAGTGCATCATAAATACTTAAAAGGTCATTGATGCAGTCCCTAATACTGAGTCCTGTGTGACCTACTAAACAAATTTAGTGGACTCTATTAAGGTTTGCTGGTGACCGCAGGGGAAAAAATGTCACTTGACATCAATTTTCTGGTGCGAGAGGGTGAGAAGAAGCGTAAAGCTGGCTGTCTTGCAGTTGATTGCTCAGCCATTTTTTGATGCATTCCAATCTCTGCGCTTTCTGAATCTCATCAAGATGGAGATAAGCAGGCTTGTTCTCCAGTCTGTTTCAAGGTATATTCCCTCATGTTACAAATAGGATATTCAATTTTGTTAGGGCTATTCTAAAATCCTACATTATAAAGACGTCTTGAGATCCGTCTTTACAAACTTTCTATGATTTGGTGTCTGTAATTCATTTACATAGGCACAAGCCATGGTAGCATGGCATTCGGGTTGTTTTGAGAAATTATTGAGAAATTTGTGAATTCATTATTTATTATATGATGGATTGTTTGTCTTTTCAAAAAGAGCCACATAGTTTTAGTGATCATCAGTAATGTGGAGGAAGTCGGTGGGAGTGTTTGTCAATGTTGTCTTAGCATCACAGCATCCTCAAACCCGCAAGATCAGACTATGCTTCGAAATTGACAAGATAGGTAGGAATGAGAGGGGATGAAGCGATACAAGGATCGTAATCAATATGCCCGCACTGCAAGATGAGTAATGGATTGAATTAACCAGTAGGAGAGGTTGCTGATTTGGAGTATTACGTGCATTATTGATGAGTTTCTGCTTTGCCTGATGTATTCAAGTAAAGATGGATGACGTGAACCTTGTCCATATTAAGGACTGGGCCATGTTATTTTGATTTCACTGTGAACGAGGTTAGTTTAATAACCGTTTGCCTTGTATGAAATGTAGATTGATATTCAATGATGGAGGAGTGAGCAAAGTCTGGGAAGAAACATGTAACCAACACAGGGATAGAAAAATGACAGAATAAAAGCAGGAGTAAAACATCCTTCAGAAGATGTATCTATATGGGTGCGTTTATCAACTCTTTCTTTTGGCAGAAACAGGTTTTCCAAAGGGCTTTCAGTGATTTTTTTAGAATGATAAACGCAAAGCTGTTTTGATTATGGGGTTCGAAAAGCCTTTTTGAAAGTCGCAAATTTGTGCTTTCCGAAACAGGTTTCAGCCAGAAACAGGTTACAAAAAGCGAGATAAACGCAAAGCTGTTTTGAAACGACTTTATACTTCGGTCACGAACTACGTGTTTCCGGTTTCTGAAAAGACGCGCGCCAGGCAAGTACATGTGTACACAGCACAGTACTATATAACGTACGTATATGACCCCTTCTCCTCGGGTCAAACTGCGCAATGCATCTGCGCAGTGACAACGTCGGTTTTCGACTTGTCGATGAGATGATAAACGCAACTTATTTTGAAAGTAGTTTGCAAAGGCCTTTGGAAAGGGCTTTTGATAGTGGGTATGGAAAGCCGTTTCAAACTGGGGAAAGATGATAAACGCGACCTTTATAAAATCAAACATTGGGATTTGTCTGGCAGTTTATATTTCACTTTATATTTAAAGTTTAAATATAGCTTAGAATACGTAGGATGGAAATTTGCATGACCATTATTCAAGATTAAGTATGCAAACTCCTCAAAAGATCCTAGAGATATTTTTTTTTAAATCAGAATGCTCAGACTTAAATAAATCTGCGGAAGGTATGCACCAATATAGCTTCTTCTAGGCTTTCATTATTCCAAAACAGAATTCCATTTTTCAGCGGTAGAATATTGATCTGCTTTTGCATGGAATTGGGTCACAGTTACCTGAATGGCTCAGAGATAGGAGTGACATTGCCAGCATGATAGAAAATAGTCATTCCAGATATCCTTGGCCAGTAGAGGGCTTCATAATTATGTGTTGCTTTAGATCTGCTTCGAGTCTGCCATCACAAATTTTGAATGTCACTTCCGGGGTACAGTGTACACAAGAATTTTGAGTGCTGAAAAGGCCTCTTGCAAAGTATTCAAGGAAACTGGCAAGGTATGACAATACAGCCAGATACACTATCAAGAGTTACTGATCTTTTGTCACAAGAATTGCTGAACTTTACATTGTAACAAAAGCAAAACTCCATCATCAAATTGGAGACATACAGCTAATATTTATGACGATAAGATAAGGGAATGACATTATATTTCAGACAAGCATTGGCATATATTATCTGTTTGAAACCAGAAAGGCCTTAAAGGGCAATCCAACCTTTGTAAAAAGCTGATTTGTGTGAAAAAATAAGAGAAACAGGATGATGAAAGTTTGAAAGATATCGGACAAAGAATAAGAAAGTTATAAATGTTTGAAAAATGAGAGCACTACATCAGTGCTAATCTCAAATTGGCGATTTGGTGAATCGATTGTGATGTATTCACAGTCAACTTTCTCATTTGTAGTACACCACAATATCATTAAATTCCTGATTTCTCCTGAGCTCCTGTTCCCTCGGGGCAGTACTCAAAATATATTGTAGATGGCATGTTGTTGTAGGTCCTCATAAAGGAAAAAGATCTAATGCTAAGTAATATATTTTTCTAAAAATACATTTTAGTCATTTTGTGTGTCTGGAGCGAATCGGAAACTTGACAGCCACTACATCACAGTGACATTACTGATACGGCCAGTTCGAAACTCCCATATGTATATTGATTACAACTTTTTAAAAATCATAACTCTCTTATTGCTTGTCCGACTTTGTTTAAACTTTCACCAGTCTGCTGCTTCTCTGATTTTTCTACTTTCACACTAATCAAATTATTACAAAGGTTGGATTGCCCTTTAACTCATATACTTTAACACAAACTTGATGCCCTTCAGGCTCCAAACAGACGATATTGTTGTAATATGTCTTATGGTGCCTGTGAATCTCCCTGATTAGGGAGATAGCAAAATGGATATTTCTTGAAAGCTATTATTGAGAGAGAAAGTGAGAGAGAGAGAGAGAGAGAAAGAAAAGAAAGAAAGAGATTGAGAAAAGATGTAATCAAAGCATCTACTCCTCATCTGTTAAGTGCTATCCTGGTTATGTTTGTCAAGCAGCAGGAAAATCACCCAGAAATGTTGAAAGGTTCAAAAGAATTGTATCATTTTTTAATTTGATAAAACATTTGTGATACACTGTTCCAGAATCTTTTCCAGTGAGGAGTCATTGCTGTCAACACCATAAAGGGGATTTACCATATATATTGTAATGTAGTATTTTGGACTTACCTTGAAAGTGTGAGCTGGGTTTTTACAAAAAAATTTCTTTTGCTTTCAGTTTAGAAAACGCAAAGTCATCTGGAACTTTCTTTTCAATTATGATTATAAGTTTTCGTTGTTTGGTGAGGTTATTTTTGGAATGTGAAATTTGTTATTTATAAGGATTGAGTTTGAGGCACTCTCTCCAAAGCTTAGTCCTCGCTCTACATACATGTATCTCGCTCTTGTGAGTTGTGAATACTGGTTGATTTAGCGTATGTGTATACTTTTGAACAAAGATGGGTGTAAAGGGTAAGATAGTTTTCATTTTCTTTTTAAAAATACAGGGTTTGTCTTTTGAATCATTTATACTTCATGTTCCTAATTACACTGTTGTGGAATGAATATGATGGGAATAGCAACTTATACCCCTGTTACACCAAAATACCTACCAGAGACCAGTCTCGGAGCCCCCCAAGACTGGTCTCAAAAAAAGCTGATCCAAATTTTTGGATCCCTGTTACACAGAAATCGTAAGGAGTCTCGGGCCATCCAGAGACTATTTATACAGACTTACGCAAAGCTAACCAAGACAGGTTTCGAGTGACTCTTTCTAATTTGCAGACGTTGCGGGCGCGGGCGGGCTGTATTTAGCGCACGCTGTGTTTACGATGACACAATCATTCCACACATGCTAGCAGCGCACAAACCAGTCTCGGGTACATGTAGGTTTGCGTTAACACCGAATCCTAAGGAGTCTCGGGGCGCCCCCGAACCAGTCTCGGACCACATCGCTAGGTAGTCTGAGACGGGTTTGCTCAGAAGTGGTCTCGGGTAGGTTTCGTGCGTTTGCACCAGATTTGAAACCTACCCGAGACTAGTCTCGGGGCGCCCCGAGACTCCTTAAGATTTCAGGGTAACAGGGGTCTTAGTGCTTGATGCTGTGTAATTACATTCTCCAACAGTACTCTAATGAGCAGTCGTTAGCTCCATTGATTGCATACACATTAGCAACATCATTACAAGTAATGTCGGAATCACAATGACTGGCATGGAAGATTGCTTTAATAATGTTCAAGCGATTATGCATTGATCTATGAGGAAATGAATAGAGGGTATTTAAATGGCTTATTGTATTGAGGAAGGTTGAGTGGTATTTTAAGTTTTACCATCCTCCCGTTCAGACATGAAAACAGATTTTCAACTCCAAACACTAGTAAATATGAAGGATCCCTCAAACAAAAAAAAAGTATTAGAATCTTTTATTTTGATTTTGTTGTTATTCCAGATTCTCTCTAATGATTTAAAAACATCTCTCTTCATTATTGACTCTGAAATGGAAAGTCAGCGATCCAGGGGGTAATTGTCCGGGGGGTAATTGTCCTAGGGGGGGGGGTAGTTGTCCAGGGGGTAGTTGTCTGGATACATATTTAAATTATCTTATTTAAACGTCTTATTTAAATGTCTTATAGCAATATGTGTCAAATGGTGATATGTCGCATTACCGAACTTCAGATGGTGAAACAGTGGTTGGGGTATCATTTCACCATTAGGGTCAATTTGTTGTGTGAATGTCATATTGTTTGGTTAGCAATGTGAGCGCCACGGCCCATTGCTGGAATACTCCCCAGGGAGTGGAGAATGTGCATACATTGTGCGGGCAAGCCAGAATCCGATGACCGGGGAAATAATACATCTGTAAAGTGCTTAGAGACATCGCCGATGGATTAGGCGCTATGTAAAAGCGGAATATTATTATTATGTACCCCATGTCTTGTACATATGCTTGTCATAGGTGTTCCTCCATGCTTTATATCTTCTACGTGAGAAAAGGCTGTAATTTATTGAGATCCTCAAGCAATAGCATAAGGATAAAGTGCAAACTTCCTAATCTTGTATGTTATGATCTATGCCAATATCAATATATTTAGGGAAAGTGCACTTGAAGTAATATGACTTGTCTTTGATTACAGGTACAATACATATATGTGGTTTCTTCTATTCAAGTGGAACTATATATGGAGCAATAGATGATACAATAGGACACAGGGTAAAAGATTTTAAATACCAGCAGGATATGATGGAATTCTGTTTGTGCTGCAGAGTCACTGCAAAAGTCAAATGGAGTTTGACATGATTTTTCATTAACAAATTGTTCTACTTATAATTTTTTTCCTCATTAGCTCTTGCCTGCTTGTTAATGATTTTATCTCTGATAACAATAGTAACAATGCAGCTTTTACCTTTGAAGAAAAGAGCTAACAGTATTTCTGAAGTACAATTTCTACTTACAAACTACATTCCCCTAGACTCCAACTCCTCCAGAGTTGAGCCATTTCCCATGGTTTTGAGTTACATCCTCAGACTGTCCATGAATGGAAGACTTCAAGAAATAAAAACACATTTGTATGACTACTCTGTTTGTAGAGGGGATTAAAGGGACTGTTGTTGATTTGCTGAAGGGAATTCCTCAGCAAAACTTTTTTCCACCATTCTATACCCCTAAGTCCCTCATGCCTCAATTTCAGAGTGTTGTTCCACAAAAATGCATTATGTTCTCCAAAACCTGTGGTTTCTACATTTAGGGAACATATTGTTGGGTGGGATATAATACAGCAAATGTGTGGACTTGTTCGAGCTCCAATCATTATATTTCTTAGTACCAGTGTTGGGTACCTCGAGATCGATCTTAATCTCGAGACCAGTCTCGAGATCAGCATCAGTAACCTCAATCTTGATCTTGATCTCAGACATATCTGATCTTGATCTCAGATGTTCTAATCTCGATCTTGAGCTGCGGATCTTGATCTGGATCTGGATCTCGGTCTGTCTGATCTTGATCTTGATCTTGATCTTGGACCCTCTGGTCTTGGACTCAACACTGCTTAGTACATTAATAAGGTTTTAAAGCTTTTTTAAGGAATAGCAAATAAGAAAAACCTTGGCCCAGTCAGTTGAAATTATTGCTAACTAACTCTCTGGTATTGCTTTTTTAATACAACCAGAATTGTATTTGATTTTGCCAAGGGATAACAGTGTCTGGAGAGCTAAGAAAATGAAAAATATTGGGTCTTCAGACTGGTTTCAAAAGACTTCAAATTACTTTACAGATAGAAAGGGGCTTCCCTAATAGAGTATTCAAAATAATCATGACTGCACACTTCCAGGAAATACATGAATCATGAGCAGAAAAGAACAATAGCAGATTAGTTTTCTCCATAAAAGTACGCAGTCTTATTGAAAACTCCTTTTAAAAATCTGATAATAACAAAACATGAAAATATATGTTTCTTGAGGATTTTTAAGTGGTAAGTATGTTAGCCAATAAAAACTAATTCGTCTCAAAAGCTGTCTTAAAATGATGCTAGTACTTTCAGAGAGGATGCTGGTAGTACTTTCAGAGAGGATGCTGAATTCATAACATGAAGTGGAAAGTGCAAATAATTGTAAGTCACATCCTGTACATAACTTAGGACAAATATGGTTTCTATCACGGGCGTAGACACGCATAATTATCCACTGTTAGTGGGGGGGGGGGGGGGGGGAGGGGGGGAATGATCTATTCATCATTCCCCCCACTCACAATAAAAAATGTGTTTGTATCTACGCCACTGGTTTCTGTAAAGGGAAATCCCCTAACATGAACTTGCATAATACTTTGATTTACTTTTGGGGATAGACAAATTGAGGAATAGATATATCAGCGCAAAAGAATAGACAGGAGTGATGAGCGTTTTAGCCCTGGAAAGCTTCAAAAGAGCTCTGGTAAAAAACAATAAAAATAAAAATCACAGTGAGAAAATCACACTTTTCCAACAACAATGCCAAAAAGAGCTCCTGTGAACAAAAAAGTATTTTTTACACTGAGATATACATATAGCATACAGGAACAGAAATACAGAGAAAGTGAAAGGGACAGGGAGAGAAAAGTGATAAGGGGAGAAATAATACAAATGAACCAAGTCATTTATTTATTTATTTATTTATTTATTTATTATTTGCTTTTTGCTTATAAATTAAAGTTTTATTAATTTATTGAAAACATGGGGTAGGTACATTCAGTAGGAACACTGCATTGGAAGTACCATCAAAGTAAACCCTTTTCATGTAATAATAGACAATAGAGGACTATTTGTTTATGATTCATAGAAAGTCACTGAAAATGAACAAATGGAGTTTACCTAGGAGTCAAACCACTGGACCAATTTGTTTGTTCAATCTTGGAAATACTGGGGTGAAAAGTAAGAATTTGCAATGGAATGATTCAGATTGATTCGATAATGCTATCAATTGTTGCCTAAATCTGTATGGAATGCAAATCTCCTTTGTTCTGCTCAGGTCAGCTAGGGTCATGATTTAAAAAAAAATACAAATTCCTCTCTGCTAGGCCTATCGGTTTTCATTCATGTAGAGAAAGTTAGAGAAATAGGTGCTTAAAGAGACAGAAAGGTTCCCTTTTGCAATATCTGAAAGATTTAGCTTACGCTTTCATTCTGCTTTCAGAACATAGTGGTCTCAAGTATTTTGAATTGAATCGATTCTGGCTCACTTTTTATTGCTCAAATTATATTTCAGGTGAAGGATATTGGTTGAAGTGTACCTGGCTAGAAGTTTATTTCAGGTAAACATATTTGAATGGAGTACATGTAGGCCTACATTTTTGATGGGTTTTGGAGGAGATGACAGTTAAAATCATGCAGTTTTGAGAGAATTGGCTTTTCTTTTTGTGATTTTTTAAAATTACTGTTTGCATCGAGGTTAGATTTTATGTGAGCCTTTTATTCTGGTTTCAGAGTTGAAAGGTCTCCTGAAAAACATGCTGAGTTATCATTGTAGATTCAAGTTCATTTTAGCCTGTCTGACTCGGTCCAACTCAAAGGACTCTTACAATAGAGAAAATGGGGTGTACTTGGAGAGATAATGAAAGTAAAAAGATAATATGCCTGTTCTCCTCAAGTGGTACAGTCTTCTCACTTTTGACATATCATCCTTCTTTTCACAAAGTGATGGTAATGAGGAAAATCGCATATTTTTTAATTTTCGGACATCATTCACTAACATCTTGAACCTTGCAAAGTTTCAGACCATAATAATGTCTAATTATGTAACTATGGCGATAACGTCAACAAGAAAATACCCGGTAAAAGGATTTCTGTTTTCACAAAGTGACGATTTATAGCCGTCCCGTATGTTTTGCGTGCATGGCTGAGATCATTCACTTTGTGAAAACAAAAAAGAGCGGGTCTTTGATTTGAATTTGTGTTTACGCACAATGACGGTTAAATGCACGGTCATCAAGTCCCATATGTTTAACATGCACGTGGCTGAGATCCGTCACTTCGTGAAAACAAAATCAAAGTGCATCCTTGAATTTTGTGTTTTTTCACGAAATGACGGTTATGTTTACAGCTCATTTTGCCCAAAAATATTTTTAAATTACGCAAATATTAAACATAGAACTAAACATTGAAATATGATCTATCCCAGGATATAAATTTATTCACCCTTCATACATAACAAAGGTTAAGATTATGGTTTAAAACTTTGAAAGCGATTTATTCAAAACTAACTTTCTTTTAGTTGTGCGTTCATCCTTCACTTTGTGAAAAGAGGGACGATATAGTAATCCCAGCTCTTGTGCAAAGCCTTTCATGTGGACTGTGTTTCCACCTTAGATCATTGGCATGCCTGGCTCAGACAAGTGTAAAAAGAAGGCTGAATTTGGAGCTGAACAAGAAAGCCATGAATTTAATGTGGAAAGAGGATTTTCATTGAGCATCCATCTTGCTTAGATGTGCTCAGTTGACAGAGCCGTGTTAGCAGATAATGTTTCAGAAGGTTAAGGTCAAAACATACTCTGCTTTGGAAGTGAAGAAGTGAGACATTAGATCTGTGAGTGGGTAGATTAAGTCATCATTCATGTGTGCTAATGGGTTTGACCTAGCAAATCTAACATGCTTTCAAGGACCCTGTACCATTCCTCTCTGCCCTTGATGTTGCTGACAGCCAGAAGGTCATATACTCTGTGTTGTAGGATATGAGTGAATGCCCTTCTAGCTCTCAGTAGGCAAGTTGTATCTCTGCAGAATTGCAACAATATTACTTTTGATCGCTTGTCTCTTCAAGCATGATATTGCTCAGGTTTCAACATGAAATAAAGACAAAGATAAAAGTGTACTTTGATAAAGGTCGGTATCTCGTTTCTTTGTAATATCCCACAGGTGCTTTCCTATTGATATCTGTCTAGCCTTGCATCATGCAGTTGCCATGACGACTAGAAAGCGTAGCTAATGACGTGGGAAATGTTTCAATTAACTTTCACCAGCGACTGTAATAATTGAAAGTGAATTATCACATGAAGCATTACAGTTGACATGAGAGAGCAAGCAAGAAAGGCACTCTCTGCTTGTGAATTTAATCACATTAAACATGCCTGCTGGGGACACCTAGATCCATGCATTAGGGTTATGTTTACTAAACATGACACTGATTTATACATCTGGGACTTCATATATATTGCATAAAGTCCAAATTCTAAGCAAACATGCAGGTTCTGTATTGGGTTCCAGTTATCCAACATTATTCCTGTGCAGCTGTTTGTATCCATTTCTTGTGATGGGTGGTGGTGTTTACAAGACATTCAGTAAAAGTCATAGATTTCTTTCTTTAGTATAAGATCATGATATTGAAACTGAAACCAGATTTTTGATAAATATTGGGGGGAATGGTAAATTCCAATGTACCAAATGTTTTGATAGAAAAAAGTGTGGAAAGACAAACTTTCGTGACATTTTAACCAAGCTATACTGTCAATATTAACCTGTAGTGGTGACTATAACTAACCGAATTTGATGATAGTCTTGTCATTTCAGGCAAATGCTTTCATTTCAAAGAAAATGAAATTTCCCGTTTTATCTTCCCCTCATAATGGTACAAAAGAAAAATCCATTATTTGACCTTTTTAGTTGTGTTTTGTTGTTTGTTTCTTATGGAGCGGTGGGAGGGGGGTCGGGTCAGCTGAATCCACACATTGGTGAATCCTTTTGAATTTTTTAAATTTGCTAGGATTATTTCAAGTAAAGCCAAATAGAATACTTTGAAAAAGAACAACAACAAACAAACAAACTGGAAGAGAAAACAAGAAAAAAAAAAAAACAATTAACAACATGTGTTTGTTTTTGTGTATGTGTGATTGTTATATGTTGCCATCATCATTGAGAGTTGAAGTGAGAGACATCAAAATCAATCTCATTGTGGGTTTTTAATTGCTTCCTCTAAAAGGCTTATATGTCATTATCCCACACTATACTTCAATTAATTTCCTGTTTTGTTGAAGATCTAAACCTATTATGGATGTACTTGATGATAATTTGTTTTTCAAAAAAAGTTGAAGAGATCTTTATAATTAACCAAAAAGAAGGTGGTTGAATAATTGTGTATGGCAATCAGAAGAGGCTTAAAGCTAGACGGTGGAGAGAACTATCCCGTCTGTCTTGAAATTGAAGAGCACTTCAAATGATTATTATGTAGTGGTGAATGAATCATTATCTTTGAAATATCTGTATGTACATTGTATTTAAATTTGTTTGAAAGGTATGTTTCCCGTTTGTGGTAGAGAACTTTGAATTATGAAAAAAAATTCAAATTCATATTTTGCATTCTAATTCTAAATTTATGCAGTATACAACTTTTCATACCCCTGTCACTTTGGTGCAATTTGGTATAGCTGTGATCAGATTGACCCACATGACTTTTCTAATTCAGACTTTCACAAGCATACAGTTATTCATTTTGTATCATTTGTAAGCTACTGTTATGACTCATGACATCAGAGAGATGGAGATGAAATGTCAAAACTCAGCAAATGCAATTTAGTCTCCAAATGATGATCATTTCCTGAATCCTGAATTGATCTCTCCTCGGATAAGGTTTTGACTTCACTGTGGGAATAAGCATTAGATGAGCTTATGCAGGATTTTTCTGTATTTACAGGGGTGAAGATTTAAATCCCGTTGTGTATTTCATATGCAAACGAAAATTAGACTGATTATTAGCATGAATGATTATTACCATGAATAATGTATACAAATGAAAGAAATTAGGCTGGAGTAGCATTGATTTGGTATTCAAATATGGATGGAGAGATGAGGTCTTTTGATAATTCATCAATTACTAGTTGTGTTGGGAATTAACAATTCCATTGATATTTTCAGAAAGATAGCAGTTTGATAATTTCAGAAATAGTAAAGGAAATTTAATCCATTTACAACTGCAGCTTAGAAGTGTGTATAATTATTTTATTGAGACAGGACTAGCAAAAAGTGATTTTTAAAAGCAATATTTCAGAGCCAATTAAAGCAAGGTTTTAATCTGTCATGTCTTCACCTAAACTTGGGTGATATTTCATATGAAACCTGTTATTAAATCATAAACAACTCGCCTGGTGAATAAATGAATAAATGAAGCAATTCCTTAATGGAATATCTTAGATTATCGGAACTGGTACAGTGTTACTTAATGCTGGTACCTCTGGACATTAGAAATACTTAGGTTCTTATTTTCACTACACCCGTACACTTCAGGACTGCGTCATTTTCAAGGAAACAAGGGGCGTGACCTTCATGCAAAAGAATCGATGTCCCACTCTCTCATCAGAAAGCAAGGATTAACAGGAATATTTACTCTTGTTGTTGATATTGAACCATAAGAACTCTCTTCTTTCTCCAGAGAGTGTGCTGCCTATAAACTCCCTAGCGCCTTTGCTAAAGAGTGATTGCACTTTAGCTATGCTTGGAGGTAATTTAAAACAAGGAGAAATTGTAGTCGGAGCTTTCACTCGTGCCGTGCATTATACATGTATTGATGCGTGTTGGAGTACATGTATAAGGGAATGCCAAAGAAGCTATATTATTTGAGAGTAGCCTTATAGAGTGTAACAAAAAAAAAATTAGCTTACACATTGATTTGAAAAGAAATTACAATATATTAAAAATTATCAGTATATGTTTTGATGAATACTTTACTGCACTATTTTTAATTGGATGAATTGATTATTGGAGTGGGGTTTGAGGATCCACTTTTTATGCTAAATGGTCAACTACACTGGTCAACAGAAATATGACTACAAAACAATTTCTTACATCATAGCGCACAATTATTGTAAATGGAAGGACTTTTAGTAACCATTGATTCCAAGATAAGAGTGTAATCAGCCACTTTAAAACATTGGATTTTGCCTACATGTATCTCCTTCAAGTTGGAAGACGTTATCTACATTTCTTTTCATTGGACACCTTGTACCATCGCAATTTGTTATTTTGTGCCCACCAGCAATTTGAGCGAACCGTGATGTTGCTCATTGTCTAGATCGTGAGTGCACTTTGTTTTTGATGAAAGCTTGGCTTGCCAACAGAAGGACACTTCAATAAAGTGGAGAGATAAACAGGGCTATTATGGTTGTAGCTTTCTTGTAGCGGATATGGAGAGTCATGTCTCTCGCTTGTCCATCTTTCTTGGAATAGGATGATATATTTCACTCTGGGTATACATTTTGAGAAAGTGTTTTCATATCTTCTGCTGATGTATTCACAAAAATTCTGAAGTGTTATAGGTATATCCCTATCTTTCTGTCTTCTCTGGCTGTCAAATATCTTTCTTGCTGTCTCCATCTGACTGTATTTCTGTCTCTATTTGATTCTCTCTCTCTCTCTCTCTCTCTCTGTTTCATACACATACACACACACTCTATTACCCTCACTTTCTCATCACACTTTTGTCCCTTATTCTGTCTTTCTCTTTCTCTCTCTCTCTCTAATTATCTTCTATTTGTACACTAATATCTTTCCTCTATCTCTCCTATCCCTCACTCTTTCTATTATATTTAGCATTGCATAATTTTCAATTTTCTCCATGTGAAATGTAATCTGAATATCAACATCTTCATCTGGTAGACTATGTTAAGAATAGTGGTTTACTGTTGTATGCGACTGCAAAACATACAACCTATTAAAGGCATTTCTTAGTTCATTATATAGTTTATTAATTAGTCTGTTCATATAACGCAATGCAAGCAATTTGATACACAACTTTTGGGGTTTTTTTGTTATATTTTGTTGTAAGCAAGGATTTAACATGTATGCTTTTTTTTCTCTCTCCTTCTTTTTCATCATGCAGATTCCTTTGTAAATAGCCAAGAATGGACATTAAGCAGAACAGTTCCGGAACTGAAATTGGTAAGCTGAAAGAATTAATGTGGTTTGATATACAATGTGAGTCAGAAAAAATGTTGCACTTTTTAAATTGAGTATTGTTTTAAAAATATGGGATTGACAGAATGTTTTTAGCATGTATGGATAGAGCATGTATTCCTTTGTTGCTTGGTAAAATCTGTTTTGATTTTGCTGTTACAGTTGAGCACACAACAGCCATTGTTTGAAAGAGAGTCAAAACCCATTTGTGCCAAGTCGTATGATAACAGTGCCTTGCCTGATTTGGAACAACTCATTTATCATTACAAAAGGCTTTCTTGCTCATTGTGCAGTGAATCCAAATCAGGCAACTATCATTACAAAAGGCTTCCTTGCTCATTGTACAGTGAATCCAAATCCGGCAAGGGGCTGTTGATGTGGGCGCAAATGGGTTTTCACCCATAACATTAATTGGCTCATATCCAGTAAATTCATTACTGATTCTCCACGAATGTGGTATCAAATAAAAAGAGAAGAGTTAATCTGTGTACGGTGGTACAAGGATTATGATATATGCTGTCATATTTGTAATATAAGCATTTAAAAAAGTGTTTCTGACTCGCACTGTTTATACCAGCACCCACTTATGATAACCTCCAAACCAAGACTCTTGAAATGATGCAACAATAAGGAGCAGGGAGATGTGAGGGATGTAAGAGGTTTTTGAGAACTAATTTTGCAAATGTTGGAATAAATATGGCTTCTAAAGGAAAGCCTTAAGAAATTTCATATGGTATGAACTCTTCTCTTCCAATGTAATTCAGAGTTCCAATCTCTATTGAAGCTGAAACTATACATTAACACTAGGTATGTACCTGATCCTACCTTTAATAAATCAACCTCCGTAAGTTCATAGCATATTGGCATTGTTTGTCCTCCGCTAGCTGTCTTCAGCCATGGATTTCTTCTGGCCTTGAGCATGGCTTAAATCTTATTAGCATTTAGCATAATCTCTGCCTCTTACGTCAATGCATTTATTCATGTAGATCCTTCACAAATTTCCCGAAATAAGAAAATATTAAATGTAGATAGCTAAGTATGATTTTTTTGTACTTTTAACTCATGGAATATTGTCATGAATAGGTAGTGGAATTTCTTAGAAATTTGATTGCTAGAAAATATTATACGCCATACTTGTTCCATATTTGTGTAACACTTCATAATATACCCAGGCTGATTGGAGAGGAGATGTTGCAACACTTAAAAATTGTAGAAATTTACTGGTATGTGTTTACTATGAATTTCTATTAATTACCTGCCTTTTGAATACATACTCAACTGTGATGGAGGTTTCGGAGAAAGTCTCTCAACTTTTATGGTCGGGATTAAAAATGATAGTTGCAGCTCTGAGAAATAGTTATGGGAAGCATGTGTTTTGTATTGCCATATTGTTTGTCCTGTTAAAAGGAAAAAGAAACATTGCAAACTTTTATTTTGATTTTTAAAGTCTTTCAAGGTTTATGGTAATTACTTGAAAAGTGATCGTCAGGAAATATTGCAGCTCTTGGAAATATTTTTTAAAGAAATACTGGTACTGTATATGTTATTTGTTGTGCCACGGTTGTTTGTCTTGTTAAGGCCACACTAGATTATGATGGAGATATGAAAGTCACTGATGAGACATTCAGTAGAATATTATGCATTCTTATTTCCATTCTGATCATTGCTTGAAGCAGATGAATAATGATTGTAATCACAGGATCTAACCAAAATATTTTTTTTTCCTGTAAGGCTCCCGGGATGAAATTCCAGATTACTTTTATGTTCTTTTGAGGTGTGTGTTGTGACAAGCTTCTATTGCTGGAGGGTATGGGTACATAATACATGGAGGGAGATTCATAAAAGCCATGGGTTCTGCTGTTTTGTACAGCGTGGTACCATACTGATGTGATTACATTCTAATCAAGGATGAGTGGTAATGGGAGTTATTAACAAATCTTGAGGGTTGTTCTCATTGCCCTATGTAAGAAGCATCGAGAAATATAATGTATATGGTGAAATAAATACAAATTCAGTCGTTGGTACATCTGTCTGGTATCCCAGTTTTGGATTTATTGTGCAGAAGACATATACAGTGAAACCTGTCTATAAAGACTGCTCAAGGGAGACAAGAAAAGTGGTATTTATTTACAGGTTCCTTTAATACTGGTTTCAGTGAGAAACACTATTCAAGGGAAACAAAAATTGTGGTCCTTATAGACCGGTGGTCTTTCTGTATAGGTGGTAGCTAAGCAGGTTTGAATTTCATAGGGTGCATTCTGAATTTGCATTCTAGAAGGTAGAGCAAAAACAGTCTTGAGTTAGCTATTGCTTCTCCTGTACCCTGTGAAAGTTGCCACCATTAGAAAGACCACACAGAGCTGTATGAACCAGCCATCAATAACTTCTCTACAGCATATCGTCACCGTTTTCACGAAGTGGCCTCGTAGTGCGCGCAGCGACAAAAGTAGATTTCGAGAAAAACGCATTTTAAAAGTTGACGTTATTCAAATTGTGATTTCGGGGGTTAAACGTACATTTTCCAGGATTTTTTTTTATAACGACATAGTACAGAATTTAACTATTCTGCCCATATGCTTTTTGTTTACAATAAATACATAATCAAGAGGGTATGCTGTTACAAACTGTGGGGACGGTTCGTGAAAACGACGCGTATATGGAATACACATATTTTCGTTTTCACGAACCGTCCCCACAGTTTGTAACAACATACCCTCTTGATTGTCAGCTCAGTATGTATTTATTGTAAACAAAAATTATATGGGCAGAATCGGTAAATTCTGCACTATGTCGTTATCAAAAGAAATCCTGAAAGATGTACGTTTAACCCCCGAAATCACAATTTGAATAACGTTAACTACCGTTTTCACGAAGTGGCCTCGTATAGCTTGTATAGTGCGCGCAGCGACAAAAGTAAATTTGGAGAAAAACGCATTTTAGAAGTTTACGTTATTCACCTTGTGATTTCGGGGGGATAAACGTACATCTTCCAGGATTTCTTTTGATAACGACATAATACAGAATTTACCGATTCTGCCCATATAATTTTTGTTTACAATAAATACATACTGAGCTGATAATCAAGAGGGTATGTTGTTACAAACTGTGGGGACGGTTCGTGAAAACGAAAATATGCGTATTCCATATACGCGTCGTTTTCACAAACCGTCCCCACAGTTTGTAACAGCATACCCTCTTGATTATGTATTTATTGTAAACAAAAAGTATATGGGCAGAATAGTTAAATTCTGTACTATGTCGTTATCAAAGGAAATCCTGGAAAATGTACGTTTAACCCCCGAAATCACAATTTGAATAACGTTAACTTTTAAAATGCGTTTTTCTCGAAATTTACTTTTGTCGCTGCGCGCGCTACGCGGCCACTTCGTGAAAACGATGACGATATGTAAGGTATGAGATCCTCATGAGGACATCATTCCTACCTCTATGACTCTGTTCATTCTTAATAGCTAGGGCTAATGAAGAATGCAGAGATATCCCAATTTAGTTTGATCCTGTATTGTTGAGTAATATATGACTATACAGTGTACATTTTCTTTTTGATATACAGGGTGTAGTAGGGAGCTTAACGAGTGGGAAGTCAGCACTGGTACATCGCTACCTGACAGGATCTTACATGCAGGAGGAATCACCTGAAGGTATGGATAACTTTCTTATATTGTAAAAGCTTTCAGCAAGAGTGGGGGTATTGCATTTATTCTTACCACAGAAAAAGACAATAACATAAATCTCAAGTATTATTCTATACACATAATCATGTAAAATAAGATCATAATGGTGTTCAAGAGAGTGGGTTGTTTTTATCAGCAGATCCTGTTTGAGTGTCACAATTTATTCATTACCTTCAAGAATTCTTTCTGTAATGTGAGATTTACTTCATATTTCGTGAGAATGAATTTTCAATAATTGCTAACCTAAAGAATATTAGTGATGTTTGATGATTAGTGAATTCTCCTGAAACAGTTGTCTACATTTTGGACATCTTATTGACCTAGAATCTCCATGTTTTTCCCCACAATTTAGGAGGGAGGTTCAAGAAGGAGATCGTAGTTGATGACAGGAGTTACCTCCTGCTCATCAGAGATGAAGGAGGTCCTCCTGAGCTTCAGTTCTGCTCCTGGGTGGACGCTGTCATCCTGGTCTTCAGTGTAGAGGATGAGATGAGCTTCAACATGCTCTACAACTTCTATGCTAAGATCGCACACTACCGCAACACAGCAGACCTGCCTATGATCCTAGTTGGTACTCAAGGTAAGGATTCTTAGAGTATGTGTTTGAGTTCTTCTTTTAATTCAATAAATGTTCTGTGATACCCGAGTCACACTGGAGAACCGTCTCCAAGTGACCAATAACTTGAACATTTGGGGAAATGTAATTTTATGTCCAGTCTGTTGTCAGTCTAGTATCAGGTGACTGATGTATGCTCTTGCATAGTGACTAACCTTCTTGTTTGCCACCTCTAGATCTTCCAGACAGCATTGTTCACCCAGAAGTGGCATCAACGCAACAGTCTTTACTTGGGTCTGAACTATTCCAGCTGGAGACCAACCTATACATAGGTCATGTGCTGTAGCCATTGATTTGTCGCAGCATTTATCAAACTGGTCTCGTCTTTTCTCAAACCAAAATGAATTATGTTTAAGTATAGAAAAAAATAGAGTTTGTGCCTGCAGAGTAGCATCTACCCTTAACCAGTTCCAGTGATCCAATTCCTGTTTATTTTTTGTATTTTTTTTTTCATCTTTCTGTATGATATTTGCAACCTGCCCAGTTTACCCTCTAGCTCTTTTCTCACTCTAAATTATCTCATTCTTGAATTCATACATAATTTGTTCAAAATCGCGACTAGTCCAAGGTTATAACATACAAGAATAGAGCAGGCTGCTAGGGCTTGATGAGTGTGACTCAGCCACATGGTGCCCTTGAACGTGAAAATTAAAAAGCCATGAGGTCCTCTGAGCTCATTAGTCGATGGATGTAGGGCACGAGCAAAACAATTTCTTCCACTGGCCGAACCATGGCTTTCTTCTACGACAATAATCTTGTAGAGTGAATGGAAAGAATGGATGTGAACCTACAAGGATTTTTATCGATTGGTTTACCTCCAACAGAAGGTGGGAGAGATGTAATCATTTTCTTTCCACTTGAAAAGAGAAAGACCCCGAAAGCACTGTACAAAATGGTTTTTCTGTATCAACATAGAGTCATTTAAGCAAAAGATGTGCAGTTTTAATGTTATTTACTCCATCACCTTATCTGGTTTGTGAGTTTGGGTTGTAAAACGAGGTTAAGAAACTTTTATTAGTGAGAAGAAAAAAAAATGCGGAGAGTAGATTTTTATTTGTTGATGTTTAATGACAACAAGCAAAGATGATCTGGTGGTTCAGTAAGCTTCATGAAAATATGAAGCCTTTGATTTGAAACAGGTGTTGCTAAAGCTTAGGTCCGCTTTCTGTTTGACCTCATATCTCTTGTCAGTACTGTCCTCTTCATACAAAATAGAATCCCTCAGGGAAATATAACACCTTCTTCAATCCCCTAAATCTTTTATTTCTCACCCTTTCAATCAATAACTATCTCACATTGGCTTTTTTCAGGATATAACATTACCCAGAGAACAATCTAGGTTAGAACTTTAGGTTGAAAAAATAAGGGCAGACAGATATGGCTGTCTACGTTCTAATTACAAACAGACCTCTCACACTGGTCATCAATAATTGGCAGTTCTATATAGTGACCTGTAGGTCATAATGAATATGCTGGGCTCAACACTCTAAGATACGAGGGCAAAAAGACATTCTAAAATTCAGGAAGAACACCCACACTTTAACAAAGAGATGATATACCTGTAGCAGGCCTCTCTTGCTTCTTATAGAATCCTTATAATTATCCCCACATCAAATTAAAGTTGGTTAGGAGACCAGAGATTATGGAACAAAGTCTGTCGTTATTCTCTCAAGACTTTATGTATGCATATTTCACATCATAATATGTAGTTGTATGTACAGTATCGTGCTGAGAACCAGAAGGGTGTTAACTCATACTTGCACATAGAGTTAAAGCTCTTCTGCTTCTTAAGAGACAATAATTTTGTGAGTTTTGTATAGATCTGTTGCTTAGAATTAAGGGAGAGTCCCTGACAAGTGAAAATAACCTGATTGATATGATAGACAAACAGTATTTGTGTCAAACTCTTTATCCTCATCATCCTCATCATCCTCATGCGCTTCTTACTGGCTATACCTCAACAAACAAAGGTCACAAATATTCACAGTCACCAAGCAGCATTTAGCCTGTCCATCAGACAATCTGTTTCGTTTTAAACATCCCTGTCCAAATGTTGTATTACTCTGTAGTTTGCAATGCATATATTCAATTCAATTTAATTCAATTCAAAAATGGTTTATTGAAAGAAACATGTGTCGCAGCCAAAAGCTGAATAAAACATGTGTACAATATAAACTATCAATTACAAAGATTAACAAGAACGAAAAAACTACTACTGGTAATACAAGGTATAAATACAGTAAATGAAAGTCAGTGAAGTAAACAAATTATAAGATACATCATTAAAATACGTTAAACATTAAAGAAAATCGAAAAGTACACAAATTATATTCGTCACACATATTTTACATGTACTTCCATGTGGGAATATATATATGGGAATTCCAAAATGTATTAATGAATGGCACCAATCTGATGGTCAGAGTAATGGACACTTCTTTACAATTAAATAATGAAACCTGTTTTATGTAGGAGGACTTGTATTAAAGGTATCATGAGAAACCACTCTGTAATTATTACTGTGTATCTATTTAAAGCCAATCTGTTGTTGCATTGGAAGGTTCATCATTACTAGTTTACTCACGTGGATCAAGAGTTGACTTGCTTGTCATTCCTTAAAGGGGAAGTCCACCCTGGAATTTAGTTTATTTTAATAAAAGCAGAAAAATGATAGAAACATTTAGTGAAAGTTTGAGCAAAATCCAATAAGAAATAAGAAAATTATGAATTTTTGGAATTAGCAACTCTGTGATGTATCTTGCGAGCTCCTCTCTTATTTGATCAGTACAGAAAATTTCATAAATTTTCATTTTCTTTGTTGATGATGATGGAATAAATTTGTTTCGTACAAGTTTTGTGTAAAACATATGAGCAATGATTGTATCAACGGTACATGTATGATTTAATATTTTCTATAGAGAAAATGGAAATTTGTGATTTTTTTTTAAAGTACAGGGCAAATGAGAGTGGAGATCGCAAAATATGTCATGGAGTTGCCAATTTGTTTTTTATCAATTACAACTTCAAAAATTCATAACTTTCTTATTTCCCATGGGATTTTGCTCAAACCTCCATTAATCTTTTTCTTTGATTTCTCTGCTTCTTTTAAAAACAACTTGATATCAGGGTGGACTTTCCCTTTAAAACAAGTGAGAGTGAATCTTTACAAGAAGCACGAATCTTTACAACACAATATTCATGGAAAAAAACATTGAGACTGCAGTATGCGAAAGACCATGTGAATAAACCGTCATTCCCTGGAATAAGGCTATATAAAGAAAATAGGCTTACATCTATGGTATGAGGCTTCTTGAGGTTTTTTAAGGCAGCATCATAATTAGTCATTCTCTATCAAGTCATTTCTAAGCCTCATGTTAGGAGTTCATAAACTAAAAATATTTTCAACAGAGGTGTTTGCTTGCGAGGAGCTACTTTTCTTTTGGAAATATGTTGAACATTCATTTTCATATGAGGAGAAGGAACACTGTATCAGTCAGATATAAACAAGGTAAATTGATTAGTCGTAGATATTTTTTAATAATATTTTTTAAAAATATACATTCATAATCTTAACATGATTGTTGGAGGGGGTTTATATGTTCAGTCTTCTGCACTTTTGATCCAGTTTTTAAAATGTTATCAAAGGTTAAGCAAACTTTATGGAGTACAAAATATATAAGATAGTAACGAACCATACTCAGTGGCCTGTATTCTGAACTCTGGTTTATCTTGAATCGCAGTCTAAGTGTGGTTTAAACCCAGTCTAAACTGCCCTTTAAACCAGAATTTTAGAAAAATCATATTCCGAACTCCAGTCTAGTGTGGTTTAACTTTGTACAGAAATTTAGACTGGACTTGTGGTATAAGTCAGTTTTAATTAAACTCTAGTTCAACTTAGACTGGGGTTTAAAGGCAAAGTTGAGTTCTGGTCAAGCAATTACATTGTGAATATACTGTCGCAAAGCGATTCGGAAAGGTTGATCATGTCTAGATGAGAATTGGTGTATACTGTGAGGTTTTGGAATAATCAAAATGATAAAAAAATCAACCCAATCTTGCTGAAAAGCACATGCACTGGACCCAAAAATTGGCATGTGGGACTGTACACACATGTTGCATGAATGTTCGGCCCGAACATTTCAGATATTTCACCTCATATTTTGAATATGAGGGCATTTGAAGAGCAATCCTTTTTGAGGGACACATTTACTATGATGTTCTTCCAAACTGACATAAAAGGAATTAGAAAGCTCACAATTTTTTTTTCACTTTTCCCAAAACTCAAACTTCCCTTTAAGTTAAATCGGAGTTCAGAATATGGGCCCTTAAGGTTTGCATGTATGTACTCTATGACGGAAAAGCTTCAGATTCATATGGATAATGTATTCAGCCTGCAGCTGATCCTCAATTACAGATGTCTGCACAGATACTCTTCACAGATAGATTATATGATTGAGATGTTTTGTTTTCAGAAGCATTATACTTCCATGTATCCCTTGATATGTCTTTTTGATTTTTTTTAAAGTGGACCGGAGAGAGATATCAAGTGAAGAAGACATACAGACAGCAAAACTAAAAACCCTTACATTTAGAGATCCACCAGGAATATATAACGATGGTGTCATTCAATATGGGTCCTAATTTGATTTAATGTTTCCACCAACTGTAAATGTCAGAGGTGAAGTCTATTTGTTCAGACAGTTTCTCTGATGTGTAGTAAAGGATGCAGGAAGAGAAATATTTGTCCTATTTTGGAGGAGGGAGAAAACCAAAAGGCCAAGGAATTGTAATGTTAAATGTCCAAGAAGATTTTGTGATGAGCTAGAGGCGCTTCCGTTCAGTCCCCTAAGGAGCTGTAAAATGAAAGGATGGATTTGTAGATAATCTGTATTTACTGTGTTTCTTTGGACAATGTGGGAATGGGTTCTTTTTCAAGTTGTTGTAAATGAACCAATACTGGAATTGACAAAGGAAGTTCAATTTTATAAGGAATAGCTGTGCTTAAATGATTAGCAGTATGCTATATCATGCTATCACTTAATCAGCATGTATGATGAATTCTGTGATTCATTAATTTTTTTAGTTTTTGCATTGTAGACATTTTTATTCCAGCCTTGACTGCATATTTTTAAGAGATTTTTTAAATGTATACAGACAGAAAAATAAGCTATGAATTGGTCAGAAGGTATACAGAAAGAGGGGGCCTTATGTGTAAATGTCAGGAGAATAAAGTGTTGGCCTAAGTATATCTAGAATCCTAATGGCCTATAGGCCTAGTTTGTACAGTGTAAACTTGCTATAAAGAGCTCTGATATAACAAGATTCCTGATATAACAAGGTAACTTTGCTGGTCCCAGGTCTTTATGTTCTTTTATTTTTCTTTATATAACAAAGGTAATTTTCTTAATCCCGAGGTCCTAGTTATAGTGAGTTTCAATTGTAATGTAATATTAGTTTGTTCTCTTTGCATTTGTCTGTTTTACCCATCTGTTAATCTGTTTCTCTATGCCCGTTTGTGTCTATCTCTTCCTATCTGTCTGCCTGTTTATTTCTCTCCTCCCTACTGTGTATTTCTGTCAGTTCGCACTCTCGTATTTCAAACTGATTTGATTACAATATCCCCTACAGGTATGATTTACCTATATTTTGCTATTGTGCCATGCACCACACCTAGTGTCACAAACTATCTATTGAAGATACTTCTTTGAGCTTCAAAATGTGTCTCGATCAAAGAAATTTAGTTGTGTATGTTTGATGTTATCATTTATCAAGCTGTTGGGAAGAATATCTTCTGTGTAGGTAGGTAGTTCTATCAATTTTCAAGTTTTTGTTTACAGTATACTTTATAAATAGTTTCTTTTATCGCTATACTGTCCATATGTACTTACATGTACAAGGCCTTTCTTAGCATATTAAATGTGGGTGGAATCGTCACCCTGCAAATCGCTTGTAAATTGGCTTCATATGGAAGTTACTGATGCTCTTTTACTGTGCCAGAACATGTTATCTAGATAGCCTATACAAATAGGCCTACAAGATTTCTTAATTCAGTCTTATTGGCCATCTTCTTGTAATACACTTGTAAGAGTGCACTGTTAGATTGTTCTCTCAAGGCTATTTTATTGAGCTCCAATTCACATAGGAATTGATAGGCACAGAAATAAACAGGATACAGGTTGTGTGATTGGAGCTTTTGTGAAAAAGCCGAAAGAAAAACCTTTATTTTAAAGACATGCGGTGATGAAGGCCTTGGAATAGCTTGTGCTGAAGGATAGTGAGTTGTGTGTGGACATCCTTTATTGTTGAACAGATTTGCATAGTATTTTCTTGTGAATTCATTTGAGACTTCATGATAAGGTAATTCCCTTAGACTATGAATAAACTTAAATGTTAGGTGGAAATTTTAGCTGCTTATTTTACTGTCCTTGCTTCAATAACTTTATACTGGTGAATCACAGATATGAGATGTAATGATCATTTCTTCAAGAATTTCCTTCAAAACTATTGTAGCAGATGAAGGAAATAGGAATCGGTTTAGTGGACAAACTTGTTTATGTATAATTTATTGCTGTCTAAAAAAATTTAAAGAGAAAATAAGATTTTTTAAGTTTTATGGGAAATCCTGGGGTTTGATATGTTCTATGTCAATACAGAGAAGAGAGATCAGATGCATATTGCATTATTCATTACCTTAGTTTTGTCAGTTTTCTTGGATACTGGCTGCTGTCAGCACCTTGAAATACACTGTAATGTATTTGATCTCCTGATGTTCTTCATTAATTGTTTGTTTTACATGGGACAGAGGTTAGAAATAGGCTTCAATATACCAAGTCAAAGACTGTCCTAGAGGATGTGGAATAGGAAAAAACAAATGACAATTTTTCAAGTGCTGTATCAAAATTCAGTAGTTTCATCTTCCTACATTTTGTGTAATAGATAATGGTTTACACCATGATCTTCCCCCAGGGTTGGGAAGCAAGTATTATAATTGCTTGCATATTTTTTAGAAAGTAGGTCATCTGTCGAAAGAAGAGTTCAAGGGTCAAAGTCAGGCTAGCATCTTATTATACACTATTCTCATTCCCCCCCCCCCCCCTAAAAAAAAAAAAAAAAAAATTAAAGTAGATAGCTTGTTGAGAGAGAACCCTAGATTTGTAACTTAAAGGGATATTGTCTTTTTGGATTATGTTGACTACATGGATATTTTATCCACAATAATATAGCATGTTTTGAAATGCTAATTCTATGACTAAATCTCTTCAGTTTGTTAGATTTCATCCATGTAAATGAAAGTAAACAGATTTTCATTTATTCATATTTCATTTCTTTATTTATCATCTTTTACATTTAGTCTTCTGCAGTATATCAAAATAAAAGTCTATCCTGAAGACCTATGCAGCATTTTACTCTTTCTTTAGCAGTTATGTAAGCATTAGTAGAAATGTTGTAGTGAGGGATGCTTCATCATTTGTTTCACTGTCATTCTTTCCTCCCCCCTTCTTTTTTTTTTTTTGGGGGGGGGGGAGTGGGGTTCAAATGACAGACATTCTACACATCCACCTTTAAGATGTGTGTTTGTGTACACCACCACCACACAGGGGATTCTTTGTTCTTCATTCAGAGCTATTTCAGTGAATCTCTATTTATGTAGAGACCATCAGCAACTTGATCCAAACACAAATGTCTAAAGATAGCTGGTTTTCAATGGACTGTGACCGTATATGGAGATGGACATGATGCAGTTTTCTTGCATTGCCATTTTAGAGAAAGGGCAAGGTATAGATCATGTCTAGAAGAAAATGTTTATACGCTATTATATTTTTGTCACTGATGTAGTATGCGATATGCCTATGTACCGGTGTGCATGTATCCCATTCGGTATTCATTTTATGATCTTCTTCTTGTATACAACTTGTCAGTATATAGACCTATGCATTTCAGTTCATGTTGTGCAAAATATGCAACAGGAAAACAGAT